>CM073760.1:40866564-41309064 GCA_037127475.1 Arma custos
TTTGATGAAAAAAAAAATGTGCAAATCCATATTTTTTTTAAAGATTAGTTTAATCAGTTACCTATCTTTTCAGGTAAGAATTTTATCTGTGATTGTGGAAAAATCTATAGGCATACCTATAGATAATACAGGTAAGGCAAGCCTAGGTGCTCATAAGAAGTATGAGTGTGGAGGAAAGGCTCCTCAGTTCAAATGTTCTTATTGCTCTTATCAATCAAGGTTTTCAAAAACTCTTAGACGCCATATATTATTGAAACATGTTAAATTATTGGAAAGTGGGTTGTAAGATTGTAGTTGATTGTGCGTTTTCTTATTTCGAGTAATTGTTAACCCTTTATACCATAACACTTTTGAAGTAACTTAATTATAATATCGTAAATAAATGAAATAATATTTTTTAGTATTCTTTTTTAATAATTTATTGTTATAAGCTGTGCAAAAATGAATATGGATGTTGCTAATTTAGTTATATTTACTTTGCCTAGCATTTTTATTATGAAATTTATTAATATTCATTAGAAATTGCTAAGGTTTTTTACTGCAGGAAAATTTAACTAAGAGATTTTTAAAAATAAAAGAATAGATGGTTTTAGTTGCATAAAAAAAAACAACTTTTCTCTATTTTAATCCAGATATATTTTCATGTCTATCTGATCTATTTCATACATATATCATACATACAGCCCTCCACCAGCAGCTCAGAAGAATATAAAAATTATAGGCGAAGTAAATACTACAAAATTAGCAATTACCCCTTTTCTTATTTTTGTGCTGTACAAATTGAAGTTGATCTATCAATGTATTATATTAACAATCTTAAACTGTTTGTGGATCAAACTTCAAAATCAGGCAAATCTGTTGTTAAACAAAGGGTTAATAAAAGCTGGTTAAGAATAAAGGATTAAAAGTTCCTTGAAATGATAAAATAAAATAAAAAATACTAAAGAAATATTTTCTTATTACTTTCTTTATCTGTTAATTTTTTTTTTTAATTTTGTAAAATGAGATACCAATAATTATTATTATTGACTTGGAAAAATTGAGAAATATATTAATAAAATCTTCTTTATTTTCATTTTTGTGTTTTCATATGACACTGATGTATTTTAATCAAGAAAATGGTTTATGGTTATCATTCAAAGTTTAAATAAAACACACTTTCATATTATAATATTGCTTTATCATTTAATGAAAATGTAAGCCTTACCTAAAAAAGTTAAAAAGCTTAATAAATAAAAGTTAAAATGGAGAATGGGGTTCATTAAGGAGATATGATAGTTTCCACATATCATTATTTATAACTCTGAATTGTAAGTAGGGGTAGTAAAGTTGTAAATTATAAAAGCCTACAAAATAATACTTGAACTTTATTGAATACAATGTGGAGCTTAAGTTGATATAAATTGACTGATTGAAGAAAAATATCATAGGACCTGTGATTCATTGAAATCAATAAGAAGTGGTAAATAGCTTGGCATAATAATTGGGCAAGAACCTGACTTCCTTATTAAGTGCTAAACTTGAAACCATTCATGGGCTGAGGTATAAGATTTTTAAATTTTAATTCACTTGTTTGTTGATTTACAATAAAATTAAAAAGTAAGGCAACATGATATATGCTAAAAATTTTGTGTAATGATTCCATTTCATTTCGCACATAAACTTAAGAAACATTATATTTAACTTATTAAAATATCGTTGGATTTTATGAGTCTCTGGTTAGCAAGCCATGCGTAAGAATACATTGAGATTTTTTACTAATTTAAACCTTGAAATTTATGAATTTTTTCATTAGTATTAACTGTGTCCGTTGAAAAACTGGTGTTTTTTAACTTCATTATGTTTAATGATTAAGGTTTTACATGATTTAAGATTTAAAATTTGTATTGTCATTATTATAATTTTTCATTTCATTTCATTGAATTTATTGATAATTATGTTTATACTTTTGTTATTTTTAAATATTTGTTGTGTTCTACTCGAATGAAATTATGTATGTTTTGTTTGCTTATTTTAGCTTAAAGTTATCATATTTAAAATTAATAATAAATAATTATAGTGGAAGGATTAAATCAAGTGAATAATATACACTTTTTAACTTTCTTCAGGCCATGAATTATTATACTTATGAATTGTGCTAGAATTCACATGTAACTATCAATTTATTTTAATTTTGTTTTGAATGAGGTTTAATATTTACTTATATTTCCAGGGATCATTTTTAATTACCCAGGTCAAAACTGTCCTCGGTGTGGTAAATTTTACAGAGTGCGACATAGTTTGTTAAGCCATTTGAGAAATGATTGTGGGGTTGATTTACGTCTTTGTTGCCCTGTGTGCAAATACAAAACCAATAGAATCTATGACTTGAAGAGGCATATTCGACGTTTACACCAAGAGACTAGAAATTAATATTTTTTTTGACAGGTGAGGTTTGAATTACCTTTTGTAAATCTATATCACTCTTCTAAATATTTCAGATCTTCTTTCCCAAAAGTTGAAGGCTGTTATTTCAATATAAAGTACTTTCTTTATTTAATTTTTCTATATTATGAAATGGCACCCTGGTTTCATTTACGTTACATTTGGATTGACACTGAAAATGAAAACAATCTTTAAAATAATGTGGTATACTATGACTATGTTCAGTCTCGTTAGACTTTTTTAAGGAACAAGATCAAAATGGCAAAAACATATTATGAACAGCTAGATTAAATTTAAATAACTTTCACATGTTCACATTTTTTTCTCTTACATTTTATGCACGGAGGAAAGTTTTCACACTTAAAAAAATTTTCATTTTTTAACCATGGAGAAGTTTGTCCGGGATGTGCGCTCGATGAAGAAAAACACATTATATGGCAGAACAGTTTTATGTAGGGCTTCAACTTTTTACATGATTCAGGCTAAGTAAAAAATAAATAATATAAAAAATAACCTATTTGTAAAGATAATATAGAATAAAAATTATCTAAATTTTAATATTTAGCAGGATTAAGGGAAAAGAAGAGGCAGTTAAAATAGCATGGTTCGTAGATGGTCGAAAAGAGAAAAAAAATAATAAAAAATAGAAGGATTAAAATTTAAAACAAAAAAAAAACAGGCAGGACTTAATTGGGTAGCATAACATCTAATGATTGAAAAGCCATGATGTGGGTTGGCTGATGAAGAACTAATAGTCTAAAATTAGATATTTAAATTTTTAAAAATTAGACTGTGGCATTGGTCTATGAATGAAAGCATCCTTCAATTAATGTTTAATCTAATTCAAAAAGAGTTTCACAAAAAAGATTGATTGGTATTTCCTGAAATTATCATATTGACAACTGACAGAAAAAGTTGTCTTGACAAGTTCGACTAAACTAAAAAACTAGGCTATTTCGACACTACTATTAGCATTTTACATATACAGTGGAGCGTTGATTATCCGAAAATCAGTTATCTGAACGTTCAATTAGCAGAACTATTTTTTTTTTTTCAAATGTAATTCTAATTATTAAACATTTTTATTTGAAAAGAAAAGATATGTCCAGGATTGGGATTCGAACCCGGGTCGCCCACGTCTCTAGCATGGTGCTCTCCCAACTGAGCTAACCTGGCTTGCTTCTCGGTCAGACACATCCTTTCTTTTCACTGATCCCTTATCCAGTTTTCAAATAAAAATGTTTAGAAATTATAACAGTTAATAAAAAAATAAAATAAAATAAATTACAGTAATTTTAATTAATTTAATCTGACCAGTTACTTATTTGTATTGTTAAAATTATTGTTATTGTTTGAATAAAATTTGACAAAAAAACAAAATGATTTTTTTCCATGAATGTCAATAAGGGGGCCCTAATCATTTCTCGGAAAAAGCAAAAAAATGAACTTAGACTTCAATACATATTTGTTTACTAAGAACTGTAAACCTAATTAGGCAATTTCCTTTGTTTCTCTGAATCCCTTCCTATTCATTTGGTTGGTATTTATTTTTTTAGTGAATTTCAATTATCCGAACCATTCCTAACAACATTAGTTCAGATAATCGACATTCCACTGTAGTTGCTGCTCCTCTTTCAACGGGTTGTAGTATGATTAAAGACTAAATCCTCCCTCCCAGGGCATTGTGAAATTAGCGGATTCAGACATATCTCTTTAGCTTTTTATACTTAGTAATGTTCATGATTAAAAAAATCTAAACTTGGTATATCTGTACCATAATATGGTACATCATTTTTTACACTTCCTTTTTTTCTTCTTCAACTTTCTACATTGAAGATATTTAGATCACTTTTTTCTTTTATAGTCTAAAATTTACAAACTATAGTATCCTTCAAGTCTTGAAACACTATTCTAAATAATCAAAACACCTAAATAAGCGTAACTAATTTATTATGTGCCGACGTTTCGGCCTACAATGTAGGCCATCTTCAGGGTGAATAAAACACGCGGCAGCTAGGCGAGCTCAGGCACTTGGGTCTATTCGCCCTGAAGATGGCCTACATTGTAGGCCGAAACGTCGGCACATAATCAATAAGTTACGCTTATTTAGGTGTTTTGATTGACTGCAACCCCAACTATTTCTTCCTTACATTATATTCTAAATAATGTTGGTCTGTTTTAAGATTCAATATGAAAATTGATTAAAAAATTGTAATCATTCATGATTGTGGAAATTTATTTTATAATATTTAGATTTTCTAAAAATTTGGGAGAAATACTTCTATTTAAAAAAAAATTCATCAATAATTTTAATTGATGAGTGGTATTTAAATCTTTAAAAAGTTATGTATGAGAAAATATAGAATTTGTTTATAAAATATATTTGTTGAAGTATATTTATGTCATTAACTCTTTATGTTAATGTAGAGGAGAAGGAAAGAAATTAAATTCTTATTTTTATATTCTCTCTTATTGTTCTACTATGTTTATTATTTCTATTTCTATTATGATTATATATTGTTTTTTAAATCCTGATACTTACCCTTAAATGTTGGCCCACATCAACTATATATTTCATTATTTCTGTGCATTTTATAGTTCAACACATAGTTTATAGTTGAATAGATAGATGATAACTCTTTACATTTAACTTTTTATTTTCATATAACTTTTAATACAACTTTATATTTTTCTTTTGCAGGGTCTAAATCGGGGTTGTTGGTAGTGATTATCTTTTTAAATAAAGATAATAAGGTGATAATATTGTCAATAAAAATAATATTTTGAAAATACAGTGTTTTTGTTGAGTTTGTCGAGATTAAGAGCCAAATCAAAATCTCATCCATTGTTAAAACAACAATTTTCAACAAACATTGAACTCCACAAAGATTTTAAAAACTGGTTGTTTAATTTGATTATTAAGAGCTTAATAAATTGGTTAATGAGTAGTTTAATTAGAATTGAATTTTTTAATATTTTTTCATTAAATAAAGATTTTAGCAAAATAAAATAAAAATTATTTTTTTTGTCTGTGAATTTAATAAATCTAACAAGTGATTGGTTTCCAGATTCTGGTGAGAAAAATAAATTAAATAATACCCCACTTCTTGTATGTGAAGTCTGTCAAAGAAGCTATAGATCCAAAACTGGATTGTATATTCACAAAAGATATTATTGTGGTAAAGAGGCACAATTCAAGTGCTCTTTTTGTCCTTACAAAGCAAAGCAGACCGTCAATTTAAAATCCCATGTAATACTGAAACATCAAATTGGAGAACATTTTTAAAGACTAATCTGATTAATTATTAAAAATTAATTTTATTCACATGGATTTTACCTTTTGTTAATATTAATATTTTCAAAACAAATGCAGTTTTATATTGTGCTATATATTTTATTTTACACTATTCTTGTATAATATAAATTTGTGCTGGCAGTGGCATTTTGTTTGAAGCATGTCTATGTCTATATTATAAGCATATTATAATAACTAACAGATCTATTTTTTTTTTAAATTACTTTTCCTTATTAAATTTATTATTTTTCCTACTCACATTATTTTAGTTCTATTTATTAATAACTCAGATGTACTCTTATTGATGAAGGTAAAGGAATTTTTATACTATGTTAATATTTAGAAGGATGAAGAATAAAAACTTCCTATTTGATTATTCTTTATTACTTAATAGATTTTTCTTAATTGTATTTCTTTGATTTTCCAGATATTCAATGGAGGGAACCTCCATTAGAAAACTACTTTCAGTGTGAAGCATGTTTGAAGATATATAAATCCAAAGCTGGATTTTATTTACATCAAAAGTTTGATTGTGGTAAAGAACCTCAGTTTCAGTGCCCACAGTGCCCTCATAAATCTAAAAGAAAAGGAGATCTGAAAAGACATATGGCAACTCATTGTAAAATATTGGTTGATTTTGGAATCGTTGCTCCTAATACTTAAGAGTTACAAAAAAAAAAAAAAAGTAAATGAATAACATCTCCTAAAAATAATGAGTCTACTATAAAATGCTTAATAATGTGGAATTTGTTTTTTGTGTGAGTAGTATATTGGTAACACAAGGAATTCGTGATTTAAAAAAATAAAATAAAATGAGAATTTTTTTTTATAATGTTTTGATTAAATAGTAATTAAGAAAGCTAAATACTCTGAGACATTTATTTATTATTCATTCTAAAAATATTTTAAACTAGAAAATACTTTATTAAAACTGAATCTAAAGCTTAAATTAAAAATAAAATCATTATTTTTTACATGTATTGGCCAATTAACTATGAAATAATTCATTTGTGGTATTTTAAATAGTATTAATTTTATATGTTTTTTAAAAATTATTTTTAAGTTCTTCCTTGTCATATTCATTTATAAATGAAAAAAGACATATGATATTTTACTGTGAAAGACATGTGATATTTTATTTTGGAGGACATTCTATATTTTATAGTTGAATCATGAATTGCAGAACCACAACATGTCCAATTTTGTAAATTCATTAAGCACTATTTATTATACTATTTCTTTTATATTATTAAAATTCATATAAAGGGCATAGGAGTTTCTACAATTCATGAGTTAGTATTTATAAATGAAAACAGATTAGAATATGCTGTATAATTTATGATGTAAAGTTTTTTACTTTCCTTACCGCTGTCAGATCTATTCTTGTTTTATTAAACCTTTGGAATCGGATTTTCAAGATATATTTAAAAACACTATGAATCCTTAAAGTGCATTTTTGACAATTGGTTTGTATGTCTCTGGCACATTTATTTATTTATTTCATTTTGCAGGATTTTTTCTTCCAAAAGCTGTGCACTAAATTGGGCACTCCCCACCATAGTCAAAGTATGTGTCATTCCTTGGACCTTGATCATTAAGGCAACAAAATAGGCTTTAATGGTTTTTAATCATAATTGATAAAATTAGTCTGAAGTCTCCTCTTTAGAGCTCATTAACCTTTCATTTCATAACTCAAAAAGGATGTGGAGAATAATAATGATAATACATTAGCCAGAACTGCATTAGTAATGATGCAGAATATTAGACTTGGTACCCCTTGTTTTGTAAAAAGTATTCTGATTATGTTGATTTTTAGTGTACACCTTACGTATTCTTTATGAAATATTTCAGATTTCTATTTGAAGAATTATTTAATTATCTACAAATCTAAATTAAAAACAAAGTATCTTAATTGGAACACTCTTACTGAAGATACACCATAGAAATAATCGTTTCTTGCATTTTCTTATCATTTGTTATTATATTGTGTATATATATATTTTTTTAGTTGTATTAATTTTACATATCTTGTTAATATATGGGTTCTATTATTTTTAGGTTTTCTACTTAAACATTTGTGCAACAAATGTGGGAAATCTTATAAATATCGCAATGGATTATTTCAACATTTGCGGTATGAATGTGGAAAAGAACCTCAATTCTTTTGTCCTACCTGCCCATATAAAACAAAACATAGATTTCATTTAAAACGTCATATTGTTATTGTACATTCTGTTAATGTTAAAAATTTATTTCAGCATTGTAAGTTTGAAACCAATGGATAACATTTATATCTTTAAGAAATATTAAAA
Source organism: Arma custos (assembly GCA_037127475.1). NCBI lineage: Eukaryota > Metazoa > Arthropoda > Insecta > Hemiptera > Pentatomidae > Arma > Arma custos. The sequence continues at coordinate 40,874,596 of CM073760.1, forward strand.
TTCTTTGATGATTTTCCATAATTTTTGTTAATTATTGTGGAATACCTTACATAATTTTTTCTTCCTAACCAGAGCAAATTTAAATTATTATAGCTAGGTATATTTTTTAATTTTTTTTAGAAATTGAGAAGTTATAATTAGTTTGTATTGAATCGAGAAGATTAAGGGTGTTATGAGAAAAGTTAAACAAGAGTTTTGTTTTTCATTTTAATTCAAAATAGATTAATTTAATTTGTGTATGAAACCATAAATAATTAAATTCATTTTGTATTTATGAAAACCCATTCTCTATCTGACAAAACTGTTTTAAATTTTTCTTTATTTTTAACATAAAAAGTGTATATTAAATAATTAAAAGTTAGTATTGATGTTAGTTTATAGATCTGGTGAATTTGTACACCATCATTAGAGAATCTTATGGTTATGCCTCATCAATTATCTTGCTACTTTGATCAGATTTTATTCTCATTAATAATAACAATTCTTTAGTATTTTATGAAGGTAAGCTACTAATAATTATTATAATTTTTAAGGCTGAATGCTGCAATGTTAACAGGAGATTCTTAAGGCCTACTAAACAGCCTGAGTATACATATGGCTTAAAATATTAATTGTTAATCTGTATTTGTAGTAGAAATTTGGATCAGTGATTTTATTTGCTGGTGGATCGATGAAACTATTCAAAAGATAATAAGATGTTGATATTTTCTGTTTTTTATTGGTGTTTGTCCATTTAGTGAATTAGGAAGAAGATGGTCTGAATAGTAGTCATGAGTACAAAAATTGAGTGATTAATATTTGTTAATCATATATAGTCACACTCTGACCCACATTGTTGGTCTTCATCAAGTTACCTGGACCTTATTCCTTAGAGAAGTTGGAAAAGAATCGACATGAAGTAAATGGTCTATGTGGCATTCAAGATTACAATAAATAATGATTATTATTTATTAAATGCCATTGTTATTAAAAGATCTTATTCGGACATCTCAATCTCAGACCAGATTCTTTTCTACTGTTGAAGCTTCCTTATCAGGGACCAAAAGTGCGGGATGAAATATTGGCATTTATTAAATAGTAATCTATAATTTAATTTATTCTCGATCCCCACCTGAGCCATCTTCTTCTTGAATATTTTGTATGTTTTATTTAAATTGTATTTGATTGAATTTATATTCCTTTTATTTGAGCTTAATTTAATTTATGCTGCTTAAAGAAAAAATCTAGAAGAAAATTGAGTATTGTAAATTAAATCAATGAAGAATTAAAACTTATATTGAATTTTGTTATTGTTTTTCTGACAAATTGAACTTTTCACAGGATATGCTTCCTTTGATGAGAAGAAATATGAATGTGATATTTGCCAAAAGAAATATCGTCATGCTAGAAGTTTGCAAAGGCATAAAAAATATGAATGCGGCAAAGAACCACAGTTTCAATGTCCATACTGTCCACATAAAACGAAATATTCAAAAAGCTTAAAAAAACACACTATAATGAGACATTTATCCAAGTTAAATGTTTCAATAATTAATTAATGCTGCTACATCATTATCCTGTAGTAGTTAATAGATAATCATAATTATAAATGGAATAGCATTGCCATATTTAAGTATCATCTTAAATTTGTAATTTATTTTTTCAAATAAATTTGGCTTACTGTGTTAATAATAGTCATTTATTTCCTTTTTACTTCTTGCTAAGTCTGAAAATGGGTTTTTGATTTGAGAATCATTTTCAAAACTTCTACTCTTAAGGAAGTTCTCCAAATTTCTAAAGTGTTAGGAATAAGGTGGGTATAGGAGGACTTCATAAACCGGTTAATTTAGTTTCTTCATTGTTTGTCTGAAAAGCATTCAAGGAGGTTTGTCATGTAAGATTATAAGGTCCCTTTTGATTAACTAATGTAGGTTTTTTTTGATAAATTTGCATCATATCCATATCCCAGCAATATAATGTGGATATGATGGTTTCACTTCTGGGTAGAAAGGAGAAATAAATTATTTAGGAATTAATCTTTGTCATCAGTCAAAAATTTCTCAAGCCAATGGTGAATGGCCTGTTCATTACAACACCCTTCCCTGAATGGGGTATTAATGTTTCTTGCAGCTTGGGCTTTTACTTGAGAAGAGGTAAGTTCAGAAACATCAATATTCCTACTGTATGCATTATATTTAAGATTAAAGGAAAAGTGAACAAATCAATGATGGGAAAAGGAAACTCTCATTTTCATGGTAACCTTTGTCAAAACTAAGTTTAATGAAACATTTTAATATTATTTTGTAATTCTTGATGTAGTTGAGTATGCATTTTGGCCTAACTACTTATTTGCAGTAGAAATTAGACTTGTCCATTTTATTTGTAAGTATAAGCAACCATAAGACTGTAAAGAAAATGATTGGATGATTATATTTTATTTTGAAGTTGATGTAAGTGTTTTCAAGAAATGGGTTTTGCTTTATTAATATTTGAGTATGTGTTTAATTTTTCATGTTAACTAAATAATTCGGCCCAATAATCCACCAGCAGCTTCCGTCAATCATCACGGTTCTGAGCAGCTGCCATTCAGTTGCATACACTAAAGATGTTCCCTGCATCAGCCGCTACTCCGTCACTCCCCAGCTCCGTTAACTCCGTCAAGCCCAGGTCTTCCTCCTCTTGTCCTGTATAGAGGCTCTGCCAGCAGCTTCCTGGGGAAATTTTCCTCACTTATGCGAGCCACATGTTTACATGTTTACAGCCCAGGTTTACGACCTGGACAATATTCAGTTCTTCGAATACGTCATATAGCTCCTGGTTCTTGCTTCTCCTCCAGTTTCCATCTATCAGCACTCCTCCAAACATCCTGCAAAGGATTTTCCGCTCAAACAGGAGGAAGTCTTGTTCGCAGACCCTGGTTGTTGTCCAGGTTCCCGAGCCATACATCAGGACAGAACGAACGATGGTCTTGTATAGGTGCAACTTTGTTTGCCGAGAGATTATGCGGCCACCAAGCAGTTTCCTCAGACCAAAGTAGGACCGGTTGGCAGAGACAATTCTTCTTCTTATTTCAACATCTACATGGTTATTCTGGATCACCGTTGAGCCTAAATATACAAAATCAGAGACCTGTTCAAACATGTATTCCCAAAGGCCACCATCTCACCCCGTCTTGGTGTCTCTTCTGTCACCATGTACTTGGTCTTTGCCTGGTTCACATCGAGTCCAAATCTCTTCGCTGGATCCACCAGCCCCGAGAATGCCTCCCTGACTGTCAGTAGAGAGCGACCAATGATATATACAGGATGTTTCAGGGTTAAATGGCCAAACTGAAAATTTGAACTAAGGACCTCAAAACAAGAAAAAAAATTTCCTATGAAGGTATGTCCGCAAATGCTTTGTTTAAGAGATATTCACATCTAAATATTTCATTGTTACGAATTATTTAGGCATAGTAAATAAACAAAACTTATTTTATCTGTTACAACTACTTTAATTATTAAATTATTATATAAACCATTAACATTCATATTAAATGTTCAAAGTGATTTCCTTGAGCATTCAGAAAGACTTGTGAAGGTAGCTTCATCTGTCCATAAAATTTCTCCTGAAAAGTGTGGATTGTGATCAGCTTGATTTAAATACCAATCTGAAAAATTTCTTCTTTGCCGTAAATCTTGCGGTAGTAAATTTGTACCCGTTGATAATGATATGGGTGACGTCCATCTGCAATGAGAGTTCTCCGGAGAACTCTTATCCTTCATATCCTTAGTTCATTCCCAGAAAGGACAATCAACCACTTTCTGAACGCTACATCTATTTCCACTGAACCAAAGCATTCAAGTGTTCCTTTCTTGTCCGGTTCATCATTGTCTTGAATCCATTCCCATCTAACAGACTGCCATGTTTCTTCCTTATCCCCATTCTATCCCTGCTTTTCAATACCTCAATTCTCTAATAGATGCTCTCTAATCATTTAATTATAATTATTGGCTTACATCAAACCACAGTAAAAAATGCTTTTATTGTTCATTGGCAAATTTTCTTTGAACATTATTCATTTTTTATTTTGCTGGTTTTCGTTTATTTATTGTTACTATATATATATATATATATATATATATATATATATATATATATATTTATAAATATATAATATATATTTTTTTTTTTTGTGTGTGTTAAGATTTTTTTTCATGTTATTTATTTTCATTGATTTTTTGTTTGATGTGATTCCTGTTTGATCTGCACATTTTTGCTATTCATTAAGATCCTAGACTTAAAATAATATTATTTTATCTGTTTAAATCAATGAAGAATTAAAATTTATGTTGAATTTTGTTATTGTTTTTCTGACGAATTGAACTTTTCACAGGATATGCTCCCTTTGATGAGAAGAAATATGAATGTAATACTTGCCAAAAGAAATATCGTCATGCTAGTAGTTTGCAAAGCCACAAAAAATATGAATGTGGTAAAGAACCGCAGTTTCAATGTCCATACTGTCCACATAAAACGAAATATTCAAAAAGCTTAAAAAAACATATTTTAATGAAACATTTAGCTGTGCATACTGCTTCAACATGATTTGAAAAAAAAATGATATTTATTTATGTAGATATAAATTTAAAATTTATAATTAAATGTTTTTATATCTATAAGCTCCTGAATTCAATAATCAGGACATATAATAAAAATATTACCTTTTATTTGTAATCTATTTTTCAAATAAATTTTTTTTTACTTTTCAGTGTGGATATTGATTTATTTTCTCTATGCAAATATATCCTTTGTTAGTCATGACCTTAGGACTTAACGCCTTCTGAAATAGCAGCTTGTATATGGTGTTATTACTTTTAGACCTAAAAAATCTTTTTGTGCTTAATTATTTTAAATGACCAAGCTTTTGATGATTATTATGATGATAAATAATCTCTTACATATGTGTGGAAAAAACAAACAAATTTAGTTTGGTACATTATTATTTTTAATTTGGCACTACAACAGCTGACTTGTCCAGCCGTTCACATCATGCAATCCACTAGGGTCTCTGTTCCGCTCCCATTGTGTACTTGTGGAGTTCCTAGCACCTTGTTCCTTTAGCCACACAGATGATCTATAGATGTCTTGGTTTGCCAAATTTCCTCCAGCTGTGGATGAATTCCATCATTAGTTGTTTTTTTATATTTTTTCCCTATACCATTGCAATCCATGAACCGTTGTCCATGAAACAGTACAGTATCTTACCATGTACTGAACCCCAGACTCGTTCACGGGTCGTAGTGATTACAGGTTTTTTTACAATCCATGGAAGTCTTGGATTCAGTATATGGTAGAGACTGTACTGTTTCTTGGACAATTGTTGTGCAGGAAGCGGATTTATCTTAGATCATGCTCAACTGCTAGATTTCCCCCCTTGTTTTTGGTGCCCCTTTATACAAGCTGGGCAAGCCCCAAGAGGGTCTTAGATCCCATAGAAACCATCTTCAGGCGCTAACAGATGAAGGTCTGCTAGGGAGCGGGATTCAAACCCAGTATTGGGCTCACCAAAGAGGTTGCAGATTCTCTCCTCTATATTTATCTTCCACCAATTAACATAGGTCAATATTTTCTTGAATACTTTTTGTTGAAATATGAGCAGATTTGTAATTCATTATCCATGATTATATTTTATTTCTACAGACTAGCAAAATTAAGAGTTGTACAAAATAGTTTTTCTTTTTTTCACTTTCCTCCATGCTAAATGTTGTCTCATCCCTAAGTAATGTCATTTCACAGATAACATTATTTATAATGGTGTTACTGCTTATGACCTGGGATATAAAATCAACTTAGATGCATGATGTAAACCCCACCTTCTCCCAGGGTTATATTGCTCAGTTGCTGTTCTGATACATGTAGTCTGGATGATCTATTTTCTTATTGACTTCTAAAGACCTGGCCAGAAAACAAATATATTATCTTAAAAGATCCCTCTGTCATAGTTGGATAGAAAAGATATGGCACAATCACATCTCAACCTGCACATCATATTCAATAAGGCTTGTCATAACCAACTTGATCAATCTTATATGGATTTCCCTCTTCTGGATGCATGTTGATAAAGATGTATTTCACTTTTTTCTAATCAGGAGCAGTATATACTTTTCAACTATGTGCACTTTAAGTAGAGTACCTGTATTAGTCCTTCTTTATTCTGTGTATTTACACATTGACTGCTGTTTGTGTCAATAGAACTTTCAATTTTCTGATTTACAAATAAAAATCTTATGATTTTTTAAAAACAAAATAAATAAATAAAAATGTCTTATGTAGTTACAACGTAAGAGAGTTTCCCACAATAAAAATGATTCTACTCGTAACATGTTTTATTACATCTCCGAGGGGTGCATATGTTATCTTTTAAACCCTCTACCTTCTATACCCTAGGTCCATTGCATCCTAATTTTTGCATAGGTGCTAGTTGATTTTTTTTAATTTATTATGATTTTGAAAAAATAATACACATTGCCACATTCAAGGGCAAGGGTACCATTGTTATAAGAATACAGTATTAAAGTAAACCAAGCAACAAGTAGAAAACTAGTAGTATAAAATGGCATTGTTTGTAGTCTGCAATTAATTTACTCAAGCATAATATTTATTTGTTAGTTCTTTTGTCGATTTTGTTGTTCAAATATCGTAAATCATTGTTGTCCTGTTGTACTTTATTTTCTTAGATCCGTCCAAAAAATATGTATAAATGTATGTAGTAAAAATGTTTTTCATGTTCTCGGGTTTTCTTCAACATTGGTTAGTGTATATAATCATTTAGTTAGTTATGCAAAATTGATGGAAAAACTTTGTGTGAAATGCGATGTCAGTATCAGTTAAAAAAACACTTTTAATAAACTACCAAATTATTAAATTTAACTGTAATGAATTATGTATAGAGTAAAGTGCCAGTGAGACCCCTTCCGGCCTATTAACTAGTATCGGTGCGGGCCTAGGCATAAAGTTAAATCTAGAGGATCTGGACACAGTGCAACGACGGAGAGCAAGAAATGATGACCCGCGACCCCCACCTATCATAGCACGCTTCGTGAGGAAATCAGTGAGGGATGACTTGTTACATAAAAGAAAAGTCAAAAGAGATTTCTCTACGCGAGATTTAGGTTGGCAGGGAAATGACTGCCACCGTATCTATCTGAGCGAGGAGATGACAAAAGGGAACAAGCACCTCTACTGGTTAGCCCGTCAGAAGAAGGCAGCGGGAAAGATAAAGTATGTGTGGTTCTCTGGGGGCAGAGTGCGCTGTAGAAAAGAAGATGGTCACCAGGTGGTCTTCATAGATCAGGCCCAAGATCTAGACGTCTTCGGGTGACTACTAAAGTTTTGTTTCCCCGCTAGCTCTATGACAACCTATGGCGCTCACCACGGAATTTTGGATTTTGCCCACGCCCTCTCTATACAGTTAATTTCTTTTTATTGGTCCATATTTTTAGTTCTTAGGATCTTTTGTTCTATATTTTTAAGTTTGTTCATGTTCAAGCAGCTATATATATTCTATTACTTTGCTTCTCTCATTATTAATTCATTATTTTCTCTTTTTACATATTTTAACAGTATTATCATTTCTATACTATTAATATTCTTATATGTTTTTTGTTTTATCTTGCATGTCTTCAACTATCTGGAACATTTCACAGCTTTTTACCTAATCTACCTGCTAAAATTAATTGCACACAGCATCTTCTCCTCTTTTACGGGGATCTTCTCTCCTACCTCACCATCATGTCCAGTATCCTGACATCCTGTCACGTCAACACCCAATCCTTACCTGCCCATTATGACGAATTCCTTCAATATTTTACCCAAAACTTTTATCATACCATTGGAATTTCCGAAACATGGCTAAAACCCCACATCCCCTCCTCTGCAATATCCTTACCAGACTATTCATTCCTTCGCCACGACCGGGTAGACCGGACTGGTGGAGGAGTAGGTCTTTACGTACACAACTCCCTAAAATCACGTATCCTTGATTCCTCACCCGCAACTGGTTATCCTCACACAGAATTCCTTCTGGTTGAAATCTCTTTTAACCCAAACCCTCTCCTTTATGTCGTAGTATATCGCCCTCCTTTGGCCCCTCTTGATTCAATTTTTGAATCTACCCTTTACGACTACATTCCTCTCTACAACCATATCATTATCTCCGGTGATTTTAATGCCAATCTCCTTGTCCAATCCTACGATCAACTATACCTGGAAAATCTCTTTTACTCTCTACACCTTTCCATTGTCCCATTTTCTCCCACCCATCACACCTTTCAATCCGACACATGGTTAGACCTGTTTGTCATTGATTCACGGCAGAACCTCCTTTCTTCCTCTCAATTACCCGTTCCATTTCTGTCCTCTCATGATCTCATCCATATTTCATACAATATCCAAACTCCTGTTATACTACCTAAAACCGTAACCTTCCGCAACTTAGATGCTCTCACCCCAGAGAACATCTCACCCTCTCTTGAAGCCTTGGATTGGAGAGAGATTTATTCTTGTGCCTCTATTGATTCGATGGTTGACATACTTACTTCCAATCTCAAATACATCCTTGACACCCATGCCCCACTGAAAACCTCAACCTTCCGTCACCAGCCTGCTCCCTGGTTGTGTCAAAAAATTAAAGATCTTCAAAGGAAGCGTGATGCGGCCCGAAGACGCTTTAGACGGACAAGGTTAACTGACGACTATCAAGCGTTTAGGGCCCTCCGCAATCTGACACAGTCGGCAATCAGGCAGGCAAAAACCAAATACTTCCACGAAGCCCTTTCATCTGCTCCCGATTCTAAATCCAAATGGCATCTCCTTCGAAAGCTTTCTCTTCTTAATTCATCTTGTTCTAGGCCCTTTCCAGCCTCTCCCAATGAAATTAACTCATATTTTTTGTCCACCTCAGTTAATACTTCTAAATCATCCTCTCCCGTATTTTCCCTACCACCATCTTTCAACCCTGACAACTTTTACTTCGCTGACATTTCACCCAACGACATTATTTCCTCTGTTCTGAAATCCCACTCCATCTCCACAGGCTTCGATGGGATTCCTGTCAAACTGCTAAAATCCTGCCTTATCGATATTATACCTGTCCTACTCTTTATATACAATTTTTCACTGCAAAACGGAGTATTCCCAGCCTCCTGGAAAAAAGCCATAGTCCATCCTATTAATAAATCCTCTAACCCTGTCTCACTCAAAGACTACCGCCCAATCTCAATCCTCTCAAACCTTTCCAAGCCTCTAGAAAGAATAGTCCAGTCACAAATGTCAAATTTCCTCGAACAGTCCAACCTCCTTGACCCACTTCAATCTGGTTTCCGTCCCGGTTTCTCCACACAATCGGCACTTACCAAAATCACCAATGACATACATACCGCTATGGACGACAAAAAACTAACTGTGCTTATCCTTCTTGATTTTACTAAAGCTTTTGATTCCTTGGACCATTCTATCCTTTTTAGCAAACTCAAATCAATGTCCTTTTCTAACAGTTCCATCCGATGGTTCCAATCCTTCCTCTCTGATAGATCTCAAGCAGTTTCTATACCTAATCATCCCCTTTCCTCTTTCCTCACTCTTTCCTCAGGCGTGGCACAGGGCTCAAGTATCTCTCCTCTTCTTTTCAACTGCTATATCAATGATCTCCCTAAATCTGTTCACCACTGTTCCCATCATCTATATGCTGACGATTTCCAAATATATCTGTCCTTTCCCCCTTCCGAGCTATTTTTTGCGTTCGCTAGTATTCAGGAAGACCTGGATAGGATCTGTGCCTGGGCAAAGCTGAACAAACTGGAACTGAACGCATTGAAAACGCAGGCCATTGTTTTAGGTTCCAATTCCCTCCTTACATCCATCCACACCCTCCCAACATTACTCCTAAACGATAATCCTATCACGTTTACCTCCTCGGTGAAAAACCTAGGCATCACCATCGACCAAAACCTTTCCTGGAAATCCCACATCGCCCAAATATCCCGACGGACAATTAGTTCCCTGAAGTTGTTTCATCGTTCTCGTCATCTCCTTACACAATCTTCCCGTAAGCTTCTCGTATCTTCTCTCATCTTCCCCCACTTTGACTATTGTAGCGTGGTATATGGAGGCCTCTCTAAAATGCTTGAAGACAGATTAAAGAGAATAATGAATTGCTCTCTAAGATTTGTGCTTGGTACTCCGAAGCGATCGCGCGTCTCCCACCTCTATGAGGGGTTAAAGTGGCTCTTCCCTCCCTTCCGAAGACAATATTTCCTCTGTTCATTCTTATACCAATCCATTCACTCTCAACACCCTTCATATATCTACAGTCTCCTCCAATTCAAATCATCAGTGCAACACCATAAAACAAGATCCCGCCTTTCTGATCTCTATATACGTTCACACAGAACTAAAGCATTCGAACGTTCCTTTCTCGCCCGCTCCACCACAATGTGGAACTCAATCCCTCCTAATATCCGTCATACTCCCTCTCTATCATTATTCAAATCCTGGCTGTTTCAACATCTATTAGCTTCCCAGAAGGATAGTCTCTAGGTAGGTTAGTCATTTGCTTAGAATACAATGTATATAATAACAAACTGTGTTATCTAGTTCTTTCAATTCTGCTCTTGGAAAAGCTGTACATCATGTAAACAAATTATTGAATGCTAGCTCATGCATTCAATTTCAAAAGCTTTGGATTTATCTATTCTCTGTAATTGCTTAATATCCTGTCAAGATCTGTACTATTTATTTACTTACTATTATTTTTGTTTATATATTTCTTTTTAAATTGTTTTCTGTCATGTTTTCACGCTTTATGATTTGTAACATTTAGCCTTCTGGCCAGATAAATATTATGTTTTTATTCCTGTTCATATCTGTTATTCTAAAGGGACTTTGTCCCAGAATAAAGTTACTTTTCTATTCTATTCTATTCTATTCTAAAGTTAAAAGAAATGGAGAACCTCTGGTACTCTTTGAAATTTCTATGTGAACTACTTCAAGAACGAAAGTTTTCTAAGAAAGTTTTAAGAGAAATATGATAGTGTTTTTGTCATGTTAATTTTGTTGATTATAAAACAGTCATATTATAACAATTCAACAAGTAAATATAATAGCTGGAATGATATATAATGGCATGGATAAAGGCAAGTAGAGAAACTATCCAGAGGTTGTACTCCAATAACAAATTCTACTTAGAAGGTCATGAGGCCATCTTCTTTTATGACACCTCAGAGGATTATCTGGTATTGAAGAAGTAGCTAGGTTTGAGTGAGAATAAAGTTTGTCATGAAAAGACTGGTATTAGTTTCATGCCAAATCAGCAACAAATAGGACATTGAAGTCATTATGAATGGGTTTATTTATAACAAAGTAAGGAGGATTAAGGATTGGATACAAGAGTTTAGTGAGCTTAGTGGAGCCCCAAAGCTGTACTAGTAAGTCCAAATAGTTCCTATAATAGTCATGTATATGAGTCTTTTATAATTAATTGTAAATTTAGAGCATTTGCCTAGTAAGTGTTGCAGTACCTTGAAACGGCATATTCTCATAAAGTTAAATATGTTTATACACATTTCAACTGTTTAGATATTAACAATAAAATTTTCATTGATATTTAGAATTTATCTATTAATGTTTATATTAATAAAGTGTGTTTTATTTTTTATTTTTGTCAATTCATACATATATCTCCTAAATTTCATCCTCTTTTGATTTATTAAATTCAACTTTGTTTGTTTAACCGTTTTATTTTTCAATTTCTTTGTCTTAAGTTTTCTCTTTCATCTAAGGAACTAAATGAAAAAGTGATGTAAAAGTGCCTTCTTCTCATTCCCTCTCCCTAAATACAAATTCAAGCACACACATCCACATGCACAAGCAGGCACATAAATATCTAACATTGACCTTTTGAAAGGTTGAAATTAGTTTTTATAATTAACCAAAATTAAATATTGAATAATTTAGAAACTTGCGTTATATTACTGGTCAGAAAGAGAGACAATATTTTTATTGGTTAACCTGTTTTTTTTTAAATGCAATAATTAATTTTAAACTTTGAATGAATTTGGTGGAGTGAATTATTTTATTTTTTTCTATCAGAGCACTATTTCCTCTTCTAAAACTTTCATTTATAAAGCATGCCAATTATTTTCTTTTCTTTCTTTTAGTCACGCTTTATTAGAAATTTCTTAGAGATTTTTTTCAGTACCGCCAACAGAATAACAATTTCTTCCCCCTCTTTATTTTTGTTTCAGCAATTATTGGAAATGGATACTGCTGTGATAAATGTGGAAAGAATTATAGTTACTCTGGAAGCCTCAAAAGGCATCAAAAATATGAATGTGGGAAAGAACCTCAGTTCCAGTGTCCTTACTGTTCACATAAAGCAAAGCACCGTTCAAATTTAAAATCCCACATGATTTATATGCATTGTATATCATAATCATAATCATAATATCATTTTTTAGTTGAATTCTTAAATTAAGAATTGTCTGCTGAAAATATGACTAAATCATATTGATTGTTATAATTTTGATGTGTGCTCTATCTAAGGTTCTTTTTAAGAATTTGTTGCATTAATTTTCATTGTAATAATTACTTTGTAATGTGGCATTTCATATCTAATTCAATGATCTAGTTGAAGTTTAAAATAATTCAAGTGCCATGTTGTCATATTTTTCTTTATAATCCTAATTACTATTTAACTTTTAAACTTTAAATTAGATGCTGTTCATTAGTTTTTTTATAAGTTGATAAAAATATATTTTTATGAGATAATTGTTTTAAGTTTTTCTCTGTCCCACCTTATTCTTTTGTTTTTTAATTGTTTATTATGATAAATACAGGCTTAGCACCAATAGCAATGGTCTCAAATTTTTTATTCAAAATTTATTTTCGTTTGGATGGGACATTGTTGAAAACATATATTGAGCTACAAGTACCTGTATACCAACAAATATGTTATCAATCAACATCTATTAATAAAACATTTTTTTGGCTATACCATGTTTCCCTTAGGGCTGCCTTTAGGACATGTATAATGTAATAGATATTTCTGTAGTGATGGTTATTATTTTAAATTAAACTAATATTTATGACATTGGGCCAATCCATTCCATGTGCCAAAAAAAAAATTGCACAGAATAGGACCATCTAAAGAAAAAAGTTCTAAGATTTTCTATTTAACTGGTTTGTTAATGTTGATCATTTTCACTATAGTTCTTCAGTCATTATAAGAGCTTAAAATATTTGTTATTTTCTATATTATTCAACATTGGGCTGTCCTCTAAAGTTAAATTATCACAAGGTTTCACTTCAAGGAGTAGCATCTCATTTTAATTTGTTTTTTCTAGTTTTCCTGCTATAATATTATATTTTTGTTGGAGTGCCTGATGCCTGTACCACTACAACCCATGGTCTTGGGTTCAATGTATGCTAGAGGCCTTACTCTTTTAGAACAATGGTTGTGCAGGAAGGTGATTTGTTGTAGATCACACTCAACCTCTAGGTTTTTCCCCCCAATTAAGAGTACCCACTTTATAGAGGCTGGTTGAAACCCAGGAGTATCTTCAGATCCCACAGGATTTGAAACTGGGATTTTCAGCAAGCTGAGCTACCACTTCCAGAGTGCCAGATAAAAATTTGGAAATTCAATAATTGAAATAATTAATATTTAAAAATTGCATCGCATCAAATTACATTTAAAAAATCAGCTTTTTAAAGTTAAGTAGATTGTCATTTATTTAAAAAATAATAATAATTGAAAACTGATATAAAGTCTCTTATGTATTGAATGCTATTTTCAATTTCAACTTTTCAACTCTGAGTAAAATAAAATTATGGCAAAACCATTCTTTTTTTTTTTACATTACCAACTGTAATATATTTGTTTAGATACCAGAAGAAACGTTTCTTTAGTAAAGTACTTAGTAGTTTGATTTTTGCCTTGCAGAAAAATAATGCAAAATTTCATATATATATATATATATATATATATATATATATATATAAGTATTTTTTAGAATATGTATATATCTCTATTCAGTTATCTTTTTTTTGTCATTGAATTTTTGTTTTACTGAATGTTTTTGTTTTAAATAGGATATGGTGTTTCATTTCTTTGTACAATATGTGATAAGAGATATAGAAATCTGAAAAGCCTCCGAAGACATCAAACGTATGAATGTGGAAAGGACCCTCAGTTTCATTGTCCATACTGTTCTTATAAAGCAAAACAAAAAGTTAGTCTCAAGAAACATGTGGTTTGTAAGCATTTGTCAAGTATAAAAAATGAAAATACATGACTGGATTAAACAATTAAATTTTTCTTTCATTCAACCTATTTCTATTTTAAACAACATAGATCAATATAAGACAAATAAAAGTACACAGAAAATATTTTGTTAATGTATAGTGTAAACAATGATAATTAAAATAATGTGAGAATAGTATGACGAGCATTAAAAGATATAATAAAACTTCTGTAAAATATTGAGATACTAACCTATTATTAGAATAATGTATATTATTTGGCAATTAGTTTTCTCAATGAAAGTTTATTGTTTCATAAATATTTTATCACTAGATTTGGTGTAAAATTAATAATATTTAAGTAATTAATCAGTCATGGTGGTGTCTGGATAAAAATTTTCATCATTATGTTTTTATATTTTCATATCTTTAGAAAATCAGACCAATGATTTTTTTAAATCTATTTATTTTAAAATTAAAATTCTAATTAATTCCTGGAATGTCTGGTGAGGTCGAAATTATTTTTTATCCCATTATTGTCTTCTGGTTGTTGTTTATGTTAGTTCTGAAAAGTTTCCTGTCATGACGCTCTGGTTTTTTCCCCCATAAATGTGACCAAAAAATCAGGTTTTTTTATTTTGTGTTTAAAAAGTTTATATTTAAAAAAAAAGTAAAAATAGTTGTATTATTTCAATATTATTCAATATAGTTCAATTGTTTCTAATCAAAATAAATAGAAATTTCAATATACGAAATTGAGTAAAAATGAATTTTTCATTTTTTTATGCATTGAAAAAATCATTTTTCATTTTATTATAAATTGAAAAAATCATTTTCATTTTATTATAAATTGAAAAAAATCATTTCCATTTTATTTTATTGTAATGTATATAATTATAATCATTCATTTATTATTTCAAAAAACACATTTAAAATAATATTCGAGCAGTGCTCCGATTGGTGCGTTAGAGTAGGCCGACCGCATGCGAGCGCTGCTCGTTCAAAATCATTAACCGGTTAATAAAATTCATGTCTAAACCTCCAAAGGTTATGCCTAATACATAAAATTTTGTGTGTACTCAGATATTTTTATAAATATGGTCACAATGAGCAATAGTAAATAATTTGTAGTAAAATTATTTTAATTGAGATGTGTAGATATATAGATTTGAAAAATGCAATAAAGAGGTATGAGACTCTCATTAACTTGTATGCTGTAATAAGAAGCTACTTTCTTGACCGATGTGTGAAGATATGTGTAGCTTCTGTGAGTACCAAGATTACTTTAAGAAAGTCTGTTCACAAAGCTTTGTCTTTTGTCCAGACTTATGTAAGTTGGTGTTAGATGAAATTTTTGGATGAATTGATCACTCGAGGAAGATCAATTCCTCAGTGTTACTTACATTGACAACTTCAGTTGAGCTCAAACAGCAGAGCTGTTCTCATTGCTGAAACAAGAAGTAGAACAGTGTGCCAGCCTGGTGTTGAAGGATGGTGAGAGAAGACGAAGATTACTTGTTGTTAGATCCATCCCATCTAGATGCATAACATAACACCTTTCATCATCCAGTACAAAGTACAAATGGAAAGAATACCCCCAAATAATTCCTGGACTTGGATGAAAATTATCCTGTAGAGTACAATAGAAGAATGAACGACATTAGGTGGCTACTCTGTGGAGTTGGTTGCTTGAGAGGTCATAATTAGAAGAAAAATGGGTCCTCTTGTACTAAGGCAACGGCTGGGATATCTATCTCTTATGCCCCAATTTTGTGAAACCAGAGACTGTCAAGTATGTTTTAATTGCTTGCATAAACCATGAGGCATTGACAGCCAAGCTGTTAAGAGAAACAGGGTTCAATTTTTTGAATGAAAAAAAAAATAGAGCCTTGTTAAGATTGCTTTACTTGTAGTACCAGAAAATTACCCATACTATAAAGACTTTGCATGAGGCTTAACAGCTGTTAGCCTTGCCAACTTCAATTTGAGCAGAAGATTACTTATTCCTAATAGGTTGATAAAAAATGGAGGCAACATTGCAGAGTCCTAAATAAGAAAAGATTATATATTATCATTAATGAGTTCTGAAGTATGTGATGATTATGCTTTGTGTTCATGCTATTCATTACCTTTGCCAAACTCATACAATCAAAAGAATTGATAGAGATATATAAATAAGCACAGTTTAAATAAATTAAAAAATGTAATATTATCAACTATTGTGAAAATTGAATAAAATATATTCATTTTGTTTTATTTGGCCGATATCCAAATACCTGACACTGTTAGAAGGCTAAGATAAATTAAATGGATTTGCAACTATCAAAAAATCATGTTTTTATTAATTAAACTATATATGTTTTATAGATGTTAAATATGTTTAGTCTAATTACAATGCCTTATTTTATTTATAGGTGGTGCAGATTTCCCTTATGTCTGTAAGAGGTGTAACAAGGCTTATCGACTCAAGAACAGCCTCTACAGCCATCAAAAATTTGATTGTGGTTTAGATCCTCAGTTTTTCTGTCCTTACTGTTCTTACAAAGCTAAACAGAAACAAAATTTAAAAAAACATATTATTTTAAAGCACTACCAACAGTTAACCAATACTGATCTTCAAAAGAAATAAAAAAAATTAATGTTTTATAATATTGGATTCTACAATTTTAATATTAATATTATCAGTTTTTCATCTGTAATATTATTGATTAAAAAAACCAAACAAATAACAAATTTTATACAATTTATAAAAATAATAGATATATATTAATATCTATTAATATTTTTTAAATAAAATAAAAAAATGTATTGTTAACTGCTCGTTTCTGACTTTGTTTTTTAGGAAATATTAATTCAATCATCACTAGTATTTAAATTAATTTTGAAGTGATTATTTGCTATTTTTCTAATTTTATTTAAGTGATGTAACTTTTTAATACTGTACTTAAATGTTTATTATGAATAAATTATTTTTCATTGTTTCATCTTTATATGCACTATTATTGAATAGTTACATTCAGTAGATGCAAAAAGACCAGAAGTGTTTAGATCTAATACTTTAATAACTTTATTATTGATCTTGCAGTGCTACCCTTTATTTGTACTAAATGTAACAAGAGATACAGGATCAAGCAAAGCCTTTATAGTCACCAGAAACATGAATGTGGAATTGATCCTCAGTTTCCTTGCCCATATTGCCCTTATAAAGCAAAACAAAAACCAAATCTCAAGAAACATATTGTGTTGAAACACCATCAACCTGTTCTTCAGCCTTAGCGAATAGTTTTATTAAATTAAAAAGGTAAAATGTTTTCAAGATAATTTTGCATTCAAATTTGTTTTTTAAAAATTGATTTATTTACATTATAAAGTAGTTCATTTTTTAAATTTGTAATCATAGATTATTGAGAGTTGTTCAGATCCCATATTACCCAGATACGATAGGATAAGTAAAAAAGTATTAGTTTTCAAGTATATCTTGTTTATTGTTAGTCCTTTTTATTTATTGTTATCAATAAAAAATGTTTAGTACGAGGCATTTGCAATGATGGACTAATTCACCAGCTTGATGGGGTCATATGTGGTCTAGTGGTTAGCATAACAACCTACTATGTCCAATATTGCGGGATCACAGCCTGGCAGGTGGCCCTAGGATTTTTTAAAAGACTAAAAAATCTTTAGTGATGCCGTCCTTAGGAAGGGATGTAAAGTGGGCCTTTGTAGTGTCAGGTACTCGTTTAAGATTCTTATCCTAATTAAACTTGAATCGGCAAAATTTAGGACCCTCACCATAGTATCGTCCGATTATCCATAGCAGCAAAAAGTGACGTTAAACGTTAAACAAACCAGAATAAGACTATCCTACAATGTATTCAAAATTTTGAATAGCATATATACTGTTTGCATGAACTATGAATTCATTTAATCCGCTTCCTTTGATTTTCCTGGTACAAGAAACAAGTAACAGGACCCAATCTCCATCTTTTTGGGTAATCTCCATTGTGAATATTGTTTGTAATAATTGCATGTGTTATGACCAAGTAATTTCATTGTATTCTTTGTGGATATCCTGGGAATATTATTATTAAATCAATTATAATTATTTTGTTTCAAACTTTGGTTACTTCTTTACTGAAAATTATTCAGTCATTGGATCTTATGAATGGTATACATGCGTATTAGTAATGAGTCACCCATGCCAACAAAATATATATACATTTGAACATTATAAGAACGAACAGTTCAGTGTTAAGTAGTATTGGTGTAATGAGACAGTACAGCCTGACAATGATGCACCGAGCAAAATACCCTTCGTGGGTTGTAGTGGTGGTGGTTTTTATTTTATTTTTTTATGACTCAAGAACTATTATATTATATATAAGAATTATATATAAGAAATTGTACCTTCTAGAAATGACTCATATAAATTAAATTAAAATTTAATGACACCTTAATTAAATCAGAAAAAAATACATGCAACCCTTTTCTTTCTTTAGATTAACATTATTTATATTTTTTCAGGTTTGAAGCAGTTTCCATTTGTCTGTAATAAGTGTAACAGAGCATACAGATTTAAGGATAGTCTTTACAGCCATCAGAAATATGAATGTGGGAAGGAACCTCAATTCTCCTGCCCCTACTGTGTTTACAGGGCAAAACAAAAACAGAATCTAAAATCTCACATGTTCTTAATTCACAAGGATATATTAATTCCAAATGATGACTTCCTTAAATTTTAATATAGACTATGTATCATCTTTGAAACGTTGACTGTATATGTAAAATCATATTTAATAATTTTAATTTATCTATTAATAAAGTCTTTAGTAGTAATATTAAAATGTTATTTTATATCAGAAATATTTAATATCTGACTGTTTTGAATAACTTTGCTGGAGGTAAACAAATCCACAGTTATGATTTTTCAATGTGTTTTTACCTTATAGTTCTATACTTGTGAAATTTATTATTTTTATGAGGTTTTTATATTATTACATTTGTTATAAGAATTATATATATTTATAATGATAGTTTTTTATGAGTGTAAAATGTTTTGATTTTTAAGTTTTGAGATATCATATTAGGAAAAACAGTGGTATGTTTTAAAAAGTAAGTAGGTTTACCTTAGTATCTTAGATTTCATTATACAAAATTCAAGCTTTATACTGTGGAGTCTTGATGATTCGTGTTGAGTAGGATCAAGCTTCACTTTGATTATTGAATTGATAGGAATAATCCGTATATTGAAGGGTGTATATGGATAATTATAAAGTGTTTATAGATTAATTTCAGACCCAAAAATAATAATGTATTATTCTGCTTTTGCATGACCACTCTTTTGTCAGCTGTACAGATACTTTATTTCATGCTGCAGGCTGATTTAATTTAATTAATCTTTCACAATGCTTTTCTGATTCAATTAAGCCTTTCTGCATGACTGTGTGGACATTGGACATAGTTCATGTCATTTTTAGTTCTATTGTGTACTCTTCATGAATATGAATTTCACTACTGTTTTGGCATATATTTCCTTGCACACCATGGCTTTAGTTGTTTACGTTGTCATCTTATTCAATGGTCAAGCTCAATAAAGCTTTTTTATCTTCATCACCTTTTCCCCCTTCATGTTGCCTCTTCCTCTTTTCTGTCTTTAGGTTTTCAAATATTTTACTATGATTTCTGTAGTTTTATTGGTGATTTCTGATCAAGTATCACGTATCTCCCTATGAATAGATGGGAATAAAATGAATACACAAATATTAAATAATATAATATTTAAGATTCAATAATATTATATTTAAGACTAGGTATTATTTAAGATTACTGAGACTCCACCTTAATAAAATTTGTTTGCCTATTTTTAATCAAACTTGTATAAAAACAGATATGTAGATGCATGTGCAATTATGTTAGTTTGTGTGTGTATGCATCTATGTATATGTTTATATTATGTTGTTCTGAATATCCATAATTTACATTTATGACTGCAATTTTTTGAAAAGTTTATTTATTGTTTGTAAAATAAAGTAAAGAAATTTTATAATTTACCATTGTGTCTTACCATAAAGGATTTGATTATGCTATTTTTATAAGTTTACATTTATAATCCCTGAACCTCTAACAAAATCAAAAGTTTGCCATCGAATCTGAGGAGGAACTACTGTTGGCTTTAGTGACAATGGAAAATAAAAATTATCTCCATATTTGTTGTTTATATGTTTAAATTATAGCCTTTTCCTTATATATATATATATATATATATATATATATATATATATATATATATATATATATATATATATATATATACACACACATACATACATGTATATTCTGATAAATTCAAAATATTAATAAAAATCCATTCATTTATTCTTTCTTAATAGATTAAAAAAATAGTATTATTGTCAAAATTGTTGATTGGTTGATTTACTATATTAAGTATTTCATTATTTTTTACTCTACTTAAAGGGTTGGCTGAATCTTAGATAATAAGATAGATAGTAATCATTTAAAAAAATTAATTTTGGACTATAATGTAATTTTTGTTACAAGAAACTATGATTTATTAAACTAAGAAATAAACTGAAGAAATAGATTTGTAATGTGAGATTTGGGTTCTAATTTCCTGCATAGAATTGATAACTTCTTGGACTTCTCGTTGGTTTTATAAAATACACAATGTTTTTGAGAAAAATTAATCCCTATGTATAGGTAAGCATCGTCTTATAATTAATTTATTTATGCTTAAACTATCAGTTTCTAATAATGAATATGCATTTCAGGTAATTATTATGCCCCATTTAAGCAGAAACAGTTTAAGTGTGATACTTGTGAAAAGGCTTATACTTACAAAGCAGGACTTTACCAGCATAAAAAATATGAATGTGGAAAAGAACCACAATTCCAATGTCCACACTGTCCCTACAGGTCTAAACAAAAAGCTACAATGAAGACTCATATTTTTAATGTTCATCTTGGCAATTTATCTAATTCCGTGTATAAAACAAATGTAAAAATAAAGTCATTACATTCTCAAGTTAATTTAAATTAGAAAATTAGATTAAAAGTTAGATTTAGTTTATTTCCGAATAGATTTTTAATATATTTTGTTTATACATGTTTTCATATTACCTGTAGATATCGTATCAAGTAATTATTCATTTATAATAATCAGCCTGATTTTATACATTATTTAACACTATGTAAAGAAAACTTAATACAAACTATTTATAAAATCTATGCAAAGTATAAATAACCATGCTCCTGTGGTTTTGATTGTAGTACAAATTTTAATTGTCTTGTAAACTTACATCTATTGACAATATTTGTTAGCTGTTAGATTTTTTTTCATTGTAATTATGCTGATTTTTTTTTTTTCTATGAAGGCACTATGGACACTCTTTTTTATTAGTTCCGTGTGTTCTCTTATTGGTATTATTTATAATAAATTAATTTAAGTTAATATATTTATTGTTTGACCTCAGTTGTAAGATAGTTAAAAGTACCTTTATGATGTCTAATAATGCTTTATTCAGGAATTTCCTGATTTTTAATATCTAGCTTCATCTTTCATAACTTTAATATTTTTGTTATAATAAATAATTAAAAATTATTGCTGTGTGACAACAATAATTTGGAAACGAGTTTTAAAAAATAACCTGTTGGTTAGTGTTTTATTAGAGTAAATTATTACATGATTATAAGGCAATCAGTCTTTCAGAAGTTGTTTATGGTTATTAAATTTGCATTTTATGAAATTCATAATGGAGATTATAGAACAATTGTGCTACAAGCCTGTAGAGAAATTAATACAGAAATTATAACAATGATTATATTTTATGAAAAAAATTATCAGGGGTGTGGTGGGGGAACATTTTTTTTCTTATTATTATCTGTCAATGTTTCTAATTATTATAATTCAATGTTTGTATTAAGTCGGATGCTTCATTGCCTGAATGTCCGACAAATACCTCCATGAAGTTATATATATGATCAACCAAAGTATAATAAAAAATACAATAATACATATAAAAAATACAATATATGTTGAAGAAATTGGTCCGGGTAGAGGTCACTGAATGAAATTCTCAAGTAATTTCAGAAGATATTTATTGTTAGCCAACGTTTCGACCTACGCTGTAGGTCTTCTTCAGGGCTATATGCAAAATACAGACAATTTAAGAAAGCGGTATGAATATATTAAAACATTTTAAATATAGATAAACTAAAAGAAGGTGAATACAGGCAAAAAATTGATAATTATGTGTAATAATGATGATAAAAATTGATAAAAGTGTACAGTAAAGTAATTATGAAGGTTAAAATGTAGAAAATAATAATAAAACATGAAGAAAATAATAATAAAGCAGAAAGTGTTGACAGTTAAAAAATTAAGGTATTACAGATAAAAAATAAAAACTGAATATACAATAGGAATGTGAAATGATATGGGTAAATTAGAAAGTGATAAGAATTACGCACTAAAATTATAGGTAATAAAAAAGAAGAAATAAAAATTGTAAAATTATAAAAATCTAGAAACGAATTATATAAAATAGAATAAAATTGAAAATAAAAATTATTTTAGAAAATACAGTATTAATATTAATAGGTAGAAAATACTTTATACTAGTGTAAAGAATATTAATTGCATAAGAGAATGTAAGAAGACAGTTTATAAAAGTGTAAAATATCAATTGTATAAAAGTAGGTATGTTTTAAGTAAAGTACGTGATAATACAATCAGGCTATATTGGACTAATTATCAGGCTAATAACAGGCTATATTGGAATTATGATATATATTGATGAATATTTAGGGTGGTATATAGATAACTAAACAAATAAACGCCTTACAGTAATAGTGAGCTTGGAAGTAGTGATAATAACGGTAAATTGAGTATAGTACTGTTTTAGGTTATGAGGGAAAGAAATTAAAATGAAATGGAGGAGGGAGGGTGAGTAAATAGTGCAAAACATAAGTTACCTGTGGGGGTGGGACGGGGGTGGGTCCTCCCTGGCTATGAAACACTGACTGATATAATTGAGAAGGAAGGATGGTCCCCCACCCTTACTAAGTGTAAAAAAAAAATTTCTCAGAATATAAAAGCCGTTACAATGGCTATAAGTAACGTATAAAGGGAAAGAAGCAAATAAACTCCAACTAAAATAAATAAACTCCAACTACGCAGACCTGGAGTACTACCCCAGCCGTCTTCTTCTACCAGTCCACCACTAGCTCACCTCTCTCAGACTTCCTCTACTTCTTCTATGGATCCCCTCTCATTCCACCAATTTACCACATCTTCAAATACCACAGATGAACAAACTCTTTCTGACCATAATGTTAATTTTTTCTCTTCTCTCAAATCTAAATTTCCCCATTGTAATAAGAATCTTAATCTATTTTGTTACTTACATAAACGCCTTACTATTAAAATAGAACAACGAACCTTCCTCCTAAAATGCCGAACTAATTCCCTTTTTCCGAAATCAATTGAGAATTCCCTCAAAAACATCCACTTATGCCAACCCTTTCAATATAGATTTTACCGGTCCTCTTTTCTATTCAAGAAAACTTTACTTAATCTTAAAATTAAAGAAATTTTTCAACAGATAGATTCCATCCATACTCAAATTTCTTCTCTCAAGACAACCCTTTCTACCCTTATCGGTGATAGTTACATCAACACCCTCATTTCTTTCATTAACAATTTCTGTACATCTATAAAAAAACACAAAAAACAGTCTCTCATATCTAAATTTAAAGACCTCTGTATAACATCAACAGCCAAAAAAATTTACCCCACAGGTAACGAAAAATGGGTCCACAATATATCATCTACCGCCATCCCTCCACAAGTATCAAAGATCCTAAGCTTAAGCCCAAATTTTTCCACTCCTTCTTCCAACTCCACCAAACTCATCACAGACCTAGAACACATATACAGAGATGACAGTTTTACAGTCCCGGACAATGAGAAAGAAGTATCCCGTGTCCGCATCACCAATTTAATCACCAATCACTTACAACGCTCTCAAAAACAGCCCCCTCCTCTTTCCCCCTCATTTTTTAAAGACATTGCCACCACTCGCACATTCCTCAGATCAAACCCACAACTTACAGTTACCAAAGCAGACAAAGCCAACGTGACTGTAATAATGGACACTGATGACTATACTGAAAAAATTAGTTCCCTCCTATCTGACACGACAACATATACACCCATCCCCCGTGATCCCACCCTCTCTCTCATGACTAAATTCAACCATCACCTAAAGGACCTTCATAGAACCCGACAAATCAATAAACATACATATTACAATCTTATCTCTTATAACTCCATATCTCCTTGTTTATATGGATTACCCAAAATTCACAAACCAGGATATCCACTCCGCCCTATTATTTCTAACATAAACTCTCCATCTAGCAAACTTAGCAAATTTCTTCTTCCTTCTCTTCAAACCCTCAGCCATAACAACACCTATGACATTACTAATTCCTTTCATCTAAAGCAAGAATTACTTTCCGTTCACATTCCTGACCAATTCATTTTAGCTTCCCTTGATGCCACTAGTCTATTCACCAATATCCCCATTGACAAAGCCCTCAGCATTATAGAAAAAAACTGGAATATCATCCAACCCCACACCACTCTTTGCCTCACTTCCTACCTTGAATCCCTTACACTGTGTTGTAAATCCGGATATCTTAGTTTCCATGGTAAATTTTACAATCAAATCTCAGGTCTGGCCATGGGTAATTGCCTTGCTCCAGACATTTCTAACATCGTTCTTAATGACCTTCTTGACTCCATCATCCCTCTATTCCCCCATGACATCTTCCTCATCAAGAAATATGTCGATGACCTCCTTTTAGTTCTCAATCCTGAAAAAATCTCTGAAATACTAGTAGCCTTTAACTCCTACCATCCCCGTCTCAAATTTACCATAGAAACTGAAACCAATCACACCCTCCCCTTTCTTGACCTCCTCATTATAAGAAATAATGATAGCTCCTTGTCCTTTGATTGCTACACCAAACCCACATATACCGGCAGACTCCTCAATTTTTTCTCACAGCACCCTTACCACCAGAAGATCAATACAGCAAAAAACCTTATTCACCGGTGTTTATCCCTATCAGACACCCAATTTCGACCAACCAACATCCTACGAATCCAAAACATACTACTCTCTAATAACTTCCCAGCCCACATTACCAATAAACTACTAGACCCCCTTAAACACCCTAGTAATCTAATTTACCCCTCCCCGTACCCAACAGTACCGAACCCCAGTTTCTTCATATACCGATCTTTTCCTTATATTCCTGGTCTGTCTGACAATATCCAAAAAATCTTAAATCTTACCTTTCCCAACCTTCGCCTTGGTTTTAAGCCATATCACAAATTATCCCAACTATTCACATATTTAAAAGACCCGATCCCCATTAAAAATCTCTCCAACATTGTGTACCGGATCCCCTGCTCTGCCCCAAACTGTACCTCCTCCTACATTGGGGAAACAAAAAACCACTTTTACAGACGACTATCACAACATAAGACCTCTATATCTACCCGGAACATATCTGCTTCCAAATTATCAGAACATGCCTTAACCCTTAACCACACCTTTAACTTTGACCAATCCTCTGTTCTCGCCACGGTTCCTAATTATACCAAAAGACTAATTACAGAATCATTATACATTAACCTAGAAAAACATCCGTTAAACATAAAGACTGACAAAAATAACCTATCAATAGTTTACAGACACATACTAGATCTAATACAAAATAACTAACCAACCCCGCTTCCTAATGACTTTCTCCTCCCCCCCTCTCAGCGTGCCAATATTATATGTATGTGTATAAGTATGTATGTTTTGTGCGTGTATCTACATCTGTTGTCTTTTGTGTGTATATGTGTGTGTGTGTGTGTGTGTGTGTGTGTGTGTGTGTGTGTGTGTGTGTGTGTGTGTGTGTGTGTGTGTGTGTGTGTGTGTGTGTGTGTGTGTGTGTGTGTGTGTGTGTGTGTGTGTGTGTGTGTGTGTGTGTGTGTGTGTGTGTGTGTGTGTCTATATATATATATATATATATATATATATATATATATATATATATATATATATATATATATATACATACATACGAGTATGTGTATGTGAGTGTGTGTGTATGGATTTTCAAGTCTTTATATGAGGCTTCTACACTATTTGCTTCTTTCCCTTACTACGTTATAGCCATTGTAACGGCTTTTATATTCTGAGCAATTTTTTTTTTACACTTAGTAAGGGTGGGGGACCATCCTTCCTTCTCAATTATATCAGTCAGTGTTTCATAGCCAGGGAGGACCCACCCCCCGTCCCACCCCCACAGGTAACTTATGTTTTGCACTATTTACTCACCCTCCCTCCTCCATTTCATTTTAATTTCTTTCCCTCATAACCTAAAACAGTACTATACTCAATTTACCGTTATTATCACTACTTCCAAGCTCACTATTACTGTAAGGCGTTTATTTGTTTAGTTATCTATATACCACCCTAAATATTCATCAATATATATCATAATTCCAATATAGCCTGTTATTAGCCTGATAATTAGTCCAATATAGCCTGATTGTATTATCACGTACTTTACTTAAAACATACCTACTTTTATACAATTGATATTTTACACTTTTATAAACTGTCTTCTTACATTCTCTTATGCAATTAATATTCTTTACACTAGTATAAAGTATTTTCTACCTATTAATATTAATACTGTATTTTCTAAAATAATTTTTATTTTCAATTTTATTCTATTTTATATAATTCGTTTCTAGATTTTTATAATTTTACAATTTTTATTTCTTCTTTTTTATTACCTATAATTTTAGTGCGTAATTCTTATCACTTTCTAATTTACCCATATCATTTCACATTCCTATTGTATATTCAGTTTTTATTTTTTATCTGTAATACCTTAATTTTTTAACTGTCAACACTTTCTGTTTTATTATTATTTTCTTCATGTTTTATTATTATTTTCTACATTTTAACCTTCATAATTACTTTACTGTACACTTTTATCAATTTTTATCATCATTATTACACATAATTATCAATTTTTTGCCTGTATTCACCTTCTTTTAGTTTATCTATATTTAAAATGTTTTAATATATTCATACCGCTTTCTTAAATTGTCTGTATTTTGCATATAGCCCTGAAGAAGACCTACAGCGTAGGTCGAAACGTTGGCTAACAATAAATATCTTCTGAAATTACTTGAGAATTTCATTCAGTGACCTCTACCCGGACCAATTTCTTCAACATAAATTATCATAGGTCAACAATTATCATCAAAATAAAAAATACAATAGTTTTAGTGTAATGTGTAAAAAATATAAGACATTAGAATTGTATATTTCATAACTATATACTTTGTGTTTTAATAGCTTTTACAACTGTCTTGCAAATAATTAGTTTAAAATGAATTGTAATCAAAAAGTTTTGTTGAAATAGTCCTATATCAATTCTCTAATCTCCAATAGTTTTAGATATATATAGGGATATTAAAATCAAAACGTTTGATTACTAGATAATGTTCAGTATAACCAATCTTCAGTTGTTTCATATTACATCTTTTTTTTGTTTCTGAAATAGGAAATTTGCATTACCATTGTTTGATATATATCAGTCATGAGGTAATTTACATTTTATTTTTAACAAAGAAAATGAAAAATATCTTCATCAATTTATTTTAATTTTTAATGTTTAATGGAGTTTAGTTAATTAACAGAGTTCAATATGGCTTACACTTTCGGTGTGAATTACAGTATTGATTTTTTTTCTCTACTAATATCTAGAAATTTTAAAAAAACATATCTGGAAAACGGATTGCGATAAGAAGGTATTTCAGGTATGAACTACATTTCTGATGGACTATTATTCTTAATCTTCAACTATTAAATACGTTATGTGTATAAAAATGTGCATATAAAATGCATTCTTCATATTTATTACAATTAAGTTAAAATGTCTTTATTTTTATTGTTTTTCTGTTCATAATATATTATCTTTAAAAATCTATTTCTTAAAAATTTATTTAATGTTGTAGGTTTGAAATCTCCACCTGTAGAAAGGAAGTTTAAATGTCTTGATTGTGACAGATCCTATGCACACAAATCTGGTCTGTACCAGCATAGGAAGTATGAATGCGGAAAAGAGCCTCAGTTCCAGTGCCTGTATTGTACACACAAGGCAAAATACCGTTCAAATTTAAAATCTCATATGGTTAATAGGCATTCTATATCATAGTTAAATTTTTAACTAAAATACCTCAAATATCACAGTTAAATTAAATTCAGAATTGTTTGCAGGAAATATCTGCCAATGGTATACTAGTTTTTACAACTTTAAGATGTATATTAATTTGTGTATTTATTTTTATAGTAATAATAATTACATAATGCATTGTATAATTTTTAATTTAATGAATCTAGATGAAGTATAAAATAGTTCAATTTTCTTATTGTCTAAGTATTGTTATAGTTCAATTTTTATATCATTATTTTATGTTTAAATTTGATGTTTTTCATTAGCTTTTTTTTAGTGAATAAAAATACACTTTTAATAGGATTATTCATTACTGCCTTTAAAAGTAATATTATATATTTTTTCTAATATTTCAATTGGCAGATATTGGGTGGAAATTTTCTTGATGAATGAAAAGATTCTGACAGTTCTTGGAATACCTCATGCTATGAAATATTGTTTTTACTTGAGCTTTGTGTTATGATGTGATTCTTGTACTTCTGTGACTTTTTATGTCTTATTGACACATTTCACATATTAATAAAATATAATGGCCAATTTTGACCCATAAATAAACTCTTTTTGAACATTCAGCCGATTCCTAAAGCTGAGAAAAGAGAAAATAATGATCTGCTGATTATATAGGATAGTTTTCATCAACAGTTATCTCATCAAAGGTTCAAAGTAATATAATAAACTATAGTTAATTAATTTACAATTAATTAATCAAAACAGCCAGTAGAGACAGCAGATGTTTTTTTTTTGTTTTTTTTACCTAGGATAATAGTAGTAGTTTTTAAAGGTTCTAGTTCACCAAATTTATTTACTTAATTTCTAATATTTCTTCAAGGAATGTCATCCTCAGATTTATAAAAAAGGAATTTATTGTACTAATATGTTTTTATTAAGATCATCTTAACCTTCTTTGTATATCAAATGCATGTGAGTGTGGGATGTTTAAGTTAGACTGCCATTTGTTTCAATCATATTGTGTCATTAATGTATAATATTTCAACATTCCTTTTCTTATTTATTTATATCTTGTAGGTTTGAAATCTTCTATGAGAGGAAAATTTAAATGTCTAGATTGTGACAGATCTTATTCATACAAATCTGGTCTGTACCAACATAGGAAGTATGAATGTGGAACGGAACCCCAGTTCCAGTGTCTTTATTGCCCATACAAGAGCAAACAGAAAGTTCATTTAAAGAGGCACCATTACTTGAAGCATGCAGGGATCATTAATTGACTTGATTTTATAACTTTTTCTTGAATTTAACAATTTTGTCTAGAATATTTCTTATTTAAACTTGGTATCTTTATACTTGAAAAATGTGAAATGATAATTGAGGGATCCTCATACAGGACTTGAAGACAAGAAATTGCTTGACGTTTTCGCCAACTTCAACATTTACTGGACAAACGCTCTAAGCTCCCAATTAATTACAAAAGACTCATTTACTTGACTGATATCAGACCTATTTGGACATACGGAGTTGAGCTTTGGGGCTCTACTAAGCCATCCAATTCATCTCGTATCCAATCCTTACAATCCAAAATCCTCAATGCTCCTTATTATGTCACAAACAAACTCATCCATCATGATCTTAATATCCCATACGTTGCTGATTTGACCCAAACTAAATACCTATCCTTCCATGACAAGCTCCATACACATTGAATCCGCTAGTCTCTCAACTTGCTTCTCATACTATTCCTGATAACCCTCGGAGGCGCCTGAAAAGAAGATGGCCTCAAGACCTTCTACTATAGAACTTTATTGGAGTGCTACCAATGGATAGTTTCTCCACAAGTGTTTTTTTTTCATGTAATTTGTTCATATTAGCAGATTTACTTTTTGTAATATTATTATAGTTGTAAATATCAATAACTTAATCTAAAAAAAAAAATGATAATTGAGGAGAGAGACAAAAATCAAATTTACCGTAGTATAAATATGCTCATTAATTTAATAGTTAATTCTTATGGTAATTTTCTCCCAATCATTATCTCCAAGGCTGGATTCAAAGCAATATGATTTTTGTATAATTTAAATATCAAATATTTACTCAGTGGATCTATTTACCCATTCAATTTGACCGATATGTTTCTTGTGAAGGATTATTTTTAAAGCAATGTTTTCAAAAATGGTTTCATTAACTTTATTCATAAAAAAAAATCCCATAATTAAAATGGAGAGAAAATACTGAGGTATAACTTCTTTTTTCAACTCATAAAGTATTTAGAATAAAAATAGTTATTTCTTTTATTATGCCCGGATTAAAAATTATTACTTCTAAATTGACTCAGATCGGTCTATTACCTTGTAGCATTTTTAGTTGTGTAATTTTAGATATATTTTTTACTGATAAAAAAAACACAATTTAATCTATTAATTGCCCATCTAAGGGTGTGTGTAACATGCTGATTTGATTTGCTGAAGTTACAGGGTTGAAACCCAGCTTCGGCAGATTAATTATTAAAATTGCAACAGCCATAGTGTGGACCCTTTGGGATCTGCAGGCTCTTCTGGGGCTCACTCAGCATCTGTTAAGTGGGTATCCTTACTTAAAGGACCCCTCCCCACTCCCCGCTTCAACTAATACTTCACATATTTAACTGTTACTGCACATATTTTTTCAATAAACTGTTTTCTTGAAAATATAACTATCTCTCATTTGTGGACAATAAATAGGGGTGTTAAATAATTTACATGCATTATATTTGCATTAGATATAAAAAATAAAATTCAATAGAAAATGTAAAAACCAAGAGCTCTTTATCACTTGGTTCTAATGTAATTTAAAATTAAGTGTTATAGTGTTGGCAAAAGTGTAAAACCACATAACTGTTATAACCAAGTTCTCATGAAGGAAAAAAACAAATTTATTACTTTCAATAGAAAGTTGTATTCTATCGAGTAGAAAAGATGTTTATATATATATATATATGCATAATAATTAAATGTTGTGCAAAAAATCTTAATAAAAATAAAATAATAAAACAAGTTTAAATCAAATTGTTTTGGATGTGCATACTTTCCCATATTTTCTGGAAATATTTTTGTATATTCTTAATCTTAATATTATTGTCTCATTTATAAAAATTAAATTGTGAGATGAAATTAATGATCAATCATAAATATAATCAATAAATAATTAAAATATGTTTTCTTTCTATCTGTGGAAATAAATTGTTCTAAAACATGTAACTTGCATTACCACCATTTTTTATATCCCTAAATTTATTTTTGAAATTTAATTTGGTAGGTGAATCTATATAATTGCAAATTTGAGAATAATTTAATTTTAATTCTAACAATTTTTATTGATTTTAATATAGTTTTTCAGTGATATTGTAAAATTCAGGTGATGACAACAATGTATACATTTAATTTATTTTAAATGATCAGATCATTTACTCTCTCTTTAATTTACTTATTACTTTAATTTACGTATTTACTTATGGGGGTAATTGAAACTTCTCTTTCCCTGTAATCTTTACTTACTTATAGTGATTACTAAATGTTGTATATTAACTGGTCTGTAGGTGACCCCACCTACCTGTATGTGTATGTGTTCATTTATATTTATTTATTATTTATTTTATTAACCAAAAGAGAGAAGACGCTGATGAACATGGATGTTGCGCGTCTGTAAACAATAAAACCTAACCTATTTATTTTATTTTTTGTTATAGGTGTATACCATATTTTTGACGAATCTAATAAGTTTATCTGCCACTGTGGTAAGAAATACCGGCATCGGAAGAGTCTTTGGAATCATAGAAATTTTGAATGTGGTGGCAAAGAACCACAGTTTTCCTGTCCATATTGTTCTTATAGTGCTAGACGTAAAGGTCATCTCAAAACTCATGTTTATTCGAAGCATTCTAACGAAATAGTGTCTTAAATAGAAACTTTTTTTTGTATGCATGTGTACGTGTGTGGGTGTGTGTATTATAGATTCATATTTCTTTTTTATATAGAGAGGTAATGATATAAATACTTTCTTAGTGTTATAAACTTATTTTTATGTATCATGAAATGTATTTGTTATACGTATCATAAATTATCTACATTTTGTTGAAAACATAATATTTTGTAACATATTATTTATCAATCTTTAATTAAGTTTGGTGTAAAATAAAATATTGTTTTGTTTGCAACTATAAATTTAGCAAAGTATTGAACTCAACATTAAATTGTAAAATATATTCAATTGAATAAAAAATAATACAACGCTTAAAACTATTTTTTTCTACTAGTTTTAGTTTATTTATGAACTGTGTAAAAATAAGTTATCCATTCAAATAAATTTCTAATTATTCATATATATTACCAATCTGAATAATATTTTTTTTTTTCAAGATATCTTAAAAGAATTTCATCTAGAAAAGTACTCATGTGATCGATGTGGAAGGCTTTACAAACATAGATCTAGTTGGTATGCTCATAAAAAATATGAATGTGGAAAAGAGCGTTTACATTCTTGTCCTCAATGTAACTATAAAAGCTCAAGAGAAAAATACGTAAAAAGGCATATGATACTTCGACACAGTTCATTTTAAAAAAATTATTTATTTTATAAAATTATCTATTTTGAAGTAATATTATTTCATACATATTTTTTATTATTATTCGTATGTTTGTATACATGGAGATAGTTAATGAGATCATTCATAGTTATTTTTAATTTCTTAGTAGAATAGTTCACAAATATTTGATGAATTGCAATCAAGGAAAAACTAAATAGGTTGTTAATATTTGTAATTATTTTTCTCATTAAGTAAAGTTAATGTTGAACTGTTAATGACTATGAATTATTAAGATTTTACAATTTCATTAGAATTCTCTTATGTGCTAGCTAGTAATAAAAATCTTTATTTGCTTAATGTCTGTTAAATAATTACACAAACATTTTTAATGGCTTATTTTTATTTTAAAAAAATATTAAGTAAAGATTCTTTAATTTAATTTTTAATACCATTTTGTTTTGAAAACTTAATTTTAATTTTTAAAATTTACAAATATATTTGTCAATTTATACCAACATTTATTAAACATGTACATTTTTTAATACTTGTTAGTTTGTAAACCACCCCACATATTAGCAATAAAATTATGTTGTAATGGAACAACCTTTTATAGAAATAATGACTATCAAGATATTATTTTCTTAAACCGCAGATATTATTTTATATCAAGATATTATTTTCTTTATATATAGCTTGATTTTGTAATTTTTTTTTATCCAGTATTAACAAAAGTATGGTGTTTTGAAGGTTTTTTTTTTCATCCGTGTGACAAATGCCCAAGAAAATATAAAAACAAGATTTCTCTAAATCGACACAAGAAGTACGAATGTGGGAAAGAACCTCAGTTTCAATGCCCTTGTTGCAGGTATAAGTGCAGATATTGGGGATCAATAAAGAGACATTTTGTTTTAGTACATCCTGAAAAAGCTATTAGCTCATCTTTATAACAACTGTATGTATTTTTCTTTGTTTTTATTTGAGTAGATATAATTGCTGTATAGTCTTATATGTGTATCTAATTTCTATCAAAGAGATATACTTAACATACAAAAATATATAACTAAAATGTTGTAATTAATAAACAATTAATTACTTTTAAATCACATGTGTATTACCAGTAATTATTGTCATCTTCAAGCTCTGATTTATCAAAAAATATTAAAAATTGGTATGAAATTTAATCATAATTTATCTGGGTTTTATCTATTGCCCACCCTTCATATTTTTTCCATTACTATAATAATCGAAAAATGGCTGCGACAAATTGAAAGGCTGTTTTTTCGAGAAAGGTGGACATAATACAAAAGCACAAAGAAAAAATCCCCTTGGAGAAAATAGTCAGGATGAATAATCTGGATTTATTTATAAAACTTACTTGTACATATATTAAAGTAACTTATAATCCTAATATTATTTTACAGAAAATGTTAAATAAACTGTTTTTTCATTGGGTTTCTAGGTCTTACCTTCTTGATCTTAAAATATTTATCTAATTATATGTGCCATTTATGGCCATAGAAAATTATCCATATTTCTGAAAATTGTCGTGAGCTTGTTCTGAATTACAGTATTGTTCATTAATATAAATTTGCTATTCGTAAATTTATACTTCATAAGTTGGTGTGTTATTGTTCGGTCAAGTTTCACTTCATAAGTTGAAGTGTTATTGTTCAGTCAAGTTTCAATCACAAAAAATAACACAATTAATGCCAATAATCAAGTTAAAAAAGATTTGGAAGCAATTCAATTGATGCCAATTTCCGTTTTATATAGTTTTGACTATGTTATGAATTTTATTAATTAATTCCAATTTTAACTTTTCATCTAAGAGGAAGATATATTATCACTGAAAAGCACAAATAAATTTAATAAATAAACTATTAAATGTGAAGGTTTTTTTTTATCTTGAGTCAAACTATCAGAAGAAAGCTTATTTTAATTTCGGAATTTTTGAAATCGAAAAGTAAAAAAAATAAATGTAAGAAATTATTGTTGCAATACTGTAATCAATTGTGAATTTGTAAATTGTATATTCATTAGACTTCTCCTTCTACGACATGTTGTGCTTGTAATAGATTTATAAAATATATTCCTCTGATTTAATACATTAATGTTTTTGAATAGGTCTGGAACCAAGAGTAAAGTTTGCCTGTGATTCTTGCTCTAGGAGCTACGTGAACAAAGTGTCTTTGTCTCGTCACAAGAGGTATGAGTGTGGTAAAGAACCTCAGTTTGGTTGTCCTTATTGTTCTTACAAGTCTTACCATAAATGTCACCTCAGGCTGCATATATATCATATTCATAAATCACACTTACAATAATTTTTTATAAGTTTAGTTAAATTTGGGGAAATAATAATGTTAATATTTTTTAGCTGTCACCCGCAATACTGTCATTATTAATACTATTTTAAACATAATTTGAAACTTATACATAAAATAAAAATATTTTGTTCATTGTTTTTATTTTTTTTCTTCTTTTTGTTTGTTTCCCTCAAATTTTGCCTGTGTATGCCCAATGATAGTTTAGGAAAAGGTTACATTTTTTTATTGTATACAAGCTGAAAATTTGACTACCAAAACAAAATTTATATTTGGACCAGTAAAATTCCTCCAATTTTATAGAAAATTTCCCCAATGAAATTAATGGATTTCATCTTATCTAAATGATTATATGTTATTCTCACATTAATTATTATGATTATAAAATATAAAATTAAAATAACCTAAAAAACTGTATTATTTAATGGTACACTTTGTTCTTTTGAATGATCTTTAAGTCACTGGTTTACTATCTCATCCTTATTTATGAATTTTAATGATTCATTCAGCTCTATATATTTTAAATCATGAAAATATTTTAATTTGAAATCTAATTAAAAATTACGATTAATCATTTGTTTTTATTCATAGAATAATGGGACCTAAATATTCTCTTTTTTTGTATATATTTTTTTGGAATATATTTAATTATGTAAATAGATAATATAAAGCTAAAAAAATTCAATTTTAGAATTTACTAACAGGAAAAAAGTTCTTCCTGACATGTTATGGTTTTGTATTACTATAATTTATGAATAGTTATTCTTTGTCATCTCTTTATGGACTTACATTTACATTTTATTAGTTAATTAGAACTTTTGTATAGTTAATGTTTACAGGTTCTTCTGCCCATAAGGACATTCCATATGAAAACTACATCAATCACTGTTGTAAGTATTATGCTTTTATTTTGTTTAGTTTTTCTTTTCAATTGCATAATATAGTTCAAAATGATTACAGGTATTGATCAACTTCCATCAGTTACTCTGGAGAAGTATACTTTTGAAGAAATAATGCTTCTGTAATTTTTCTTATAAGAGCATTAAATTTGTTTTTATGTATCACTAATCTGTTTATAAAATTATGTATGTTACTCGCTTTTCTAATATACTGGCTGCACGCTTCCTCTTGTTTTATAAATTTATGTTTTGTTACTTTTATTTCAACCCTCTAACTTAATTTAAGTTTTTACTTTTCTATTTCTACTCTATATATTATTACTTCTTTTATTCACATACAAAATACGTATATATATATACACGCATGCAGTAGAATCCCTCTGGTCTTCCTTTGGCTATTCCGGTTAATCTGACCGTGGGTGGAGTCTAGACACTTGGACATTTGAAGCTTTGAAATTTTTCAGTAATAAAGATGATATCTATAAGATTGCTGAGTCAAAGGAAGTGAAATTTGACACACTGAGAAAATATTGTGTAAGGGTTTGGCCAGAAGTTGTGACTGAAATGGACCAGATTAAAGATGAGTAAAACAATTCCCTACCAGTAAAGTTGAGGAGAGGTTTGCCACCTGTGATAAAGACTCTAGAATCAATGAAGAGCTCAATTGCTGCCAGATTGTTACTACTGTGAACTAAAACGGACAATTACAACACATTCCCTACTTGTATTTCACACACAAACACCACGAACACTTTTGATATTGTCCTTCAGTACTTCGAACAGAAATCAACCTCTACACCGATGGAGAAAAACCTTGTGGATCAAGAAATGGAGAAAAACTGCAGCTAAACTAAAAATTTCATCTGCTAAACTGACTTTTTTCAAAGTAATTTTAACCATGGGCTACCTTTAATTTTTATACTGCATACTGTATGACTATAGATACATACATTATTGTTTCTTTTTGACATTTACACACATCACTTTTGTGCAATTTCTTGTAATATTTTACTGTAGAAGACAATACAGTTCTTGAATTCTTGATTGAAAGAAGTTTTTTTTTTTTACTTTTTACTTTTTTTTTGATAATCCTACCTTTTTTTCATTCTGACCACAACCTCAGTCCCAAAGGTGACGAGTTTGAGGGGTTCTACTGTATATATACTTATTTGATACAAATATTGTTTACTCTGACATACTAGCTGTCTCTTTTTTATTCTTGCCTTGTGTATTTAGAAAATTGAGAACAATGTCATGAATGTAATCTGTCAGCCCATCTCAGTAATACTGCCCCATTTCTCTTTCTTTTTGGTGAATCATTCTCTCACAATTTTAAAGGTTTATTATTTTTATTTGGTACTAAAGCCCTTTTAAAAAGCCTTGGCCTCTAAATACTTAAAATACTTTCCCTATTTGTACCTATCCAGCGCAGCATTTCTCCAATTTCTCACACCAACTAGAGTCGGGCATTTTTACACCCACACCATTCAGCCAGTGCTGTTTCAGGTGTGTGGTCCAGCTTTTCTTTTATTAGTTCCTTTGGGATATGTCATTCAAATCCATTCTGGCAATGTGAATGTCATAACACTGTTTAATATAACATTATATGTAGCAGGATCTAAAGAGCTTAATTACTTTAGATATATCAGGCTCCCATTTCATTAGAGGTCTTTGATTTCTTACACTGAAATTTATGCACAATTTCTTCATTGTAAGGACAAAAAAGCATACATTTTTGTGAGCCTTAGATAGCTACTGGCCTTATCAAAGGTTTTGTATAGGATTATCTTGGAGCTTTCTGAGACTAAGCAGCTCTACGAATTAAGTCCGTAGAAATACCTGTTAGCTGAGCTCAGCTTTGACCAAAAATAACTATGTCATCTGCGTTTTCCAATTCTTGTACAGACTTGTTAAAAATAATATCTGTAAACTTTACCTTAACTGTACCCCTGTGCTTCTTAATTCTTTCCTAAGCATTCAAAATTATTCTAGGGCATCTCCTTGTTGTAGGTTGTTTTCCTTTTCAAATCCTCTGGATAAATTCCCCTATACTCTCCCCACACACTACGATTTCTTCATTGTCTGCCTTATTTAAATGTTTACTGATTTTTATTCTCAAAATATATCTTAGAACAAATGAAAATTTTGTTTTCTCAATATTTCTACTTCATTTTCTCTCACTAACTTCTATTTAAATGGAAAGAAAGATTTGAATTTATTTATTTATTTTTTTACTTTCATTATAAAGAAAATATATACAATATAACAATAATACAATTATGGGAATTTGAGTGATTTAAACAATCATATAATTGAAACCTCATATAAATGAAAGCGGGATTGGTCTGCCGCTATAGATTAATATTATCAATTATTGTGTCCTTGAATTTATTAGGTAACTAAAGAGAGTTACATTTCTTAACAAGTTAACATTATTATTATTTAAGTTTTAATGTATTGAGATAAAAAAACTTCTTTTTTCTTCTTTAGTTATTTTTCATGTTTTTTTTTTACCCTAAAAACAACTGATGTTAAAATTTAGTCATTGCAGTAGCTTGAAAATTGCAAACAAACTGAATGTATTTTTCTAGAAAACCTAGTTTGCATATTTTTAAACATGTTTAATAATGAATTTATAAGAGACCATTAGGCAAAATAATATATATATATACTTTTAGTGAATTAAAGTTAAAACAATGAAAAAGTAGAAATGTATATTTTTTTTACTTACCTAGAAATAATGTATATTTTTTTTAATTACCTAGAAATAATGTATATTTTTTTTAATTACCTAAAAATAAGATGCTTACAATTTGCTGTCCTTTAAAGTTTGCCTCTTGGAGACATACCCCTTTTGACTTCAATACTTTAGTTCTGGGTTATTATGTTTGTTTAGTAACTTTTCAAATCTCTATGATGAAATTTTGAGATTTTATCTAGACTATGGAAGTTTGTGAGGAGATAGAAATTTTCGAATGAAAGAAAAACTATTTTATACTCTACTAGCTTTTGCTCGCGTGTAATTTGGTCTGCCACATAAAGTTTCGTAACAGATCATTTTAAATAAATAAATTCATTTTTTTTAACTATATGTTACTCGTACATCAAAATTTCAGACGTCTAACTTCAAAACTTACGGATTCCATACAATCTTTGAACTCCTATTATATCAAGGGAGGAAACCCTTGGGGATGGAATTATCATAATTCCCTTCGTAGTGCTCATTTAAGCTATACAAAGAACCTATCTGCAAATTTTAAGATGCTAAGTTCAGTGGTTTCTGCTGTGCGTTGACCACTTGGTGTTAGTCAATCAGGTTACAGTTTTATATAAACTTTGCCTGTGTGCTGTGTTGATAAAAAGTAGCCTATATCCTTCCCCAGGCTTGAGATTATCTATATCAAATTTCATCACAGACGGATCAGCACAGCTGTGAAACATACATTGACACTGATTAACGAATGGGACAGACAGAATTTACTTTAGTTTACTGTTGTTCGTGTAAGTAAAGGATTAGTATGTAATATTATTGAATTTATTGAAAAGGATTACTTAGTATAGTATAACATTTTCACTTGTCGTACGGCAGCAGCGATAAATTAAAACTGAAAAGATTTGAGTAATGTACATACGTAGTAAGGTCCATAAATTTTCGGCCTGTCCTGCTTCCCCTCCTTCAAACGTGCCAGGACATGCACGCCTATGCAGGTCCCTGCCTGCTCACTCCATACCCATCGCCTGCACTTCCTCAGTCCTGTCAGTGTCCAGCTTTGAAGTAACCTCCCCATTTTCACAATGTTCAAACTCGAGTACCGTGCGGCTATTAAATTCTTTTGTAGGGAGGGTCTTACTCCTGCGCAAGTCAAAGAGTGCTTGGATTGTGTATACGGATAGTGCTCCCCCTCTTATTCCACAGTGAAAGAATGGGCAAAATTATTTAAGTGAGGGAGAGAACGTCTAGAAGATGACCCCCGTCTCCCCCCGGTCGCCCATTGGAAGCTATCACTTCTGAAACAATCCAACTTGTAGAATCTGAATTGCTGTCTGACCGGCGACTGAACATTTTGAGGATCATCAAAGAACATTTGCATATGAACAAGGTTAGTGCAAGATAGGTTCCAAAAATTCTTTTCCATTTCCAAGGCCGCTGTGAAGGACTGTGGATTCCAAGAAATCTCTCAGCCACCCTAGCCCAGACTTATCCCCTAGCGACTTTAACACCGACAAAGAGCTCCAAGCAGTAGTGGAAGAACATTTTTTTAATAAAGAAGAAAATTATTTTTTTCATGGTATAGAAATGTTGCCAAAGCTTTGTAATAAGTGTGTTGAACTTAGAGGAGAATATATTGAAAAATAGTAAGACCAGTTTTTTTCTTTCACCTTTCCTTCTATCCCAGGCCACAAACTTTTGGACCTTACTACGTATGTAGGTAATTTATCGAGATGTGTTTTTAGTTTTGGCAGTCCTACTTACTTACTGCGATATACTCTTGTAAACTATGTTACTTGATTTGTTTCGTTCAGCGAAAATATGCAGATTTTGTGAGTAAGAATCACGTGAGCAAGTTACTCAGAGGGCAGAATTTTATCGGACTTTCTTGATATTTATTGTTATATTATGACCAAATTACACAAAATCATTATAAATTGTAGCGTATGTGTTAT
This sequence comes from Arma custos, assembly GCA_037127475.1. Taxonomy (NCBI): domain Eukaryota; kingdom Metazoa; phylum Arthropoda; class Insecta; order Hemiptera; family Pentatomidae; genus Arma; species Arma custos. Next base: position 40,915,584 of record CM073760.1, read on the forward strand.
TCAGATGTATAACATATATTACTGTAAAGTTTCATCCAAATGCGTGGAACAAACACACATCCTCACAAACTTTTGCAATTATAATATTAGCAGGATTCTAATAATTGGCATGTTGTTTGGTATTATGATTTGGCATGTATTTATTAGACTTTTACCAATGTAGTCCAATAATTTAATTTTCTTTGAGTACTAATTATATTTCATATATCCAAGTAGCTTATTATAAAGAGTATATGTAGAAAGGAGATAGTTGGGGGGTGCAGTAAAAAAAACACTGAATAAGTACTAGACTTATAATTATGTGCCGACGTTTCGACCTACAGTGTAGGTCATCTTCAGGGCAATTTGGAGAGAGAAGCCGTTGGGTGCAACGGCTGGCTAACAATGTTGTTATTGTTAGCCAGCCGTTACACCCAACGGCTTCTCTCTCCATATCACCCTGAAGATGACCTACACTGTAGGTCGAAACGTCGGCACATAATTATAAGTCTAGTACTTATTCAGTGTTTTTTTTTTACTGCACCCCCCAACTATCTCCTTTCTACATTTGATCATCCAGTCAACTATTTTCCTCTCATATAAAGAGTATAATTTATAGAATAATGAAAATTAAAATAATGAATTAAAAAAAAGTTCACTAATTTTTTATTTGTTAAAGAAAATAGAATTCCATTTAAAATTTGACATATGGTATAAACTCCTTTTCATTCATTAAAGTTTCTGAAGTTCATTTCATTTTTTTGTATGTTGGTAATTTTGAAATCTGATTGTTTGCTCTATATGTAAAGTAATTTCAAAAATAATGTTTTTAGTTCTCCTCTAATTTAATCTATTTAATTTGTTTTAAGGAGCTTTGAGTCGCAGGAAAAAATTGAAACCTCCTCAATATTGGTGTCCCTATTGCTCTTTCAAGTCTCATCTGCGGCGATTAGTTAGAGAGCATCTCCAAACCCATGAAAAGCCAACAAATCTATAGAACATATTTGACTCAAAAATTATCTTATAGTTTTGTATATTTTGTATTGATTGATTAATAAACCGTGTTATATATTAAATATTTTTTAAACTACAAAATAATTTTCCTTTTTCCCTCATTTTTATATGTAATAATTTTCATTATTATATGTCTTTGGTATGTTATTAGAATATTTTTAAATATCACTGTTTTAATTTAAACATTTTTAATTTCAGGTTTTGATTTTTTTTGTAATTATTGTTCAAGAAAGTATAAAAACAAATTTTCATTGACACGGCATCAAAAATATGAGTGTGGAAAGATGCCGCAGTTTCAATGTCCTCATTGCTCATACCGAGCAAAACACAGATCAAGCATCAAATGTCATGTTTTTTCTAGGCATATGAAAGACAGAACATAAGAAAAGTGTTTTCTTTATCATCAGAGTTTAAAATATTGGATTCAAGGCATAATTAAGTTAATTAAAACAATAAAGTTGAAATCAAATTTGAATTTATTGTGTACAAAAAAAAATTCAGAGAGAATACTGGTTATATTATGTTTAGCAGATTTACTCCCTCATGATTCTTATATGACTTATTTTTTGTGTGAGCATTCTGAATTTGAGCCACTGCCCACAACATGCAATGTTATATTTTATAAATAAAAATATCTGATATGGAAGACACATTTTCTTCTACGGCTGCCTATAAATCGGTGGTTAAAAATAAATTGGTATTAAAATCTATAAAACATTATTATAATATTAATTATTAAAGAATTCAGTAAAAATGTAAAAAAAAACTATAGTAAAAAGAAAAATTTGAATAGGTGAGTTTTAGCACAATTCCTATAGTTCTATTTCCTTCGGAGGGGAGGAGGTAAAAAGTAGTTTAAGATTTATTTTCATTTATAAATAACCTAAATTGAAAATTTGAAAACAATTCATTTATATTCTTCAGCATAGTTTTTAAAGCTATTTTGCTGGTTGTTTAAGTATACAAGCATCAAGGGCTGAGTGCCAATATTTCAAAATGAAAAAAACAAAATTAATTATGGAGCAATATGAAAAGCCCATTGTAATGAAAACAGTATTTATCCGTTGAGTGAAGTATATTTACAAATTTTTTATATTTAAAACTGGCATGGGATTTTAACTCTCTAAATACCAATATTTTAATCTTAAGGGCAAAACTATTAATACAAATTTTATTAATAAGATGTCCACAAATCTTTGTATGACTAAAAATTGATTCAGGTTGTTGGTAAAGCTCTTAAACTATGCAATTCTCTTTAACCGTGTTATTTCTACTTTTTTTAGAACTGCGAGGCACTAAATAAAATTATTCACTTTTGTGTTGTTTTGTTGTTGTTAGTTTTGCTTACTCTGTTAAGATTGAGCTTAATATAAATATTTGTTCATTTATTTGGAAAGAAAAAATACTCCTCTTTTTAAAAGTACAAAGAGCATCAACATGGGATAATTTTAAGAGAATATATCAGAGATTCCAATCAAAACATAATTTTGTTGCTTCAAATATTTTGACCACTCTGATGAAAATTTCTTTTTTTTTATTTTCAACACAAAGAGTTTTTTTGAGTTCTGATTCAAATTTTGTATAACCTTTAGGACAGTTTATTTAAACATTTTTTTAAAATTTATGTCACCTAAAAAACAATTACTGTTTAAATGTTAACATCTTTCCTTTAATATACTTTCATAAATAAATATTTCACTGGAAAAAGAATGTAGATATCATTTTTCATACTAAAGAATAAAATGGTCTCAGTATGTTTAATTTTTATTCTATCTCAACTCATAGTACCCATGTTAGAATTTCAAGTTTTGTGGAGAATTTAAGTATCTTTTAAATGATTATTTGTATGATCACCAATATATATTTTCAGAATTATGAATAAATAAAATATTATTTCTGTCATTCATTTTTCCTCATTTTTTTCATGGATATTGCTCATTATTTGTTTTTAAATATCAATTAAAATATTTTGAACTTACTGTTTGTTTATTTCTTAACTTTTTTTTTTGTTAGTTAAAAGATTTTAAGCAATCCATTTAAAAATTTTCTCTAAACTGTTTTAGTGTTATGCCCTAGAGAAGAAGTACTATATTGTATTATATTGATATCTTTACATCATCAGGCTTAACTATAAGAAACAATGTGTAAATGAAACCGGTATAAAAAGTGTGAAGGATGTTAGGTTCATTGGATGTTAGTGAGTGTACTCTTTCATTGCCAACGGTCGTGCTAGTAGGTAGTTGAGATCACACTCAACTGTCAATTACTGGCACCAGATTTATACAGGCTAGGTGTGCCCCAGTAGGGTCTGCAGATTCCATTGGGTTCATCTACGGCTGTTAAAAAATTAAATAATGTATCTTCCATTGCTGGGATAGAACCCAGGCCTTTCTTCACAGCAACTGAGCTCTCTACACACTGAGCTGCCCCATTGCCATACGGTTTCCAAATTAATTACAATTGAACATAATTATTGGAATCTATCTATCTATTATCTATTGTAATCCAGATTATAATCAGAAGTTGACAGTACTTTAACTAAACACATTACATCCTATTTCACTATTTGGACACAAAATGCGTAGATGTGTTGTGTTCATGGCAGTTCATAGTAATGTGGTTTTATTAATACCAATTCATGAGGAATTTTCTCAAAATCAACCCATATAAATAGATATTCATTCTCATAACACAGATAAATGAGCAATGTAAAATTAATATGAATACATGAGGGAGATCGGGGCATGATGCTCAGATAAAGCTCGGCTTAAGTTACCCGTGGCTATGCAGTGAGGAAAGTCATTATCTTTCAGCATTTTGAAAATAGACCATTAAAAACACTAAAATATTTCAACAGCTAGAATAGCACTAAATGCTGAAAATTAATGTCCTTATCAGAATAAAAAAAACAAAATGAGAGCAAAAACAAATAGATGCTTGCATAGTTTTATCTTGATTTATGCTTAGTTGTTGGAGTCCATGATTCTGAAGAGTGTGGCAAGATCGGAATAAAGTTAGACTTGAAGACAGCCATCTTTGTCTTTTTTGCCACTTCGTGACGATTCAAGAAGCCTATTTTCTAAGCCAATACACTCTGTTATTTCACTATCGATGTAGCCACTCTCCTGCAGGTGCGCTTCCAGTTATTTGAAATAAGTTACCTGCTCAATTATTTCGCTGTTAATTCTGATTACTCTCATAGCTCTGCTTGGCTTCCTTCTGATCCGATCCTCATTACTTTTGTTTTTGCCGGGTTGATACTCATGTTGATAAACTTCAGCTCTTCTTGGAGCATCCTAATATTGTGCTGAAGATCTTTATCATGATCTACTAACACAATGAGATCAACGGCAAATGCCATAATCTAAAGATAGATTTAGTGGCATCAGATTGAAATGCTCTAGGTAGAACTTTTTAAATTTCTCCTTACAATTTTTTATTGCAGAATTGTAGTGACCTAAGACTGCAACCATGCCGAATCCCTGCATGGTTGCATTCTCAAATTCTTTTGAGGTGTTGTTAGAAAACCTTACTACATTCCTATTATTGGAGAGATATCTCCTTTCTGGATTTTGTCGAATGCTTTTATTGGATCTGCTAAGCAAACAGATAGTTCTTTTCCTTTCTCTAATACCCTTTCTTAGATTTGTCTCATGCTAAAAATGAGATCCTGAGTGCTTCGATTAGCATGGAATCCCTACTGTTCCTCCTCCAGCTTATTTTCGACCATCCTTCTGATTCTCTTTAAGAGGATCTTGGATTAAATTTTACATGGTACACTTACAAGGGGAACGTCTCGATGATTACTGCAGTTGATTGTCTTCCTTTTTAAAGATTGGAAATATCCTTAAAATTAGTCTCCATCTTGTGGCCACAATCTTCTCAAACTTTCTTTTTATCATTCATAACCATTCTTTTTATTTGAACTCTTTTCTTTTTGTAGTGCTCGTAGTTTTCGTGGGATATGTTTTTAAGATATTTTCTTTTCTTGAATAGCACTCTTGATTTCTTCAGTCTACCAGACGGTTCTTTTGTTACCAGATACTGGTTTACTCTTTCCACAATCTAAGGCAGCAGTTTCCAACAGCATTTTCTTAAAATATTTCCAGCTGCTTTCAACGTCATTGCTTTCCCACAGGTAATCCGGGTCTCTTACCCTTCGATCTATCTCTTGCTGGAAATAAGTGGCCATCTCTGTCTCTTTTAATCTATGGGATTTTTTAGATTCTTTAGCTGTGTCTTTTCTTTGTAGTTATCAATTCTTCCCCTCTCCACATTTTATCCATTTTCGATAAATAGTAGTCACTTCCTATTTCGTAGCCTCTTTTAACTTTTACCTGTAGGACATCTTTTAGGCTTTCTTTTTTGACCAGTAAATAATCGATAATGGATATTTCCTTTCTAAAGGTTCTTCTCTAGTATATTTGTGTGCCTCCTTGTGGGGAAACTTCATATTAGTGATAATTAACCCATTAGCTGCACACATGTTCAATATTCTCTCTCCACTATTGTTCGTCATCTCTTCTCCATATTTACCCATGATATCTTGCCACTGAGGCTGGTCTTTTCCAACTCTGCCATTCATATCTCCCATAATAATTGATTCTCCTTTAGCATCGTCTATTTCTCTTCAAAAGTCTTTGAAGAAAATTTCCTTCCCTTCAGTCTTTGCGCTATCATTAGAACCATATGCAATTATTGTGGAGTTAAGTCTCTCTTCTTCTTCCGTGAGCCGCTCCCTCACTAATTTCCAGTCCTTGACCTTCGGACTCCAACTTTCTGAGAATATGTATTAAAATTTTACATTTAAATTATAATAGGAGACTCTTCTATGTGTTATCACTATAATTTCACAAAAGAGAATTTCCTTACTATCACTTTCATGTATCGTCTAATAATTAATTATTTTTGATCAGTAGCTTATAACAAGAATTGTTTTGTGAGGAACAAATTATAAATCAAATCTTATTTATTTATTTTTTAAAAAATATTTTTAATATTTTATTTGAAAAGAAAAGATATGGCCAGGACCGAGACTCAAAACCGGATCTCCCACATATCCGTCTTGGTACTTAGTCACCTCAGCCATCCTGGTTCGCTTCTCGGTCAGACATATCCTTTCTTTTCACAGATCCTATATCTCCGTGTTCTCGCATTTGCGATCCGGGACTTTTCAAATAAAATAATAAAAAACAAAATTATAACATCTAACAATAAAATAAAAGAAATAAATTATAATAATATATAATGACGTAAGTCAACAAGATCCAATAATAAAAGTAATGTTTAATGAACATTCTCCCCGTGTATACATCCCAAATTGTGAGAACACGGAGATATAGGATCTGTGAAAAGAAAGGATATATCTGACCGAGAAGCGAACCAGAATGGCTGAAGTGGCTAAGCACCACGACGGACACGTGGGAGACCCGTATTCGAGTCCCGGTCCTGGTTATATCTTTTCTTTTCAAATATAATATTTAAAAAAATAATTATAACATCTTAAATAAAATAAAAGGAAACAAATCTTATTTAATTTTCTTTGAAAGAACTCTTAACGTATTATGTTCTTGCATCATCCACTTTATCAGTTTTTTTTTTTGGTTGTTGTGCATTGCAGCTTCTTGTGTTACACACTTGTTTACAATGGATCCAACTTGTTGGTGTGTCTGCATAGGTCTCCCCAAAATATTTGGTTTTCTCATAGCAGTTTTCTACTAACAAATCTGAATTAGTAGGATGACACATTATTATAAATAATAATTATGTTCAATTAATCATATTTCAATAAAATGAGAATATTTATAATTCACCATAGGTAGTTGATGACTAAACCAACAGTCAATGTTTAATGTTTTGTGATTTTAATTTCATTTTGGTAAAATATATATGAGCCACCCAAGAACTGATTACATATGAGTCAACTAATGGGAAAACATCAACTGCCAGACATTTATTTTATTTTCTATTTTTTGGAATCATTATTAGATTCTGTTATTGAGATGAAGGAATGCAAAAGCATGATGTTTAGGAGTGCTTATTTAAAATTTATTCATTTTCTGTAGTTGCTATTTTCATATAGTTACTTTTAGTTTGTTATAGAAATATTTCTATTTTTGGTTTGCACTTTTTTTTTCTTTTATAGTTCTTATTTATAGCCGTTTGCGTGCTGAAACTTGAATTTCAGAATAATTATCATTTTTTACTAAGAACCTAATAATTATATTGTTTTTCAGATATTATATCACGAAGAAAAGTTAAAAGGTCAACTTATTCAGAACAAGGTTATAATTGTACTCAATGTTATAAAGTATATCGTTACAAGAATGGACTTTACCGTCACCTAAAATTTGAATGTGGGAAAGAACCCCAATTTCAGTGTCCCAATTGCCCCTATCGGACAAAACATAAATCCAGTCTTAAAACTCATGTTATATCGAGACATTTAGATCTCAAAGCAACTATGTAAATTTTTAAGTGTTTATATTAATGAAAGTGGTTGCTGTTTTTTTTATCTTTGTATTATTTTGTTTAGTTACATTTGCCTTCTAAATACAATTTAGTCAATTATGAAAGGGTTTCCATTTAAAAAAAAAAAGTATTAAACCCCTTTAATTCCTTGAAATAGAATACCTAATATATAATTTACCTGGCTTTCATTTATATTTATTTAGTTAGGAGTATATAAAGATTTATCAAGTGATAAGCAAAATATTTTGGTTCCATGTGATTGACACTATTTGTTAGTGTAAGTACTTTATGAGTAATTAAAATTTTAAAAATTACCGGCCGTATTTTATCACTTTGAAAGTATCGTCATAAGAATTTTCAAAATTATATACAAGAATCTAATGTTTTCATTTAATTTTAAGTTTATTATTTAAATGTTTAGATAGAGAAAAGCTATATCATTATTTAGAGAAACTGTTTAGCTCATTAGGATGTTGTTGTTTTTTCTTTGATACATTGTAATTTTTATGAACCATAAATTAAGGCTTTGTCATTGTTTATTTAGTCACCTTATATTTAATGAGTGATCTACTGTTAACATACGGGTATAGTTTAATTATAAAAAGTCTGATTATTTGTAGTAAATGTTCAGTTTTTTAAACTAATTTTTAATTTTTCCAGTTTATAAAAGTTTTGAGAAACATAAAACTAGAAGAAAAATTATGATATTTTAATTAGATTAAAGTAATGGAAGAGTATCAATGTGCCATTGATATAATAGTTTAGGCACATGTGTGTACCTGATACTTATTTAATCAATTCAAAATATTTTATTTATTTATTTTTTATTGACAAAAACAATTTATTTATTGAATATACAATGTTACTCCTACTGGTTGACATTAAAATTATTTTTCACCCTATTACTGTTAAAAAAGTAATAACAGTTTAAAAAACAAATAATAATTACCTTCTATTTTTTTTTTCGTGTTCTCTTTCAGAATTTATTATTTTATTGTATATTATTGTGATCATGTTTCTTCAATGAGCATACAATTAGCTTTGTTAACTTAATTATTTATAAAATTGAGTTATATTTGTTAAATTTGTTTAGGTTTTACAAGTACTAATCATTTTGATTAATTTAATTATTTCAAATAATCTTTGAATAAGGTTAAATAAATCTTAAACATCATTAAATTGTCGGCAGTGATAATTTTGTCTGGTAAGTGTTACTTTAATAATTTTAATATATAACTATTAGCTTATGACAACTGAATTCAGAAGTTCGATTTGTTCTAATTTTTTTTTTATTAAAAACTAATTTGTAGTAGGCTGTGCAATATTGTTTAAAGTTACTTTATATTGTCTGGAAATGTATTTAAATAAATGTGTTGTTATGTTTTTATTGAGAATTGATATTTATTTGAAAGCCCAAGTCTTATTTCTTTGTGTTGTGATCTTAATATTTCTTCATGTATCTGCGTCTTATAAAAAACAAATAATTATCTTTAATAAGATCATTTTAGAGAAAAATACTTTTAATAATGAAGTTCAACTAGTTAATTAATAATTTAGTTAAACATTGAAGCTGAATTCTGTACACCAGACATGCACAACTTTATTTAAAATAACAAATAAATTGCCTTTATCTGTTATCTTTGAATAATGAATGGGAAATTTATCAAAAATTGCTAAATAATAAATAACATGTTATTTTTCACTAAAATATTTTTATTTTAATCATTTACACAACAATTTATAAATGTTTTTAGTAACAAGAATAAAAAAAGAAAGAAATTAATCATTATTGAAATAAAGCCCAAATCTGGTAAATCAAACATGTTACTTTTTTTTTAATTGGGTTTTCGTCATTGTCAGAAATTTTTAAACTACCCTTATTCCCAATAAGCGTTTCAACTTTAGGAAATATTTCTTCTATGATTTTTATATGCATATTGATATGACATTCACAACTGTTATTATTGTTTATATAATTATGATAAGATTTGCCTATAGTTTAAAAGCAACTTTGTAAATTAATAAGCATTATAAAATTTATGTTTTTATGATTTAAAAAAAAAAATTAAATTTATTAGAAGTAACAATGGTCAAGCCTCTGGAAGGATAGATCCATCATTACAGAAAAAATTGTGTCAGATCATTATATATTGTATGATGGTTTAAGATTGTCAACTTTTTTAATGCTAACCTTTGAAAGGATGTAACACATTATAAACTTGGTTAAACTAGTAAATGATACAGTATAGGTCATGGCAATATAAAAGAAGTTGTTGTGTTGTACAATATCTCTTAACTTTATTCATTATCCTGTGACCTTTAAGTACTGAAATCTTTATCATTGAAGTAAATCTGTATACCTAATTAATTGTTTGGCAAATAAGCACATCATTCTTGTATTTTTAGATTGCTGGAAGATAGTCAAAACGATTCCTAAAACAGATAATGGTTATTGCTGTTTAAAATGCCAAAAAGTATATAGATATCGAGAAGGATTGTATCGCCATTACAGGTATGAGTGCGGAATACTGCCACAGTTTGCCTGTCCATATTGTACATATAAAGCCAGGCAGAATGTAACTCTCAAGTTTCATATATATTCAAAACATTGTAAAGATTTTAATGAAGTCAGTTTGGAAAAAATGTAGAATAACCTACTTTCTGTATTTTTGTTTCTGTTCATTCTCTATTTGGTAGTAATATTTTTATTTGTTCACTCAAATTTTTATTTTAATGTCCAGAAATAAATATAGTTCTGTTTATTTCAATTTTCATATATTCTATTACTTTAATGGTATAATAAATTGGATTTATTTTTAGGAAACAATATATCTCTATTTTTCAAATGATATTGAGCTAATCAAGATTTAATTTTTATTAAACATTATACTTAATTTTCTGTAAAAACATAAATGTTAACACATAAAACATAAATAAATGTTAAAACATAAAAGACGCTGTTCAATCATATTGAGCTAGTATGATTTATGACAGTGTGATTATTTGGCTTATTAAGTACATTCTCATGTACTCGAGAGGCTTAAGGATTTGGTTTTGGGATCTTCTCACATTTAATATCCTAACCTTTTTTATGTACTTCATAATTTTTCAATTTAGTTCCTTCTCAGTTCATCAAGGACTTCTTTCAATGGGTCTCTTATGTAAGATGAACTCTTGTTTTTCAAGAATAAAATCTTTACTTCTTCTCAGAAATGTCATTTCTGGCCAAATTTGTTGTTGGTAATAAAGAAGGAAAAAACAAAGAAAGAATTAGTCGTTTATATATATGTTTTGTAATGATATCCAATTCTGCCTTTTGATGTGGTAAGAATTTAGCTTCCCTTAGCAGTATTTAATTCAATAATCACATTCTTGGAAATTCATATTTTTTCTACCAAAAAGTTTATTAAGTAAAATCTCACTTAAAATTAGCTGGATAAAATATTGTATTTAAAATATAATGTTCATAACAGTTTTGCTTCTTTTTTAGTCTCTCCCTTTCACAGTGTTGTCCACTACCAGTCTATAAATTGAGTTCCCATCTCAAAACTGAGAATTTCTAGTTATATTTATTTCATCTGCTTCAATTTATAATTTGTATAGCCTGCCAAATGCCTTAAAGGCGTTTATTAGTTAACATTTACATATATTGTATTAACTTTTAATTTTATGACAATAATGACATTGGATCCTGATAGATTTTTAGTTTACTTAATTGTTCAAATGATGTATTGATATTTTGTGGTGGACTGTGGTGTACTAACTATCCATTAAATTTTCTACAATATTTAATAGTATTTTTTAAAAATTCACAATAAGAGAGGTTTTGTAAAATGGTCATCAATTTTGAACATTCTTCTAAAAGTAAGTATTGGATTGATTTATTCTTATTTATTATTTGCATATATATATTTTTTTTGCATTGATTGAATTAAATTAATATTTCTTATTTTTAATTTTACAGGAGGAACAGTTTGTACATCATTTGTTTGCTCTGAGTGTGGTAAACAATTTAAATATAGGCAGGGACTGTACACCCACCAGAAATTTGAATGTGGAAAAGAACCTCAATTTAAATGCCCTCATTGTTTATATAAAGCAAAAAGGAAAGGGAGTTTAAAAAGCCATATAATAGCAAAGCACATGAATAAATTATCTCTAATGTATACATAGACATAGAAACTATTTTATATACAAGAATCAGGTACTACAGTATGTACCAATGTTAATTATTCTGTTATATCAAATATTGATGGTCTATTGTATTTTAATTTCGCCAGTTTCAAAAGTATTACAGTGTTGGTTTAATATTATTGACTTATTATAAATTAAGTTCTATACCTTTCTTTTTATATTTTTTAAAGTCTGTGAAATGTGAATGAGGTTTTAAATTATAGATCTTACAGACAGCTGTAACAAGTTTAATGTTTGATTAGATAATAATGTGAGTATTACTTCTCCATTTTATATAAGGCTGGGATGGGCATTTCTCGAAGAAAGAAATGAACCATCCTTTCACATGTTTTGCATTTAACTCAAAGTTAAATGGCTATGAAAATTTTTGATGTTTCCAATAAGTTTGTTGGGTTTTTTGTAACAAACCTGTTTTCACTCAACAATTAAAAATTTTTTAATTTGTTCTATTGAAAATATTTAGTTGTAATTTAAGTAAGTTCTATTTCCATTATTCAAATTTGCTGTTGAAATTGCTTGAATCGAGACAGTGTTTTTACGTTGAAATAGTTTTGACTAATTCCATTAGAAACAATCTATCTCATTTTTTGCGTATGCTATGGGTTAGTTCCTTTCTGTTAAATGCTATCCACAAGTCTATCGCATGGATATATACAATATTCACAATTTAATCAATTTTAACTTTGAGGAAGAGTGATAGTTGCTGATTGATGATGACATTTATTATTTTAAAAAATATAAATACTTTTAGAGTAAAAACACATCAGAAAACAGCCAGGAATGACTGCATGGTTTGTACGTAGTATAATCCATTATTTCATCATTTTGTATGGCTTTTGATAATATTGTTAATGGTGTGTTTTTAGGGGGCTCTGTATGATAACTATAGACTTTGATTTTTTTTTTTTTAAATGTTATGTCATCTTACTATGTCTTTATTTGTATACCTAATAAAGTTATTTTCTTATAATATAGCATTGGGGTGTTGTATAAAAATTAAACATTCTATCATAAAATATAATATGTATGTTTACAATATTAAGGTTTAATGATATTAAACTGCCTTTTATAGTATTATTATTTTTCCATTTCTTAAATACCAATCACTGATTGATTTTTTTGTTGTAGTTTATCAAGAGATTATTAAAAAGCCACCAGCATCTTTTTTCAACTGTACTCAGTGTGGTAAAAATTACAAATACAAACAAAGTCTTTACACTCATCAGAAATATGAATGCGGAAAAGAACCACAGTTTAAATGCCCACATTGTGATTACAAGGGAAGGCAGAAAATTTGTCTTAGAAAGCATCTTGCTTTAAAGCATTCATCATTAGAAAATATCATGCCTTGACCATCATTATCATTACAAGTGAACTTCAACATGTATGGATTTCACTTTTTAAAAGTATTTATGTTATATTTAAAATAATTTAGCCTGTAATGTTTGTTGTAAATAGCACTGTAATGTACAAGATTTTACTGGCGTTGATATAATAATTTTAAAAGTACAAGTAACTTTTCAATTATTTAAGTTGTATTTTTGCATTTTCATTATTGAAGTTAGACAAATAAAAAATTAAAGCGTTTACTAAACTAAATTATCGTAGAATAACAGTTGCATTCACAATTTAAGTATTTAAATGAGCAAGTTTAAATTTGTAGATATTATCTTATTTATGCTAATATATTGCATTGCTTAGTAGAAATCTGAACCAATTGATTTCCTAGATATGTATCGGAAAGCTAAAGGTGGAAACTTGATATAATTTAAAATTCTATAAATTATAAATCTATAAAGAACTTTAGTAAATATTCATTTTTTCCCAATACCTTTCAACTATTTAATTAATGTGTAGCCTGGAGATAATGGTTTGGAATTGGTCCATCTTCAGTTAATACTAAATAATAATACCTTAAGGAGGGTTTCCATATCTATAGCTAATATTATCTATAGTTGGATATTTACAATATCCTTTGGTGTACTTTATGAATTACATGCTCAATTTAGGATTACAAGCATCCCAGTGTCATTATTAAATCTTGTTAAATGGAGTTGATAGTATTGTCTATAGTGAGGCGGTGTAACTTTGTTATATTTTGCCTTGATTTTGAACCTAGTTTTTTGAAATTTTTGCTTTTGTTGTCTTGATAGAAGACCACTTATATTTTACTTATTTCTTTTTATATTTTTTTTTCACAAAGTTATTGTGAAGTCATCTTACTCAAAATCATTGAGTGAATCAATATTTCTCAATTAAGGTATTAAAATTTCACGCTTGGTTATTAAATATTTGTTAAAACTTCTAGATGTTGAAAGTATAGAAGCTGGAGATAATCTTATAAAGGCCTGTTATTAAATTTGTCCCCCTTGTTTCTTATTATTTTCTTCTGCTTCTTCATTGGATAATACTTATTAATTTTAAATTAATAGGTAAACACATTTCCAATACTTTGCAACCTTTGGCATATAAAAAAAACAACAGTGTATGGCCAATTACCAGATTGACACTGTGGATAGCATCAAGTTTGCTATACCATACAGAACCTTCTACTGGATTTGTTTCCTACTTCATGTTATTGTTGAAATTTAACAATTATCATACAGCTTATTGAGAGGATTTTGGATTCCCTTTTGGCAGCCAAAAAAAAAATATTAACAGATTAAGTCTGTCTGACTCAGTTTACAATTATTCCTAATCCAATTTTGTTATTTAAGCGATAAGCTATCTTTGCAATGTTTTTATTTATTTTTATAATCACCCTCAATAATCATACCTACACATACTCCTCTGTTTCATTCTATCATAACAGTAGAAACCAGTTCCACAGGTTTTTTTTTTCAACTCTAGTTGGTTTTGACCAAAATTGAAAAATATTTTAATTGTTGTTTATGATATATATTTTATATCATAAAATAATAATGTTGATATTATGATATAATAAAAACATAATCAGCTAGCTTGTCAGTTTCCTAACTAAAATTCATTCATTATTTTAAAGGAATTATGAAATTTTTCATGCACACAATTTATGAAGAAATATTGATGTTAAAAGTATTTTTTAAATTTAAGTAATACTTTTTTTTTTAAATTGGTTGAGTTATCAGAAATGGTAATTGCAAGCTAAAATACCTAAAAATTTGGTAAATTATATTTTTTTAATAGTTACCTTAAAATTTTCTTACATTTTTTATAAAGAATAAATAAATCTTTTAACCATTAATTTGATATTAAGGATTGTTAACATCCAATATTTTAATACCAATTAATATTTTTCTATTGCAGATTCCTCTCCTAATTGCAAGACTGATATTAATATTATTTTCAGTTGTAACCAATGCAGAAAAAATTATAAATACAAACGAAGTCTTTATACCCATCAGAAATATGAATGTGGCAAAGATCCACAATTTTCGTGTCCGTACTGTAAGTATAAGGCGAAACAAAAACATTGTATAAAGAGACATATTTTTTTAAAACATCCACTTCATTTAAATATCCTTGATGGTCTGAATTAGAGAAGGCCTCTCCTTGTTTTATTTTATTTTTATTTTTAATTATTATTAAGGAGGTAGTGTAGAACGTTTTGAAAAAAAAATTGTTTGAAAGTTGTTTTTTACATCCTAACTTTATGATTAATATCTATTTTTGTTACTTTTTAATAAAGTTTTAAAAAGCAGATTTTTAAATATTTTTTTAACGAACATTTACTTTATTATTTTCATAAATCCTTTGTTATTGAATAGATTTAACTGTTCATATGAAAAGAACATGTTCATTTTTATGTATTCTTACTATTTTAATGTGCTATGTGCTGTTCATGTGCTAATAATGAGTTTTTCTAATTATTATAGAATCTAATTACTTAATTTCTCAATGTATTCAAACTTATTTTCTCCAGTTTTATATCGCCTTATTTGCAACTAATCATACATTTCATCTTATCCAAATTTACTTCAAGCCCTTCTTCTTTACTGGCTTTCATCAAAGTTATTGGTTGTAGTTTTCACATCTCACATCACAGAAGTAAATCCTCCTCAAGCTCTATCACATATATTTACCTCAAAGATTTAAACCTTTTTCTGGTTTATTATTTTTATTATTATTGTCAAAGTGACTTATTCAAAATACGGATTGTTTGTACTGATATTAATATTTTAATCTTCAATTACATTCATTATTGGTTTAAGCTGTTAATACGAACATTTTATATCTTGTACATGTCCATATGGCTCTATTATTTTGTTTTAAAGGCATTCATTTATTTTTTTATTTTTGAGCAATTTAAACTTTACATTTCTTAATGTTTGGAAGATTGCAGTGTTATTATTGCTGGAGTTATTAAACTCTTTTAATGTCACAGCTTTTCTTATTTTGCTTGTGTCTCAACAGTAATTAAATACAATATATCATTCTCTCTTTTTCCAACAATAAGTTGCCAGCGACTTAGTGATAACTTGTCAATATCTTTTGCAGTTTCATCTAATGATTCTAAAGCTTCAAATGAGCTCTTACGAGAACTTATTTTTAATCTAGAGTTCTTAAATTTATCTGATATAAAAATTTTAAGAGTAAATATATTTTTTATTATCTGTTTTGTTGATGCTTCATGATTACAAATAATTTATGATCTGACCCACTTTCTTGACCACAATAAGATATCATGTTAATTAAACAATGTATATGATGTATCAACACATGATCAATTTGATTACATGTTTGTGAAATGGGTAATGTATAATTATGAATATGCTTATGCTTTAACTTAGTTTTAAAAAAATATATACAATTTTAATTATCAAGTTTGTCATTACTAAATTTCCCTACTGATTGCTGGTTAATAAACTTCTTCCCTTCCCACCTTTGTATTTGCATCCCATAATATTTATTATTTGTAAATAGTTAATTGTAAACTTTTGTACTTAGTTTATCATAAAATTTACCTCTGATTTCATCATCTCTGTCTAATGAAGGGGAATCTATATGGATATTTAAACTTTCAATGCAAATTTATTTGTGGTATTAATACAAAAAAGAAAAGACACAAAAAAAAAAATTATTGTCAGGCATTAATTAGAAAGTACATAACGTCAAGATATTTCAAAACTCTGACTAACTGGAAAGGAAAAAGTAAACTCTTTGAAAATATATTAATTGATTAAGAAAAATAAGTACTATCATAGATTGCATGTGCTATTAAAGTAAATTCACTAAACGAAATATGGTACTTTTTTTTGCAAAGTCTTTACTTTTAAGAATAATATAGTAGTAAAAAATAAAATTTTAATATTTCTGCATAGATCTCTGAACATTTAACTTTTCTCTTTTTACTTCACTATTGTTGTCTTTATGTTCTTTACCACTTATGAATTTTATTTTTTCTAAATTTATTAATTTGTGTATGTATTAAATTATTTCAGTAATATCCCGACTAGAATAATAATTTCCATAGTAAAATTTTAAAAATATTTGCTGGTATAAAACAAATATTTAGAAGTTTGTCTATGAATAAAATTGAAACCATAACACATTAACTGAAAAAGTAAAAACAAAAAAAACAGATTTTTTCTCTTTTTAAAAATATAAATTCTAAAGTATGAGAATTTTACAGGTGAAAATAAGAAATCTGATGAAGTTAAGATATTTCAATGTAATAGATGCGGTAAATCGTATAAATACAAGGAAAGTCTCTATAATCATCAAAAATATGAATGTGGAAAGGAGCCTCAATTTCAGTGCCCACACTGCCCCTATAAAACAAAAAGGAAAGGCAGCCTTACCAGCCATATAATATCAAAGCATATGAATTTAATTGTCTAGAGCTCCTAGCACCTTCTGGTTTTTTATTCAATCTTTTGGGGATATTCTTACAGCCGTAGAACCTTATTGTATTTATTATGCATTTATTTTTATTTAATTTTTCTGTATTATTATGAACATTTTGTTGTAATAAAACAAATATTTCCTAAACATTTTGTCATTTTCCTCTTTTTTAAAAATAATTATCTGAATATTATTTTACTTTCATTAAATTTTGTATTGAATAGTTTTATTGTCATGTACTGGCTAAATAATAAAAAAGTGAATCTGTGTTTCATTAAATATCTGAAAAAAGAACAGCTAAAGTCATAATTAGTTTTAGTTCATTTAATAAATTTAATGTATAAATATTTATAAATCTACTTTTTTGTTCTTCTTTTATTGACAAATAAACATCATTTTTTAATTTCCATAACGTTATTATTCCTGCTAAAAATTATTTGTTTTTGCAAGTATTAATTCAAAGGATGTGCTATGTTGTACATAAAATGTTTTAGTAAATTTACATTTGTTATGTTTTGATTAATATTTCTTGCATCCAAAGAATTGCTATTCCTAAGTGTACCTTTTTGTTTTTTATTACTATAGAAATAAAAATTACTTTAAACCATTGTAGCTTAAATTTCATTTAATATTATCATATACTTTTAAATAATCGAATATGCTTTTGCATTGCATTGCTGAAAAATTGACTTTTAATGTTATCAATATTACAATCATAGCTGTACTTATGTTTTCAGGTGTTGTTCTGAATAAACACAATCCTTAGGCTTTGTTTCCTGGGTTATGTAAAGTTAATTAAACGTTTGTTAAATCTGAATAGTCATCTATGAGGTATGAGGTATGATGATGTATGTTACTTTTAAGTATGTATACGTATATGTAGTTATATTTATATGTTGTATGGCAAAGAGTTGTTTTTCTTTCAAATAACTCAAGACATTACTACTGTATGTTTCGGTCAGTATGTTTAATACTGATGTTTTATTTATTTTGGTACATGTTAATGAAAAAAGACAGGATCCTTCATTAAATTTTATGTACCTGAATATTTTAATTGACGTTATACGTCATTTTATTTACCTTATTCATCATTTCTCTATTTTTTAAAATGATTTTTGGGTGGCAGTTGTTTATTATATAAACAAAACTTAAAATGTTGTTTTTAATGAATATAAATATTTTCTCAGATGCTCGAGATGGATTGTTTAAATGTAAGCACTGCAGTCGAAATTTCCAGCACTTATCATCTTTGCTACATCATCGGCAGACCTACTGTCATCAATTATGCCCACTTTGTAATTTAGTATTCAAGGGTAATGAAGCTCTTATGAAACATGCCATGAAAGAACACTTATGATTGTTTAATTACTTATCATGCTACTGAGTTTTTTTATTTAATTGTTTGGAAACAAGCTGTCCTGTCTTCTGATTGTCTCTCTCTTTCATGTTTTTAGATTGGTTTATAAGGCAGATACAATTTTTAATATTACTTAGTTAATATTTCTAGTAACATTTTCCAAAGATTCAGGTTAAAAATGTCATTAACATTTGCTGATAAGATTTTCGAAATGTTAGTAACAGTTTTCTTGATACCAAAGTGGGTATTATTTTAGTACATTTCACTAATTCTGTATTTATATTTAAATTCTCATGGTTTGTTGTTTATTTTATCACATTTATATCTATAATATTAATTATTTTTTAAATTAATAACTTAGTAGTCTGTAGTTCATTTTACTTGTTTCTATCACTTATTTTCTGCTTAGTCATCAAAACCACTTAACAGTTGTGTAATAACAGAATCTGAGTTGATAGTAATGATGAAAATATGATTTTGATTATAAGTTAATCATAATCATCATTTGACTACTTATAAATAATAAATTAATGAAAAGTTTCCTTAGCTTTGATATATTGCATGTTTTATATAATAAACACATAAAATGTTATTTTTTACACATATCTTACTTACAATATATTTATTTTATGTTAGTATATCTTAAAAGTAATATGGTATTTTTCCCATTTTATTTTTAAATTTCTCAAAGATTAAATGTTAGGAATAATTCAATACAGTATATTTCATTTATTTTATGCTACAAAATATTATTATTTTATGGTATTAATTTAAGTTGTTTTGTTTGGTTATTTGCAGTAAGTATTCTGTCAATGTATTTGTTTTTTATTATAATTTATTTGATCTTTATATTATATAATTTTTTAAATATTTTATTTGAAAAGAAAAGATATGGCTAGGACCGGGACTCGAACCCGGTACCTTCACCTCTCCGTGGTTGAAAAGAGGGGATATGGCTGGCCGTGAAGCGAAGCCAGGATAGCCGAGATGGATAAGGCGTCATCACAGAGAGGTGAAGGTCCCGGGTTCGAGTTCTGGTCCTGGCCATATCTTTTCTTTTCAAATAAAATATTTAAAAAATTATATAATATAAAGATAAAATAAATTATAATAATATTAACGACTTAAAGTCAACTAGATCCAAAATAAAATAATGTTAAAGTAACATTCTCCCCTTGTATACATCGCAAAGTGCGAGAACACGGAGATGTAGGATCAATTGAAAAGAGGGGATATGGCTGGCCGTGAAGCGAAGCCAGGATAGCCGAGATGGATAAGGGGTCACCACGGGGAGGTGAAGGTCCCGGGTTCGAGTCCCGGTCCTGGCCATATCTCTTCTTTTAATATAAAATATTTGTTTTTTATGTTCTTTGAATATGCTAAGGAATGTATTTTAGGAATACACTGTTGAATCGATAGGGAGAAACTGTTATGGGGCTCTTTTTTTACATTATTATTTAAATATTGAATGTTTTCTGCACCACTCAACAAATTACTCTGTATTTTATTTTTCCCTTTGAACATTTTCTTTTCTGATGTTAAAAACATGATCATATGATTTCTAAGATTCGAGTTATTGGATATAAAAATGTAGAATGTAAAGAAAAAAAATTGTGAAAGGAATTTTAGATATCAAGGGTTAATATAGTAAAATATTATGAAGTCTACTGAGTAAATTACTTGAAGTATTTATCAACATTTTTCATTTGAAAGATTGTTTTCGATTAAGAATATCAAGCCAGGTTTAATGAACGTCACGCTTTTCAATGCCGAGTGCCTTCATATCTCCTGCTTTAGGGATCCTGAATTATTTCTATAAACTGCAGATGATATTCGTTTCTATTATATATCACAATGTTATTGAACTGAAAAAAAGATAATTGTATCCATGATTTCGCTTGCTTGGTTGTATTAATTCCTGGAATATCCTTGTGTAACACTACCTACGATTCTCTTATTTACTGAAGAAAATTAATGTGGTGAATAATTATAGAAATCCCTAATAAGAATAATCCAAACTGTGGCTATGAACTGAGCAGGCCTGTTTCTTTCATATGGTCATCAAGCCATATGTGTGTTTTGCATTAGACATTTAAACTAGAGAAAATACACCTGAGAATAGTTATTGACTGAACACTGAGTTAAAAAAATTTACAGTTCTTAGATTTAATTCAGTCTAACAATCATGTTAGTTCTGACTTTTTTTTCCCATTGATGGGCCTGTTCTATATTTTATATGTTCTATATTTGCGTTGAGAGCAAGCGCTCTATTAGAGCATCTTATTTTACATGTAAGAATCTTATTTTAATTACATTTTTTGTTTGTTTGAAATATTTTTATCAAATTATAAATACATGATTTAGTTTCCCTTTGACAACTTTGAGTTATCTTATGACCCCTGGTGATAATTTTTTTTCCATTTTCATCTTTTTATTTCACTTTGCATTATTTAAGTATATTTTATTTTTGTATTATATTTTTTTTTATTTGTTTACAATTTAGGAAAGGCTTATTTATCAGATACCACACTCTAGCAAAATTTAGCTTATCAGGCTGACTTTTAATCTTTAATCTTCCCCTTCCAAGTCTCTTCCGTGAGAGTCTGGGTTATGAAACAGAGCTCCTTTTTATTTTATTTTTTTCTTAGTGGTCTAATGGCCTCAATGAATGAAAATTTAATATCCTAGCTGTGATGATAAATAATGGTAAGTTCTCTTAATGCAGTGTTATATTTTTCTCATTAAATTTAATTTTTCTCATTAATTCTGATGTTAGTTTTTGTTTCAGATTTATCATATCCTATAGCTGGAAAAAACATTTTACCTGACAAGAACTACAAATACCAGTGTACTAATTGTGATCGGAAGTACCGATCTAGACAAGGTATTAATGGACACATCAGATTTGAGTGTGGAAAGGAACCTCAATTCCAATGTCCTCATTGCCCCCACAGAACTAAGCATAAAGGCAGCTTAAAGTGTCATGTAATATCAAAGCATTTGAAAATGAATAATTTGCCTTAAGAGAAGAAATGTTTGTTATATAGATTGTTTCATTATAAAGGTTTCTTACTTATGCATGATAAAGGAAATTATGTATAACATTAGTTAGGATAATTCTATTTTATTTTTATTAATGTTGATTTTTAATTTCTTATATGTCTATTTCAAACAAAACCTGTGATTTTGTGTTTATAATTTTAATTTGGATTTTTAAAACTGTAATGTATTATATATTGAACTTTGTATATAAGTTAAAAAAAAACTATTAATAGTAAAGTAAGCTTGTCAGTTATTATAGGGTTATTTCTATTATTAGGATTAGGATTTATTATTATTATTAGGTTAATTATTATTTCTAAAGGATGGGCTTGCTATTTTTTCTATTTATTCTATTATTTTACTTACTCTTCTTGTAGCTCCGTCCCTTCTATGAGTGTTTGTATATTTATTTTATGTATGTTGTTTCATATGAAATAGGTAAATGAAAATATTTAATAATTCCGTGTTGGATTTATTTTATTATTAAATTCCTTGAAACTATTCTGTTAGTACGGTTAATTTTGTTTTTCTCTAAATTTATCATAAAACATTATTCTCTTGTTCCACACCAATATAAGATTCTTGCATCTTCCTTTGAAACATTTTGCCTCTTCTCTTAAATTACTGTTGGACCTTTACCTGGATTCTTCTTTCTTATTAATAATAAGAATCTTATTATTAATAAGATAAGATTTCTGCTGATATGTGCTATATATTTACAATGCACTCAGAACAATTATCTTGTAGCCATCTATAGATTTACAAGACTTTCTGCGATCGATCTCTGTCCATCAGTTCTTCTTTGTATTCTTTAGACAAAATTTGGCCTCTGAATAAATAGCCAGAATAAGTGTTTATTTATTCCTCAATTTTATTGCTTCTCAAATTTGATTTAAATTAAAGTTTCTGATTTATCATTAAATTGTGAGGTATAATGAGTAATTTAAAAATGACTGAAAAAAATTATTAATATTCACTTTTCATGGAACTCCGTTTTGGAATGGACAAGTCCGTCAAACCATGGGTGTCCATATAGAGGCTTTTCTATATTTTTCAAATTTGTACAATTGTAAGTTGTTGGCCATTACTGTTAATTTATTAAAAGAAAATTATTGAGTGGGCTATTTCATCTTAATTTGTTGGGGTTTGAAAAGTTTAAACTGATAGTCAAAACATCAAACTTTGCTTGCCAAGAGATTGAAGGAACACAAGATTTGGCTGCATTGCTCCACTCATTGATCTTAAAATCCCTTTACAACATCAGGTCTATCTATATTGATTGAAAAGCATCATTTAGACAATCATGGTCTCCTGCAGTTAGGTTTACTGTTTTATCTACTGGTAGCCGCTGTTCTCATGATACTGATGTCAATATGAACCTAGGAGCCTAAGTCTACTTGTATTACCAACCCTTTTATTTAGGATTCTCGCTATTGTTACTACATGCCACAAGCATAATTTCATTTGTGTCATAACTTGTGTCAGTTTCATAGTTGTAATGTGTCATCCGTTTAATATATACATTTCTGAAGAATCATAAGTTCCATTCAAAATAAGAGAATTTTTTTTATATAGGTAATGGTGTGATGCATTATTAATACAAGGCCAGAGGGAAATTCCACAATTATGACAGTGAAGGATGTGCTTGACTGTCATAATTGTTAGAAACACTTCAAGGTAGGATAACAAAATGCTGTCATTTTACAGTAAAAGTACAGTGGATTCAAGTTGAGATTTTCCATCTTCCTGATTACACCAAGGTCACATTAATTCATAAAAATTGGGCTATAGATTTGATAGTTAAAATGTATAGGTTTAATAATTTCATCATATGAGTGCAATATATACTATATATAATCAACCATTTGTAATTATAAAATATATTGCAGAGCTAAACCAAAGAAATCATAGCCCAACCAAAGTAGTATACCAGGATTGACAATTTGTTCTCCTCAGTGCTTAATGTTAGTATTTGATTTATGCTGACTAAATAACATAAAGCCACTAACAATAACATAAAGTGTAAATTAGAAAATGTTTTGTCAATGTCTTTAAGTTGTTCTAATGGCTAGCAAAAAACTTAAAGGAAGTATTTTTGTATTTAAAATTTAATGTATAAAATTAATTTTGCTTCCTTTAAATTATTTTCTTTGTAAATTGCTGTCGAACATCGTTACATTGTTCATCCATGCAATTAACTTATTTTTAGTTTTGCTTTGAATTTTGTTGAAACAATAGTTCAATTATTATAAGTATTTATAGTATGTTTTTTTTTGTATAGGATACAATACTCCACAAACTTATGAATGTAATGTTTGCCAAAGGGTTTATAAGACAAAACAAGGAATAAGCCAGCACACAAGATATGAATGTGGTAAAGACCCACAGTTTCACTGCCCACACTGTTCCTATAAAGCTAAATACAAAGGTCATCTGAAAAGGCATATATTTAGCAAGCATATTAGTCTTCAAAATTTGCCTTTTGTCTAATTTATTCTATAAATTCTAGAATTTATGTAAGTTTTCTCCTTTTATTCTGCTGATTGATTATTTTTAAGATCTCTATTACACTATTGATGTTTGTTACTTACTACCTAATTATTAAATACAAAAAAAGCGTCAGTTTTGTATCTCAAAAAAATTCTTTCAGTTGGATTTTTTAAAAAAATCCGTTATATTTAAAAAAGAAATTAATAAATTTACTCAAGTATTTACTGTTGCCTCATGAATATAAGAAGAAAAATATCTCAAAACATAGCCTAAGTGTATTTTTTATATTTATTCACCTGACTTTAAATTCTTTTACAACTTTTTTTTTACAAACAGTCAAGATAAAACCTATATTGTTATATAAATTATGAAGTCAGTTATGATCCTGATTCCTGCATCAGCTATGGACGTAAAAAGAATAGATGAACATATTTTAAATAGGAAAGGATTATAACTACCTGTGATATGGATGGAATATATTTAATTAGCAATACATCTGTCAAGCTTGAGCTACATTCAGCCAATGACCTACATTTTCATCCACAACATGCTATTTTTTCTTGACAAGATTTTATTTTATTGATGGATGCCTGAAGAAATGTTTGCCCATGTTTATAGTTATATGTGGTTGAAGTTTTTTTAAAAATTTTATTGGTGTGTGCGTGTGCTTGTGTGTGTGTGTCTGTAATTTGATTATATTTTAAATTATCATAATGAGCTAAGAATGGTAAAATAATAATGAAAATAAATTACATTAAAAAATGTAAAAGGGACAGTAATTGTAAATTAAAACTTCTTGTACTGATTTTTTTAACAATCTTATACTTAATTACACTTGTTAGATTAACTAATGCTTATTGTATTCATTATTTATTATTTTACATCCTTAAAAAGAATCCTTAGAGGGAATTCTTATTGTAAAGAAATTCTTAATTAAACAAAAATTATACATTTTTCCCCATCATTGTGGTCCAAAAATCATAAGCCTAATAGAAATTTCATTGCTCATTGTTTCATTTTCAAACTTTCAAATTTCATTTTTTTCAGTGTTTAGATTTAAATTAACATTGAAAAGTATGCATGATTAGTAGCTTAACTATGTTCATTATAGACTTAAGCCACTAAAGCATGTAAAAGTCTTTTAGGGTTAGCGTCGGTTCATTACTTTGGTTGTGATAAATTTGGTAAGGTTTGAGAAAATCAATGAGAAATATTGTCATGTATAAAAAAAAAAATGTTGGTAATTATAACCAATTAACCTATCCTTTAGAGAGATTTTTCTGAAACAATAAGATATTTGGAAAATGTGAAATAAGTTTTTTGATATAGACTGAACATTTAATCAATATGTGGATGTAGTTCGAATACCAAGTAATAATAAATTGAGTTTGATTAGGTTTTTGACTAATACTAAGTCTAAATTATTAGGTGTGTGGTCATTTTTCCTTTTTATGTGTGTAAAATATTTAAAATAATTTTTTAATGAAGTATAATAAAATTTGAAGATATCATATTTATTATTATATTGTTTTAATGATAGTTAATTCATAATATTAATTACTCTTTTTTGATAGCTGAATAGCACATTTGTTTATTATCTTTTTATCATTTTCCGTTAATGTTCTAATGTGTACATCACCTAATTATTTCAGAAATGTCAGAAAAAAGACACAGTTGCCACTCTTGTGGTAAATCCTACCGCTACAAAGAAGGTTTATACACTCACCAAAAATATGAATGTGGTAAAGAACCCCAATTTCACTGCAAAAATTGTTCATATAAAGCTAAGCATAAAGGACATCTTAAGAGGCATATTTTCAGCAAACATATCAAAATTGATAATTTGCCTTTCAATTAATATCTTCTAACATGTATTGGAAATTGGATACTATATTTGTTTATTGTATATTTAAAACAAATTTGTAATTTCTTTTTTCTTTTTAGTGTAATCCTGAATTATTCCGGATTAATTATTCCTGAATGATATAATTATATATTTCCTTATTATCTCTTATTAAATCTTAATATAATATTTAGAAGTAATATTTTCTATTATGGTTTGTTTTTGTTTTTTTGTATTATTAATTCTGTAATTTATATTCTGAATTTTTAATTTTGTTCTCAATTAAAAAAATTGTTTTCCTGCATTGAATAAATACTATGATTACAATGTAATAATTCAATGGATAATTATTGAGAACTGTATTATTTGTTTTTTAAGTAGAATTGTACTAGTTTTTTAATATTTCATAATTTATTTCAGAATATCTTGATACATTTATTTTAATGTCATTACTTGTTAATAATATAACTATTATAAAAAAAAAAACTTAACAAATTATATCTCCCACCTTCTCCATGTTTATTTCACTTTATATCTCATTTTTATAGAGTTTATAGTAAATTTATGATCATTAATATTGTTTAAAGTCTACACTAATATACCTGTGCCTTATTTCAAAGAAAATATTTTATGATGATGTTTAGAAATGAACAAAATGACAGATTTATTTACAATAAGATTTATAAAACTATTAAGTTTATCATATATATATATATATTCAATTATTCTAATATGTTCATAACTTGTCTATTTCAGGACTGTCAGAAAAAAGGCACTGTTGTTATGCATGTGGTAAATCATATCGTTACAAAAAAGGTTTATATAATCATCAAAAATATGAATGTGGTAAAGAGCCACAATTCCAATGTCCACTTTGCCCACACAAAACTAAACATAAGGGGAATTTAAAAAGTCATATAATTACTAAACACAAGATATGCAATTTCTAATACATAGTTATAAGTTTTGTTATTACTTTAATATTGTTGTAGAATTTGTATTTTAAATAATTTCCTTGTTTGATTTATTTCAATTATTTGTAAAAATTAGTTGTTATTAAATTAGTTTTTTTTCTTTTATTAGCATTTATTTGTAAATGGTTTATTTACATTTTAGAAGGATGTATTACTTTACTTCTATGGTCTTTCGCATCTTAGGTTTTTTATTATAAAGTTCCAGTCATTGATTGATTTTATATCTGAACAATTAACTAAGATTTATTATATATCATTAAATTATTCTTGCTATTAACTATTCTAATATGTTCATCACTTATCTATTTCAGGACTGTCAGAAAAAAGACACAGTTGTCATGCTTGTGGTAAATCTTACCGCTACAAAGAAGGTTTATACAATCATCAAAAGTATGAATGTGGCAAAGAACCACAATTTCAATGTCCTCATTGCCCACACAAAACTAAACATAAGGGGAATTTAAAAAGCCATATTATTAGTAAACACAAGATTTGTAATTTCTAATATTTATCACTTCAAAAGTTTTTTATGTTACTTAAATCTGATTGTGTGTTAGTATTTTAAAATATTTTCTTGTTTCTTTGTTATGGTTTATTTAAAAGTTAGGTAAAATTTAATTAATTAGTTTATTTTTTAATCTTAACTTTTGTATTTTAAATACTTTAACTTCATTGTTGAAGGAAAGTTATATCATTTTTACCATCACTATTTTTCTTGGGTATCATAATTCTAATGACAATTTAAATATTTCTAATTATATTTAAAGAGAATAAGCTGTTCGTTGGTCATCTGCGCTATTTATTTAAATATTTTTTGTTTTTAAATTATTAAATTTTTTTAAGTATAGAATTTACCCTTTCTTTTTCCTAACCAAAACTATTTATTCTTTCTTCAGTAGTTAAAAATCTAAACTTCTTATGTCAGTATGGCATACAGTAGTAGCTTTGGGATAGAGTATGACTGTGCTAGCAGCTTTGGTTTCAACTTAAACTTAATCTTAAGTCAGAAGCTTGTTCAGTTAGACATAATCATATTACAATACACTTTGTTGAAAGCCGATTTTGATAGTTAACTTGGAAACTTATATGCAGAAAAACTTCATTTTTATTCATAATGATTATAACTACTGACTGTTTGCTAATATTGTAAACTATAGTTTATAATATTATAACAGTAACTTCTAGAATCATGTTCACTAGTTTTTCCTGGAATATTCGTGCATTGCACATTTTAGTCCTCTGTTTGTTCATTGTCCTGTTTTGTTTCTACCTGTCTATCTCCCTAAAATAGTTATTTTTCTCCTCCCCAAGCAGAAGTGGCTTGAAATATTAATTTACAATCTTTTCGGCCAGTTCATCATAGGCCATGCAGTACAGTTTTCCTTGGCCATTAGCGAGATTAGATCTCTTGGTGTTTAGTTAGCGTCATAGACAATGCTATATACTATATAACCTTAATTGAATATCTCAAAAACAAACAATTGCTTTTATCTATATTCCTGCTAGAGTAAGTCCAAGTCCTTGGTGAGTGAGTTCCTGTTATTGATATCTCTCTCTCTTGAAGACGCTCCGATTTCCTCACCTCCTTCTGTCCCTCCATCTTTCCCGTGGAAACGTTGATGTCCCAAATGTTGAAGATCCAAGAGCCCATAATATTTTGTGCTTGGGAATTGTCTTGGAAAACAGCTTAATTGGTTATGCAATTTGTTGGTCAGTTATTGAATATATGACCTAATTATATGCAAGAGGAATTACTAAATTTACGATAGTTCTTTTGCTGATTAGTGAGCCTACTTTATAAAGATATTACAGAAAAGATGAAAGTAAAGCATTAGCTAATTGAAGAATTGCAATTTACAATGAAAAGTCTAGTGACTGGTAAGCACTCTAAGTATACTCTCCCACAGAGAAAAATATCTGATATTCAAATTACTCTGTTAGACTATAAGAGCAAACATTTTAATTAAATTATCAGATATTTTTGCGTATGACAGGATATACCATGTGTGCTTGCCAATTGAAATTCTGTTGTATACTATTAGTTTATTTTTGTATTTTGTCAGTGTTGTATATATTTGAGTTAACCGACTATCAAATTCTTCACTTTTTCTGAACAGATTCTATGAAAATTATTGAAGTATAGATTAAATTTGTTATATTAGTAAAACACATGAATTATGTATTTATATTTAAATTAATTTGGGAAATTAATTATTCCAGAAATGTCATACTGTTTAAGTTGTAAGTATGATCAAATCAATTTATATAAATATTTTAAATTAGTTTATGCAATGACATTACTAATTCTATATTATTTTATACTTTTCAGGCTTTCTAAAAGAGCTATCTAAGCAGAGGGTTTATGAATGTCTTATTTGTGGCAGAAAGTATAAGTCTAGACAAGGGTTATATATACATAAAAAATACGAATGTGGCAAAGATCCTCAGTTCCATTGTCCTCACTGCCCATATAAAGCCAGGCAAAAGAGTAATATAAAGAGTCATATAATTTCCAAACATTTAAATATTACCATATAACATTTCAAATTTTTTTTTATTGAATCTGAGACATTTATTTCTTTCAAGTAATAAACTATTTTTTGTCTTGTGTTACTTATTTATTATTCTATTAATCCTGAAACATAAGTGATTTCATAATGCTTCATATAAGTGATATTTTAAAATGAATTTATGATTTTTGTTTCCTTGTACCTCGGTTTCCTTTACTTCAATCATGAAAATATTTTATTTTCATATTTTAACAAATGTATCCATTTTAACCATCCCTGAATCCATTTTGATTAGTAGTAAATAAATTAATTTTTAACATTTCATCTTAAAATCATCGTATTTAAAAAAACAATCGAGCATTTAATCTTAAAATCATTGTATTTAAAAAACAATCGAATATTTAATCAGCTTTGAAAATGATGTCTCCAATAGTTGTTGCAAAAGTGTGCATTTCTTTCTATTGCTAATTAATGTTTGCTTAATGATTTTTATGTGTTGCCTTAAAAAAATAATTTTATTTAAGATGACAAATGACAGATGAATTTAAATTATTCTTTATTAACGATTGATGGAGATCAATTTTGCAAAAATCTCTAAAACATTAAGGAGAATCCTAGACAAGACATCAGAAAAAAGAGAAAGAAAATTGAGACAATTCTCTCCCATATTTTACTTTTTAACAATGCTCAAAGATTATTTAAATTGTTTACACAACAAGAATCCATATATGCATTGTTTTTTTTTTTGCAATTGCCTTTTTATTTTAGTATAGTTCTAAGTAGCCTGAAAATCATTCGGTCAACTTAAATCCATTCAGCTGTTTAACAAGTAGAAGAGGAAGAGTGAAGAAATTTTTTGTGATTAACACAGTGAACATCTGGCCCCATACTGGTTGCAAATGTTGGTATTTTATAATTCATTTTTGTAACAAATATTCCTAATGTTATGATTGGTCATATCTTGGGAAGGTAGTAAATGTATTGCAATTGTTTAGTTAATCACAATGTGCTGATGATATATCTTGTTATAACAATTGAGTTTTTTATGTGATAATTTTTTAATATTTTTACAGGAGCAGACCCTCGTCACAAATGTGAATGTGGTAAAGCATACCGTTATAAAGAAGGATTATATAATCACAAAAAGTATGAATGTGGAAAAGACCCACAGTTTCAATGTCCTCATTGTTCTCATAAAACAAAATTAAAAAGTAATTTAAAAGCACATATAGCACTTAAACACTTACTTATTTTATAATTTTTTTTTTATAATAATCATTGTATTTGAAAGTCATTTGCAAATTTTATGAAAATCACTGTAAACTTAATAACTGCTTATTATTTAGGTTCCATTTTGTCATGAAGTTCGGTTTCTTCTAATATGAGTTGCAACAACTGCTTATTATTTAGATTCTATTTTGTTATGAAGTTCGTTTTCTTCTAATATGAGCTGCAAACAACTTACTAACAATAATTTTATGGTAATATTTCTTGTAGTGGTTCAAATAAGCTTGCTTATTTTAGAAACAAACATGGATTGAGTAGGAAGTTGTACTGTGATTTTTAATTTATAATGTTGGTTTTATTATTATTTTGATTCAGTTTTTTTTTTCATACTACCCCTTCTCTCAATTCCATGAACTTAAATAATATTTGGTACATCTAATCTGCTAGTAACGGCCTCCTGGATACACTTACATCAGTTTTTCGCTAGACATTCACATGTGATTTTTAATAAACATAATATTGTTGAAGTTTATTTTTCTTTCATTTCCCATATACTTGAAGAACTGACTTTTCATAAGTTCAACCCAACACTTCAAATAAAAATGTATTTTACGGAAATGGAGAATCACTGGGTCACATTTAAAAAATATTAATTGGTAATGGAAGATTGTTAAATTGCTAATGTTACAATACTTTTGGTAATAAATTCTTATTGATTTCAGGTAGTTCCAATCGGCATACATGTTTAACCTGTGGTAAAAGTTATAGGTACAAACAGGGATTTTACCGCCATCAAAAATATGAATGTGGAAAAGAACCAAAATTTCATTGCCCTCACTGTCCATACAAGGCTAAGCAGAAATACAGTGTCAAAAGTCATATTGTTTTGAAGCATGTAAAACCAAGAGCTTAGCTTAAATATAACTTTTTAGCTATACTATGATTTTACTTTACAATTTTATTTTTGTTATTTTGAAATAATTACTTTGAGGTTTTAAGTTATAATAATAAAGCAAATCTTTTTTATAATGAAATAAAATTGTCTAGCTAAATCTACTGTTATTATTAGAGATAGAATTGAGAAGTGTTGAAATGCCATGGTACTATGTGAATTAATTGATAATTAATTCACATAGATTAATTAATTGATGGTACAGATTCCGAAATGCTACAGAAAATAAATCCTCACATCTACTAGATGCATAATAAAGGTGAAGATGGCAAAGTTAAGTTGAAGTAAGGCCATGTGTCAGTTGACGTAAAAAAACAAGTGGCCTTAGAAAATAAATTGATCAGAATAAAATTAAAATTTAGACTACACTATGTATCCCCCAAAAATATCTTCCAATGGTAAAGTTCATTGTGTTTAGTTATAAAGAAAGACATGCTAGATTTTTACTGGTTTATGTATGCTTAGTGATGACTGGTTTTACTGGTTTACGCATTTAGAAAGAAGCCAAAATGAGGTTTTGTCTATTCTCTCAGATGATTCTTCTTTTCTTTAATGACTTTTCGTGTTTTTTTTTATTTGATTTTTTTAAATTTTATTATTACATAATTATTCAGTTAATGGAGTTTATATATATTTATCTTCGCTGTATAAGCTAGTCAGTAGACTTCAGTAAAATATCATCAAGAACAATAAGATGCTTTACCTTAAAAAATCAATAATAAAATTTCAGGAACTCCTTTAATACTTTTAAAATATTGATTTTAATATAATAGAACATCGAAGGTTAATAAATGAAAAAATAAACTCTGAAACACTGGACACTTGGTATAAATTTGTCCATATCGATTTGGAAAAGTTGGGATATTTAAATTTATCATCTTGTTTGTATTAGTTTTAAGACTTTATTATGACTTTAGAATAGATGTAATATGATGGAGGTGTTGATGTGAGAAATATAAAGAAATAAATAATTTTTTTTTTGTTTAATATTACTTTTATTATTTTGTACCAGTTATACCATTTAACTTCTACAAATTCATCATTACAAAAAGATAATAAAAAATTTTTTTTAGTTTTAGGGGTAAGGCATATGTGCTCCTGCGGAAAAAGTTACATGTATAAAAAGGGTTTGTCTCTTCACCAGAAGTATGAATGTGGCAAAGAACCAGGATTCTCTTGTCCTCACTGTCCTTATAAGGCTAAACAGAAAGGAAGTTTGAAAAGCCACATTGCACTCAAGCATCTTACTAATTCATTATTCATTGCTGTAAAGCCCAGAATTTCAAATTAATTAAAAAAACATATGTTTATTAGTAAATTTGTTTTAATTTTTTGTCATCTTTGTATTTCACCTTTTTTTTTTACATGTTCACTAGAATTTTACTAATACAAGTAAAGAGTAAAAAAAAAAAAATATCTTTCTTCTTATTTTTTGGATAGAAATAATTATTTCCTTTCTTCTAGTGATCTTTCTCAAAGCCAGATATCAATGTCACTGGAAATTTTAATGATTATATATTTTGAACTCAAGTTATAACAAATAAAAATGCCTATGTTTATCTAGGGATCAGTGGTTAGCAAACTTAATTTCTTATTCTAAAAGATAAAGGTTTCTATTAAATAAGTAAATTGTGCCTGAAAATTGAATACTGATTGATATATGTTCAAAATTATTGTACAATATTTTAAAAGGAATTACTACTACATGTATTTTACCAGATCCAATTTTATTCAAAATGATATTTCTTAAATTTTATTTTGTCTTTTCTTGGTCTATTAATGTAATTCTGACATTCTAATGCTTTTCCCCATCTCTAGCTTCAGTTTAAACAATTTTTACAACTTCACTTCTTTGCTAATATACCTGGATATTTCTGGATGAAGATCTAAAGAAAAAGTATGTAATGTTTTTATAAAACAGGCTTAAATCGACGTGAGCCACAACTGTTCTTTTCTGCCTCTCTATGATTTACTACCTTCATATTCTTAAGGTCTATATTATGTTACTGCTATAGAATATAGACACTTGTTTAAAAAGGTGTGTCAAGAGCAACCATGTACAACTTGTTAATCAGTAATTTAAATTATCTAGAAGTTGTTTTATCCTATCAGTGTTTTTCATATTATTTTTTTAAAAAAGTGTTTTTTTTATTCTATTAAGATAACCAAAGTTGTATACATTTTTTTAAACTAGATAAGTTAAGTTAATATATTGCAGAAAATATTATGATAAATCAATACAAATTTTGTAAGTATAAAATATAAGTAGAAAATAAAGAGGACCACACTTTAACACAGCAAAAAAAAAATGGACACTAACAAGTAAACTGCAGCATTCACCACTACAACTTATGTCAAAAATCAAATAACAATTATCATTTCAAAATTAAATCAGGAAATCAAAATGATATATAATCAAGAATTGATAAAGATCATCAATCAGTCAACATTGATATGGACAGTCAACATGGTGTGGACTAAAGCAGAAACATTCATAAATAAAAGAATAAAAATAAAAAGATGTTAATATAAAAACATAATAATAAAAAAAATATACTCAAAATATTTTTTGAGTTTCATCGATCGACCACATAACCAACAGAGAAATCCTAATTCAGATCGGAAAAGATTATGTAATAGCATAGACTATTTAAAAGCAGAAATCAGAATACCTTGATCACATTATGCGAAATGTCAAATATGTTCTGCAGCTGATAATATAGGGAAAGAATGATAGTAGTAGGGGGTCAGGAAGGAGGAGGCACTCCTGGCTGCATAATTCAATACAATGGTTTGGTCTCACAACCCATATTTATGCCCAAATATTTGAAAGTGCTGCAAATAACATGAAATGCTCATGAAAAAGAAATCACAATAGTACATTATCCTTGCTAGGACTACCGAAATTGTTTTGGTTGGCCATATTTTCAAATTTCAGCAATAGATATATTAAAATTCTTGTTTTAGACAAAATTGCTTGGCTAAACTAGTGAAAAAGTAAAATTTCGATTTTACTTTAATATTTAACATTGGATTTTTACATTCATTCATCTATGCTTGTTTATTGTTAAGTAAAACATGAAAATTTACTCAAATTTTTTTTTCTTTTATAAAAAATAATGCTACTGTATTGTGTATTCTTTCAAATATGCCATTTACCCCATAATGCTCTAAAAATATTTATCAAGATTAAGACTGTATTGGTCACTGAATATGTGTGCGTTATGTCAAATCAATAAAACATAGGTACTTTTGAACTACATCATATAAACAGAAAATAAGTATATTTTATCTTAAATTGTTATAATTTATAAAAATAATTTAATAGCAATAATTAACCGAAAATCATTGTATATTTCAGGTAACTTAGAAGCTTATTCATGCTTATGTGGTAGAACTTATCGTCACAAACAAAGTTTAGTCTTCCATATGAAGTACTCATGTGGTAAAGAGCCTCAGTTTAAATGCCCATATTGTCCATATCGTGGAAAACAAAAAATTCATTTGAAATCTCATATTGGTTTCAAACATTCAAATGTTGTTCCCCAAATTCAATAAATAAATTATTAAAAAGTGTAGATTGACCAATTTAATTAAAATCCTTGTATTATTTGTCTAAAAATTATGATATGCTATATTATGAAAATAATGATTTCAGATTATCATCAATTAAATTTCAAGAATAAGAATGTGCTAATTTTTTTAATGTAAATTTTTCTGTATAGATCTAGTTCTTCATGCCTTTGTCATCAGTTGCTTTATTTTATTAAATGTATCTGTATTTCAAATGTTCAAGAGAAATCAAAAATTTTCTTTTTCTTTTTATTTTAAATTCAACATTGAATTTTAATATACTTTATATGATATATGTTAGAGAAGAATTGGTCGACTGTATCTTCTAATGTAAGGAAGAAATAGTTGGGGGTGCAGTCAATCAAAACACCTAAATAAGTGTAACTTATTTATTATGTGCCGATGTTTCGGCCTACAATGTAGGCCATCTTCAGGGCGAATAAAACACGCGGCAGCTAGGCGAGCTCAGACCCTGACTTGAGTTGACATGATATATATATATATATATATATATATATATATATAAGTTTCATAATTTTAATATTTTTATTTATCAGGAGGCCTCACGCGGAATGTAGAACCATCTATGTATTTACTTAATGGATGATTGGAGCAGTATACATGCCACTCTAACAATTCCTATTATAACTCTAGATCTACTTTGATGATAAATTCTATCCAGATGATGGATAATCATCTTTAAATAAGTATTTTTTAAGTATTTAAAAGAATGACTGATTCCTAGAACAACTATTTCATCTACCCTAATAAATCGCGTTAGAGATATTCATCAGGCAGAGGCTATCTAATGCCTCCACTGCAATTATTAATTTTTATATTACTATAACTAGTTATTATTATAAAATCTTCTTCCAAAGTTTGTCAACCTGCTTAATGTTTTTAAATATACATTTCAGGCTATCATCTGCGTCATATTTGTGCTTGTGGAAAAACATATCAGTACAAGAAAAGTTTGGCATTTCACATAAAATACGAATGTGGTAAAGAGCCTCAGTTCCAGTGTCCACACTGCCCTTACCGAGCAAAGCAAAAAGGACATTTGAAGACACATATTGGCACTAAACATTCAAATTTAGACTTGTACTTAAATCAGATGGAGAAAATGTAAATTACTTATTAAATAAAATAAAATTGACGTCTCCATAAAAAGTTATAATAAATAATTAGTCACTTTTGGCTATGTATTTATTATATTATTGAAAGAGTAAAAATTTAGTTTTCATTATATTATCATTAAATTACTTTTTTTTTTAAATGATCATTATGGCATATTTTTTCTCCTCTGTGTCAATCCATTTGAAACAACCCAGTTTTAATTGATTTAGTTGAACACTATTTAAACATAGTACAAAATTATTCCTGTTCATAATTTTATTTTATTGGGGGGGGGGCGATTTGTGTTATTGTGGTTAGCACAACAATCTACTTATTATACCTAAAATCATGGGTTTGTATCCCTGCAAGTAGCCCAAGGATTTTTTAAAACAGGGTAAAAAATTCTTGGTTATGCCATCCTTCGGAAGTGGCGTGAGCCAGTACGATGTCAGGTATTCGTTAAAAATCTTTACCCCAACTATATACCTGGATAGGAAATATTTAGGGCTCCCATTGTAGCATCGTCCTACTAGCCATATTAGCATGAAGTGTTTTTAAATAAACAATAACAAACATTTTTTTATTTTTTATTTAAAGTTAGCTTCGCAGTTGAAAGTAAGTTTTGAGAAAATGTTTCATTCTGATAATCTCCTCCAGATATTAAAACAAAACCCAAAAGAGAGACCTACGGTTCCTACAGAAGAACGATCAAGTGATCAACTACACAAAAATGAATAGACGATTCCACTAATTTTGATGTATTTACTTTTCCTAGCATTTTAATCTTATTTTTATTATAAAAAGCATTCATATTTATTAGAAACTATATTACATTAAATATTTTAAAGTGTAAAAATTTATATAATAATATAAATGCTATGTAAAGGTTAAGTATATACAACAAAATTAGCTATTAATTAACCAATTAATTTATTTTCTTTTTTGTATCTTGTTTATTCATTTATGAAAAGGACCCGTATTGTGGTTGAAAACGTTGGTTTCCAATAAATTACTTGCTCATTATTTATGGATTTATTTTTGACCTCCATCTGTACCATTTTCTCCTCTATAGAAAATATTTTTATTAAAGTTTCAAAATTATAGATAGTAGTACATAACAAATAAAAAGGCTAAGTAAATTAATGCATGTTTCTGACTTTTTTTCTCTCCTTTTTGTAAAATTTTTATTCCTAATGAAAATATAAAATTAATTTAGTTTATTTGGAGGTTTAATATATTTAAACTTCTATTGTTTATTTTTATTTATTTTTATAAAGTTCAGTTAATTCTTTATAGTAATGCTGGTTTCATATTTTTCACAGGAACGAGGCATTCATGTGATGTTTGTTTCAAATCTTATCGTTACAAAGAAGGCCTATACAATCACAAAAAATACGAATGTGGAAAAGATCCTCAGTTTGAATGTCCACATTGTCCCTATCGGGCTAAGCAAAAGGTTCATCTGAAGACACATATTGGCATAAAGCATCTTTCCTTATGCAACTAAAAAGAAAAGAAAAAAATAACTTAATTTATATATTATACTAAGGTTGTTTTGTTTTTTTGTGAGTGGTCATTTCAATATATAAATGAAAACATAATTGAAGGATGCGCAATTATATTGTTGGAACACTAAAGATATTACTAAGCATCTTTCATTGTAGTTCATCATTAACAAGTATTTTTAATAAATGAACTTATCACAATATGTCTGTAACATCTGAAGTATTATAATTTTGAGGAAATTTTGCTTGTTATATTATAACATAATTTTATCAATAAAAAATGACTGAATCTATAAATTATTGTTAATGAGTGTACTAAATGTTGTTACTTCTATGATGCTTAAAAGAGGAAAGAAATAAATACCTCAGATAATTTTTTTTTATTTCACAGATGATTAAGATAATTATAATTAAATTATGTGAGCTACATTCCTGATTATTCATTCCATCACACAGATCACAATCTATCAACAAACATTGATAATTTATTTATTATATACTTATATATACTTATTTATTTAAATATACTAATCAATCGTTTCAGTATAATTAATTTAGTTTTAAATCTCAAGCAGCTCACATATTTTATAAATAATTTATTTATATCTTATAAATAATTTATTTATATCTTATAAATAATTTATTTATATTTTATAAATAATTTATTTATATCTTATAAATAACTAGCTTATGCCCGCGGCTTCGCTTGCGTGGAATTTGGTCTGCCACATAAAGATTCATGAAAGATGTTTTAAAATAAATTTAATTATTTTCTTAAAATATAAGTTACTGGTACATCCAAAATTTCAGATATCTAACTTCAAAACTGACGGATTCTAAACAACCTTTGAACTCCTATTATATTAAAGGGGAAACCCTTGGGGTGGAATTATCCAAATTTCATTCTTAAACTATACAAAGAAACTATCTACAAATTTCAAGATGCTATGTTCCTGATTTGCCTTTAATTATGTACTACAACAGGGGGGGCACATGCCCTCGTGCCCCCACATAAATCTGCCCTTGCTGTAGCCTATGATGTTTTACCTATTTTACTCAATAATTTTCATCCAAATTCGTCCAGTAGTTTTTGTGTGAAAGAGAGACAAACATACAAACTTTCACATTTATAATATTAGTAAGATTAGTAGGATATCAAAACAAATAGTTTCACTCCTGTTCTTTCGGTTATTATAACAACCATTATCATGTGATTTGCCTTTATTTATGTCCTATAATGGATTCTCCACAGTACCTAAAAAACAGTCGGGGGGAGGGGGGGGCCATGTGCCCCCGTGCGCCCCCTCCCTAAATCCGCGCTTACTATAGCCTATGTGTTATTCTGAAGTATAACCTATATTACTGTAAAGTTTCATCCAAATCCGTTCAGTAGTCTTTGCGTGAAAGAGAGACAAACATACAAACTTTCACATTTATAATATTAGTAAGATTTACTTTTATCTTATAAATAATTTATTTATATTTTATAAATAATTTATTTCTACAAAAGACTTTGTTAATTTCTTCTGGTTTAGTAGATAAACTGTGTAGATAAATTTTCCGCCAACGTTTCGCCAATCATGCTGCTGCCGTCAGGAAGTCAGCAGCATGGTTGGCGAAACGGCGGAAAATTTAGCTACACGGTCTAAACCAGAAGAAATTAACAAAGTCTTTTGTAATAATAGTGGTCGTGGAAACCTAAAAGAATATTTAATTTATTTCTATTTTATAAATAATTTATTTCTATTTTATAAATAAAATATGTGAGCTGCTCGAGATTTAAAACTGAATTAATTATACTGAAATGGTTGATTAGTATTTTTAAAAGTGAATAAAATATATGATTAATGTTTGTTGGTAGATTATGGTCTGTGTGATGGAATGAATAATCAGGATGTAGCCAGTTTAATTTCCAGGCATAATTTTGATAGCTGTTTGGGCTCCATTGCGAGCCATCTATCAACATAAAATCTTTTATTAAATGTTCAGGAAAATTGTTTTGTTTTTTAAGACTTTGTATAAATGGATTACATCATTTTTGTGCAATTATGGGCTTGATAAT
This sequence comes from Arma custos, assembly GCA_037127475.1. Lineage (NCBI taxonomy): Eukaryota > Metazoa > Arthropoda > Insecta > Hemiptera > Pentatomidae > Arma > Arma custos. The sequence continues at coordinate 40,955,716 of CM073760.1, forward strand.
TTCAAGCTTCTAAGGATAAGGTTTTTGGTGACACTGACTTTTCTGCTGATAAGATTGTGAAACATAACTTAGGACACAACCGGAATATACAAGGAAATATCTTAAGGTTTTTATCTCAATGAAGAAGTATTGTCAAGGTGCTAGAAATTTAAAGCAGTGCGAGTGTTCAAAATCAATCATTCAAAATTCAAAATCATCATGACATTAAAGGTAAGAACTATGAAGATTGGACAAGAACTAAAATTTTTCAGTTTTTGATTAATCCTTTTACACTTTTATATTTTATTTAGTTTTCCTTGTCAATTGTTTGAGATTTCATAAAGAAGAAACTAAAATGATAGTTACGATCCAATTTAGCTATTTCTATTAATTTTATGAGTTTAAAGTTTTACAGATATTGATTACCCCACGAATAGTTTTTCATGATACCACCAAATTTATATTCTTTTGTGTCTTACGGTGATTTAGGTGTGATAATGTTGGATGAATATATCATAAAAATATTAAAATGTACCTGTGTATCTGTATACAATCATAATTATCTATTATATTTAATCTGTTATTTTATATATATATATATATATATATATATATATATATATATATATATATATATATATATATATATATATATAAAATAACAGATTAAATATACTTGTTCATTGATCACAGCAATTACAATACAAACAATTTATGCTGTTTTAAGAGGCAACAGATAAATGAAAAACTGATTCATTCTTTAGAACATGGCATGAATATGAGACTAACCCAGTCTCGAAACGTCGCCTGAAAAATTAATAAAGAAATTAAAGACTAAAACTCAAGATCTAAATATTATATTATATATATATATATATATATATATATATATCTATATATATATATATATATATCTATATATATATATATATATATAGATATATATATATATATATATATAGATATATATATATATATATATATATATATATATATATATATATATATATATATATATATATATATATATAATATATTTAAAATGCTTGTGTGTGTGTTTTTTGTTGTTGTTTTTTTTCTTGGGTAGGGAAAAAATCTTTCATAAGACGAAGTGTTATAATTAAGAAAAAAAGTCACACAACAGTGTGAGATTCCTACTCACTAAAAAACCACCTCCCAATTCTCCTTTTCCCGTCCCACGGAACAGCTGTCAAGCATTACTTCGTGGGGGCAGAAGCGCTATGTGCTTATTTCTTCTTTGGATAACTTATGTGGGATAAATAAGCCGGAGCTTGGCCTCTCCTTTCTCGCCCCTGTGTTCTAAACCTTCTTCCGCTTTGCGCTGCATAGTCTGTTGCAGCACTCCAAGGCTCCAGCCTAGTCATCATCAAATTGACAATATGATTGGCGATGATTTCTTACCGAATTTTATGCCTAGCTCTTCCTTTTCTCGAGAAAAACCTGGGCAACAGATTTACTGTTTCATCCACGGGAGCACAAGTAGGACAAGATTTTCTATCTTCTATTCCGAAGAGAGCCAAGTAGGCCCTAAAGCAACCATGCCCGGTGAGCAGTTGGGTGAAATAATAATCTACCTCTCCATGTTGATATATTGGGTATCAGACGGTGTGTCCATCTTCCAGAATATGAGGCATTCCAGCGTCTATGTCACCTTTCAAGGGTATGGCTTCTTTAGCCAATGTTACCCAGTGCGCATTCAGCTCTTCTAGTTTTCTTCGAAAAATCCAGCTGCGTTCATCTGCCAAAAGATCTATCGGAGGCATATCTGCTATCACACACACAGCATCATAGGACATAGTTCGAAAAGCTCGGGCTGCACGCAGGGCACTTTTTCGATTCACACTGATAACTTTACAAGCATAAGACTGAACTTGGCAGGCTTCCATCCAGATAGGTGGTGCGTACAAAAGTATTGAATTACCTATATTAGCTAGAAGCTTCCTTCGATTTTCCTTTGGTCCACCGATATTCCGCATACAGAAGAACCTCGATAATCCGAACCTTTGTAATCCGAACGCTCGATAATCCGAACGCCGTTTTGGGAAAAATAAAAATAATCAGAATCGTAAGCACAAACTGAGAGAGGGAAGGGGGAGTGTTGTTATTGTGCCTGTGTTGGTTTTTACTTTCGAAATTCACTGTTTAATGAACAGTGAAACATTACTTGTGTACTGTAATTTCAAGTAAAATGGCTTCACAAGTGTCGTTTAAAAGGAAACACAAGACACTGAACATAGAGGTAAAACTTCAAATCCTGGAAAGACTTAAGAAAGGTGAAAGCGGAGCAGCATTAGTCTGAGAGTTCGGTGTCGGTAAGTCTACAATTATGGACATAAAGTCTAAACAAGATGCTATCTTGAAATTTGCATCCCAACAAGATAGCAATGAGGGACCTAAAAACAGAAAAACATTAAAATTAGCGCATAATATGGCTCTTGAGGATGCCTTATATTTAAGGTTTACACAAAGAAGGAGCTTAAGTGAACCAATACAGGCCCGCTTCTTTGTGAAAAGGCTCTAGATTTTAATAAACAAGTTAATGGGCCTCCTGATTTCAAGGCCAGCAGTGGGTCGCTGGCTAACTTCAAACAACGCCACGGAATAAGACAGCTTGATGTTCAAGGGGAACTGCTATCTAGTGATTCTACTGCTGCAGTGTCGTTTCTAAAAGCTTTTGAAAACATTACCCTTGATAGGCAATTGTCAAGGGATGATGTTTATAATGCTGACAAAACTGGGATAAATTGGCGCTCCTTGCCGACGAAATATCTTGCATCACGTAATGAAACTCGTGCTCCTGGCTACAAAGTGAGCAAAGACAGGGTGACAGATATGGTTTGTGCCAATGCAAGCGGCACTCATTCCCTTCCTTTACTGCTGATTTGTAAAAGCAAAAAACCTCGTTGCTTTAACAATCCGAACTATAATACAACGTGCTTCTTATTTTATGGGAACTAGTATGTCAGTGTTCATTTTTTGCATGCTACTATGCCTGGAAAGCACTTTGTTTGGTAATCCAAACGATTTGATAGTCCGAACCACCCCCGGTCCCAATTAGTTCGGATTATCGAGGTTCTACTGTAGTTCATAATATGTCGCATAGGTCAATTTGTTATCACTGGCGTTGCTCTGGTGCTATCTTGATGCAAGTGTTCATCAAAACGAAGTCTGGTGTCAATCTGAACTCCGAGATATCTAATAGACTGCTTTGATAAAATTTCAAACTCCCCCGATGATCAGACTGATTATCTCCTTCACTTTCCTACTGGTTACTAAAACTGCCTCAGTTTTATGATCAGCAAGCTGGAGGCCTACCGCTGAGAGCCATTCACGAATGGTGAGGACTGCCTTGTTCACATTGTAACTAATCTCCTCCAATAGTATCCGTCAAACAATTATTGCCAGATCATCTGCAAACCCGAGGGTAGTAGTCTCCTCTGGCAGGGGTTGCTTGAGCACAGTATCATACATAATATTCCACCGCAATGGCCCTAAGTTTTCAACCCATTTTTAGTATCATACATCAAGATTCTATCTGTGAAATAGCTCTCAATAATCTTCATAAGGTATTGTGGGACTTCCATCCTTTGCAATCCGTGTGTGTGTGTGTGTACATGTGTATTTTGTTTTGTTTTTCAATTTTTTAATATTTGTATTTACTTTTCTTTCTTATTAATTTTTGTAGTTTCTTTAGATTGCAGAATTTCCATTGCTTCAAACATAAAAATGTGCTGATTTATTTCATTAATTTCTACCAATAGAAAATTTTAAACTCATTGATAAAAATTGGTTAGAAGGAAAAAATAAACATTTTATCCTTACACAATTTCATTTCTCATTTTCTTTTTTTTTTTATTATTTCTAAGATTATTTTATTTTATTTTGCAGGTACAATTTATGAATGTTTGGATTGCTGTAAGAAATATAAATCAAAAGCAAGTTTACACAATCATAAAAAGTATGAATGTGGTAAAGAACCTCAATTCTCTTGTCCTTATTGCCCATATAAGGCAAAACAAAAAGGAAATCTAAAACTTCACGTTGGTTTGAGGCATTGATATGTATATACATATTTGTTTGTTAAACTCAAATTTTAGTTTTAATTTATTGAAGAAATTTTACAATTTTTGGATTCACCTAAGTGTGATACATATTTTATTTATCTATAGCTTGGTACCAATGATGTTAAAATAGAGTGACTGCATTAAAATTTTTATTTTGAATCAATAATTTGTTTTTCTAAAGAAATATAAGTATTTATTATATAATTTATAATTAAATAAATATATATTTATTTTTTTATATGAAACATGAATATAATAAGAAGTTATCCAATTATGTTTTCTTTAAAATACAAATGAACATGTGCAAAACAAAACTTGATATTTAAAAATTAATAAAAAACGAGACTGAAAAGGCAAGAAACTGCTCGACGTTTTCGCCTACTTCAACATTCACTGGACAAACGCTCTAAGCTCTCAATTAATTACAAAAGACTCATTTACTTGACAGTTATCGGTCCTATTTGGACATAGGGAGTTGAGCTTTGGGTCTCTACTAATCCATCCAATTCATCTCGTATCCAATCCTTACAATCCAAAATCCTTCGTAAAATCCTCAATGCTCCTTATTATTTCACAAACAAACTCATCAATCATGATCTTAATATCCCATACGTTGCTGATTTGGTCCAAACTAGATACCTATCTTTCCATGACAAGCTCCATACACACTTGAATCCGCTAGTCTCTCAACTTGCTTCCCAAACTATTCTTGATAACCCTCCGAGACGTCTGAAAAGAAAATAGTTTAGAGACCATCTACTATAGAACTTTATTGGAGTGCTACCGATGGGTAGTTTCTCCACTAGTGTTTTTTTTTTTCTAACCATTTGTTCATATCAGCAAATTTACTTATTATAATATTATTACAGTTGTAAATATCAATAAATTAATCTTAAAAAAATTAATGTTTTATTCTCCATGTTTTAATTATCAAAAGCCAATGCAACTATGCTTTTGGTTTCCTCAACCATTAAAGTGAAATACATTTTGCAATAATTTGCATCAAACCGTTTAAGATAATTCTAAGTAGTTAAGACTTTTGTTTCCATTTTCAAACATCAGTAAGCATCCATGGTTGATAACGTTAAGTGAAAAAATATTTTAAAATGAAAATTACAGAAAACCATCAATCCAAAAATTAATCAGAATTGTTAGTATTGTTTTTGTTTTGTTTTTAATGAATTTACTGGATATTGTACTTATGCATTATTATATTTTAATCAATTGTACTAGATGTATATATCACAGTTGTACAATTCAAGAAAATAATTTAAAAAAAAAAATTAATATATTTTTGTACATTTGAAATTGATAAATAACTTAATAATACAGAAAATAACATTCTCATTCTGATACCTATTGCTGAAAGGCACTACATCTTTTGTGCCACTAATCTTGGAAACATCAATTGCATTAAAAACGCTAATATTTTCAGATCTCTCCAGTTTCCCTTTTCTTTCTTTCTTTTTTTTTTTGTAGTTATAAGTGTTATGTTTTTATCATTTACTTAGTTTACTTTTATTCATTATTACATTATTCTTGATTTTAAAATTTTAATTTGATGTATTCATATTAGATATTATTATAAGTTTTCATTTTAACCAAATACTTCATGAAATTATTAATCCTTTTTCCTCTTTAAATTATCTATACATAAGCATATTCAATTTGCTTTAGCCTGCATAATTTACATAAGCATATCAAACTGTGTATTCCATTGCTTTGTAAGAAAACTTTTATCATTGTTATTAATATATTACATTATAATAATAATGATTAAATTATTATATTAAAGAAATCCTAAAAATGCTTTAATTTTAAACATGTTCGAATTTCAATAATTTTTAAGAAAATAATCCCTTTCATATTTATATCCAAATATATACCTATTTGAAATAAAATTTGTCTATAGCTCTCATCAAGGAGATTAAAACTAATTCATTATTATTATTATTGCTAACTTTATCTTGAAGTTATAAAGCTATAAATAAACAACCAATAACATAAGTTCTTGTAAAGCGAAAAACAAAATTATTACTTCATTATTTTATTTATAAAAATTATTTTTATACTACAAAGAATCAATCAAATTTGATCTTTTGTATATGTAAAATTAACAGAGTGAACACGCATATGTGTGCACACACACTATTGTTCTAATGCTTATGATTTTTGTTGTAGGTATGCCAGAACATTATTATTGTAAATGTGGAAAGAAATACTTACATAAGGAAAGTCTTTATAAACATAGAAGATATGAATGTGGTAAAGAGCCTCAATTTTGTTGTCCTAAATGCCCTTATAAAGCAAAACAAAAGGGGAGTCTTAAAACTCATATTGCTTTAAAACATCATGATCCTCATTATAAACAAAATTATTTTTAGACAATTAATATTTATTGCTATAACATGCCGGGTTAAATTAATTACTCACTGAAATTCATATAAGGTACTGACACTGAATATTTTAAAATGTAATGTATGACGAAGAAAGTCTCCCTCTTTCTTAATACCGGTTTGTTTATGACAAAGTATGAAGAGATTAGTATTTTTTATTTACGATTTTATCAATTTTTGTACCTTTTATCAATAAAATATATTTTTATTTTTGTATACTTTTTGCATTTATTTATCTATTATTATTATCATTATTAATTCGGCGCAACAACATGTGGACACGTCGTGGCCTCCTCAATCAGTATCCACCAGTAGTCCCTATTGAGTGCTGCTGCCATCCAGTTGTGGACTCCCAGGTTCCTTGCGTCTTCTGCCGCACAGTCAATCGACCGCAGTCGGCTGACTCTCCTCTGTCCATGGATGGCCTCCGTCAGTAAACGTTTTGGAATTTCTCCCTTGCTCATCCTGACATATCCAATTTATTTATCTCTAGTTTATATATATACAAACAAATCACACACACACTTATTTATTTGGTAATCAAAAATTTATATTATTATATTTTATATGACCTAATAGAAATCCCATGTTTTTCAAGCAGTTGGGTATTGTGTTGAAAAACATGGTTGTATTCAATACTGCTTATGAATATAATTCCTTAATTATGTTTTAACTTAATTACTGCATTTTATTATAAAATACTGTAGAATAAACTTGTCCTTCTCATTCTGATTGGGGTAGGCTATAGGGTAATCTCTTGTTTGGTATATTACTGGGATACAGAACAGACAAGTTCTTTATTACAGAACAACAAAGAAGGATCTTAAGGATGTGAGCTAACTACACCACTCATACTCTAAATATTGCTCTCGCATGTTTCTAATCAACCATACACGAAGAACTTGGGACCATCATTGAGTTTAACATAACTGATAGTAGCCTAATTGCAAGAAAAGGTCCTACAAGTTGCCATTTCTCTGGTAATCGGTAATCGCTGATAACCAATTGGTAATCTATTATATCATTCAATAACAAATTAATGACAAATCAAATTCAATATAACTAGGATTTTATATAAAAATGGAAACAGCTTCATTCATTTCTTGCTCTAAGTTTTCTCCAATATCTACAACCCAATAGAATTCTGATTTGATAATAATGAAATAAAAATAATAAAAAATATCGTGTTTTGAATGGAAAATTGAAAGAACAAATATGTTACCTGTAATTGGGGACTATATTAAAGCCATGGTATTTTTTAAATGAAAAGAAGTCCAAGAAGTATATTTATTTATTATTATTTTGTTGTAATATTTTTATTTTTTTACATTTTATTGTGATTTGATAGTAGATAATTGTTAATAATTGACAAGCACTTATATCTGACTAAAGACTTATTGGATTAAAAGGCCTAGATAATTTTGCTATCAACCTAATGACAATTGAAGTTTTAAATATTAGTGCTATGTTCCATCATCACATATGATGAACAAAGCAGAAAATGAAGAAAAGTGAGAGGCAGAAGAAGTAAAAACACATTGTTTTGAATGTGTTTAAGACATTTCCCACATTTTTGTTTTTATAATAGGGCAGAAATAATAGTTAAAAATACTGTTTTTTTCTCACCTTCAGGGTTTAACATTAACAAACATTAAGTGCAGACCCCTATTTCAAATAATTCTTTTTAATGTAATAGGGTGTATAAAAAAATTACCATTTTTTTCAAATTCAAGATTTCAAAGGACTGTAAATATTTTAATTCTATTTAATACTTACCAATACTTAATAATCCCTTCACAGCATTCTCTAAGCTTGTTTAATCCCATTGGACTTCTTAAAAAAAAACCTCCATTATTTGTTTCAAAGAACAAAGATGGCAGCGTCCAATGAAAGTCTCGTAATTTTAAGGCATTACTAGAAAAAAAATTTCACAGCTGCTGAAGCAACTCGTGAAGTTATTAAATATAAAGAAGAAGGTGTCCTTGACCAGCGCACTGTGTGATGTTGATTAGAAAAATTTAGTAATGGAGATGAGACGTTGGAAAGGGAAGATGGGCTCCTGGCGACCCCTAATGAGGTTCTGCAGGAAGCTGTTGAGTCAAATCCATCCACAAATACTTGTGAACTTGTCAGAGAGTGTGGTGTGTTAAAAGATACTGTTAGTTGCCATCTATGGTCATTTGGGAAGGCGAAAAAAGAAAAAAACTTACTCCTTAGCAATCAGCTAAGAGGTTATACATTCGTAAAATTTATTGAAAAGCCCTTCTGATTTGAGATTTTATCAGAAGATTGTCACCTGTGATGAAAAATGGGTTTACTGGTGAAATTCAAATACCCGTTTCTTTTTTTTTTTAAATTTTGAATGTGTTATTCTCCATGAATTTGTTCCTTATTTATGCTCTATGAGTTCTTAACTATACTGTGAAAACTGGAAAGATTGTACGCAAAGTTAATCCTGCTTTGATCAACCGAAAAGGAGTTTTATTCCAACATGATATTGCTCGTCCTCACACTTCCTCCTGTCGAACCAAAGAAATACTTAAAGAACTTCATGGGTTCGAACTCCTGTCTCAATCTCGATCCATGGCCCATTTTCTTCAAGGGAAAAAATTGGATTATTTTGCGGAAGTTGAAGTTGCAGTCAAAGAGTTCCTTGGTAACCATCCCAAGGAATGGTATGGTGGGATCGAGCAATTGGCTAGCAGATGGCTAATCATGGTAGATAACAATGGACTATACTTTGAGTATTAATTGTATTTTATATCAAAGAAATAACAATATAAATATTTGATTGAAAAAATGGTCTTTTTTTTTATACACCCTATTAATTTTAATTGCATTACAATAAAAGCAAGGCTTTCCCTCCAAAAGTTATAAAAAATAAAAGGATACTAGAGGATTAATCCATACTTTCCCAAATTTATTATCAGAAAGTAAACGGATTATTATTAGAAAGTTGGCATGCTAGATTTGAGACACTCTTTAAAAAAACTAGTTGTATTTTTATGCAACTTTTTAAGACCTTTAGTAATCATGGTAAAAGATGTTGTTTAACTTGATTAACATAATGTATGAAGTTGTCATATACTGCCATAGCTGAGATAAGTACATCTTTATCAATTATAGTCTTGTCTCTTTATTCTAATGCTTATTATAATTCACTATTTGTTTTAGTATTGCGACTTCAAAAGTTCCAATGTCTTGATTGTGATCGTCGTTACTGCCATCTGCGTGGGCTCCAAGAACACAAGAAGTATGAATGTGGAAAGCAGCCTCAGTTTCAGTGTCCTCACTGTCCCTACAGAGCTAAGCTGAAACGTGCCCTAAAAAAGCACGTTGTTCTCAGGCATTTGTTGGTACCTTTAAGAAACTAATTTTAAGCCCCTAAGTAAAAAGTATAAAAAGTAAAATGTTTTGTATACAAATAAACATAATTTCAATTTCATTTAGTTGTTTATTCATTTAACATCACTTTACCCAGTTATGGCTAATCGGACGATGCTACAGTGATGGTCCTAAATTTTGCCTATCCAGGTTTAATCAGAATAAGGGTCTTAAATGAGTACTTGACACCATACAGGCTAAGGACCCCTATTTTATTTTTCTTCCAAAGAACAGCAAAACTAAGAATTTTTTTACTCCCTTTAAAGAATCCTAAGGCGAATTCTCGATCTTGAGCATAGTAGGTTGTTATGCTAACCACTTGACTACAGGTGACCCCTTCCAATTTCATTTAAATATTGTAATTTGATATTAAGTTTTCTTAGAAATTGAATAGTTTTAAAAGAGAAACTATTCAATTCCTTTCTTAATCTTTAATGAAAAAGCTGAGAATTTTTTCAATTTATATTCTTAAAATTTCTCTTGGAGCTGTCAAAGTTGAGAATTGTAGTCAATTAATCACTGTCATCTCAAAATTGTTATCAAATCTTTTTTTCAAATCGTATCCAAGTATCCCAATCCTGGTCATATATTTTCTTTTCAAATAAAATATTTAAACGTATCTAATTAAGTTTGAGCGTCAAATAGCCTGAAGAATTTATGGAGGAGTTCTGGTTGATGGAGAATGGAGAATAAGGACAAATGCTGAAATCAATGCCATTCTCGGGAACGAGGACATCGTCAAGTTTATCAAGTCCCGTAGATTTAGTTGGCTAGGGCATGTACAACCTATGAAGGATGATCAAATGCCAAAAAAGATGATCCATGATAGGATTCATACCAAAAGAAGGAAAGGTCGACCTCTTAAATGTTGGCTTCAAGATATGGAAGACGATCTAGTGAAGATGAACATAAGAGGCTGGAGGACAAAAGCTTTGAATCAACAGGACTGTAGAAGGATTGCAGAGGAGGCCAAGGTCCATCCTGGACTTTAGAGCTGTGTAAAAAAAAAAACATCCAATTAACCTCATCATCATTGATATAAATGTATACCAGGTTAAGAGCACTTATAATTATAAATTTCCTTTATACTATATTATGTTATAATCTTTTTGGTATTTTATTAGCAAAACTATATTTATTTTTTTCCTAAGCAGGTTGGTATAGCTGTGACACATGCCAGAAGTCGTACAGGAACAAAGGGGGCCTTTACAATCATAAAAGATATGAATGTGGCAAAGAGCCACAGTTCCAGTGCCCACATTGTCCTCACAAAGCTCATAGAAAAGGCAACATGAAAGTGCATATGATAACTAAACATTTGATGAATCAAAAATAAATAATCACATTAATGAATTATTATTTACATTACATGATACTTCACATTAATCAATTTACTTAACTAATAACTTGAAGTATATATGTGACACATATACATTTAATTAAGGTTACTTATTCAATAATGTCATTTTTACAACTAATACTATACTTTCTTTTTCATAATTTGAAATTTTTCTAACCATTAGGTACTTGCATTGTTTATTCATACAATTACTTTACCTCTGACATTAGTTGTTGATTTGAGTAGGTTATGATTTATGTATTTCTTTTGATATACCATGGATTAAAAGTGGTTTGGTAAGATAATTTTAAAAATATTCATTGTTGTTTTCTTTGTGATTTTTATAAATAGTTGATGGTAAGAATTATCAAATAAAATGTTCTAACAAATAGAAATTATTTTTGTTTTCAAATGTATTGATTTCTGTATATAAATTGTAACAGCCTAAATTGATCAACTCTCTATTGCCTACTCTAAGGTCTCTGTACTAATATACAGAAATGGTTCCATATATTACCCATATAATCGTAAATGTAATGACTTTTACCTATTAGTGTATAATTTCGTTGACCTCATCCACACCTGACCATTTAACATATAACTCAGTATTGATAATAAATCTCATGAAACTTTCTCTCAGTTCTGTTATTTTAAGGGAATATGAATCAATGCGATGTGAATTCAATATAAAGAAATTCAGTATGTTCCATAGTTTTGTTTTTCATTATTTTTCTCTAAATATTATACTCTGCCATATTTTCTTTTTCACTCCTTAATTTTGTTAAATTAAAACTCATAGTTTTTGATCTTTAAATTAATGTTCCAGTGTAAACCAGAAAAAAATTTTATCATGAAATACAGTAAACATTTTTTTACTTGTTTTATTTTGACTTATAGTCTATTAATTCCTCCGCTGTCAACTTTTAAAAGAATTCTTATGGTATCTGTTTCCCAGGTTGTTGCTTCGAGTTGAGTTACAAGTTGTTTCTGTGTTTAATTTTTAATATTTTCCAAAAATACAAGTTACTGTGAGCTTTAGCATGGACACAGAATGTAATTATGGGTAATGAGTAGATTCTGGAGATTATTTCATCAAGAAATAAAAGTTTCAACTCCCATTTCAAAGTATAGATGATATATATTTGTTGAAACGTTTATTTCTAGATGGGATGATAAGTTGTACATATTTCCCATTATTACATTCTCTTTTCCATACTAAAGCTCGTGATAGCTTGTATTTTTTGAAATTATTAAAAGGAAAACGAATGAAAAGTTAAAACTTCAACTCAAAGCGACAACCTCTGGAATAATTACTATTCTTATTATTCTTGGGTATGATAAGTATTTTACTGAAACTAATCAATCTAATTTTTCATGTATAGGTAACATGTGAACTGGTTAAAATACTGGAAATGAATGTAACATTCTCTTGATGAATAAACTACACTAATCTTTAGAAGTTGACATTTATTTCACAGAACATATATTATTATTTCAATATATTATTTTTTAAATATATTTCTTTGAATGTAATTCAATATATATTTTTTTCAGATACATCATTCAATTGCCCTTGTGGTAAAACTTACAAATATAAAAAAGGTCTGGCACTACATATTAGGTATGAATGTGGCAAAGAGCCACAATTCCAGTGCCCACATTGTCCCCACAGAGCTCATAGGAAAGGAAATATGAAATTGCATATAATTACAAAACATTTTATGCACCAATTTAATTAATCAGTAAATTGTTAATGCATTTAATTGTAGATAATTTTTATAATTACCGTTTTAAAAAATAAGTAGCATGTTATTGTTAATTTGTAATATACTTTTATTAAATATAAATACGAGTTTTGCATTTTTTATTATCATCCACCAAAGGAAAGAAAACAAATATTGAATTTAATACACTTTAAACATTTTAAATAAATTTGATTAAAACATCATCTCTGTCCCAAACAGATTATATTTTATACCTTAAAACTCTTAAATAATATCTGAAAGAAAGTCTTAGGAAGGAAGATGTAGAAATGTTCGTGGTTTAGAAATATGGTATAAAAATCAGAAATATATAAAATAAAATTCTCTTGATTAAAAAGACATATCTAACTGTTTTATTTGTAAACCTTTTCAATGTCTGCTTCTAGCTCAAACGTTCTTAGTAAATGAATCTGATTGAAATATGGAAGTCTAAATAAAAAATTGAGTTTATGTGCTTGTACATTTGTGCAAGTTGTATCAATTATCTCAAATATATTTCTATGAATTTAATTCAGTGTTTTTTTTTTTTTTCATTTCAGATGGAATATTCATTTGTTCTTGTGGTAAAACTTACAAATACAAACAAAGTTTGACGTTACATGTTAAGTATGAATGTGGCCAAGAACCACAGTTCCAGTGCCCACATTGTCCCCACAAAGCTCATAGAAAAGGAAACATGAAAGTTCATATGATTACAAAACATTTAATGAATCAAAATAAATAACAGTATTAATATTATATTAATAAATAAAAGTCATTTAATATGATTTATTTTATTAGATGTAATTAAACCTTTTTCTTTAAATTTAATCTTGTATTACAAGTGTAATAATTTCTATTCTTGTGGACATTTTACTATTTATTTGTTTTGTTTTTTTTGGCATTATAAATTGTGACTGCTTTTACATTAACATCAGGGATTCCTGTACTTCTTACTTTAAATCTGAAACATTCATAAAATCTGAGGAAGATTTTAGAACTTTTTTTTTCAATAAAATATGTAATTGAATTGCATATCTACTACAACATTTTCATGATTTTATATATTACAGAGAGGATTACAAATGTTTACGGTTGTTCAATATTTCAGTTCCTAGATTATAATCGCCTCAGGCATATTCTGAAATATTGATACTAAGTATTTTAACATCATCTAAATCACCCATAAATGTAAAAAACAAAAAAACAATGCTGTATCTATCCAATATAAATGTATGTATATATACTGTATATTTTATAGAATATAATGTTAAATAAGATCATTGAGACAGTTACGTATTACATTATAATATCTCATCTGCCTTTCGGCTTGAATGCACCCGAAAATTCATTGATAACTAATAGTTTGATCTACTTCAAAAATTTAGTCCTAAGCTTGATGATTTTTTTTTCCACTTCTCAAAAAATCAAAACAAGTATTTTTTAAATTAGTGACTTTTAAAGAAGCACTAACTTCATTTGTAAGCTGCTTTTCTAATTTCTCTCAATATTATTTTATGCACTTAGGCAGATAAATAATTTATTATCAGGAGATATGTCATCTTAGTTCCTGGTTCCATATAATTTTATATTTATTAAAGGTAATTTAATATGTATAAAAGTATATGGCTTTCCTTAAATCAATAATAAATATAATTTTATTTAGAAAGCCCAGGTCTCTAGCAAAATACAGTTAACATGATAAAGATAATTTTTATTTTTATTTTATTTTAGCCTTTATATTGCAGGCCATTCCTGTATAATTAGAATAATTTTCTTGCCAGAAGAGTGATCAGTACCATAATCAAGTAAATAATAAAAAATACATTCCTTAAAGGGGTTGTGGTGAATCCATTGAGACAATAAGTTTCATTCAGCTGACTTACTTTAATGTATTTATTACTATATATCCTTTGAAAACTACATTTGCTATAATTCTGTAATAACACCTATGTCCAGTATATTTCAGGAATTATGTATTAACTAGGAATATATTCTGTTGATCCCAATAATGTTAATTCATGATAAGAGTGTATGGCTCTCAAATTTTAGTTCTTCGATTGTTTTATTTGCATATTTAGTAGAATCCTGTTTATCAGGGTGAGTGCGGAAGTTTTATACACCTGCACAATACAATACATACTTCAAATTAGGTTTTTGGATATCAAATATTCATCTTTGTAACACAATTTTTTATTTTATTTCAGGTCCTCCATTCAATTGTACATGTGGTAAAACTTACAAATACAAACAAAGCCTGGCCCTGCATGTGAGGTATGAATGTGGTAAAGAACCTCAATTCCAGTGTCCACATTGTCCTTATAAGGCGAAGCAAAAAGGAAGTGTTAAGAGTCATATTGCTCTTAAACATCTTAAAGTCATTTGATTTTACATTAAATCACTCAATATTATTGTAAATATATTTAGTTTCAAGTGCTTAGAATTTTTGTTATATTAGGATTTATTACTATTAACTTAAATAAAAGCTGATTGCAATGAATTTATAGATATGATAAATGATGTACATTATATTCAGTTATAAAATCTAACTGATTTCATTTTTATTTAGGCTTATTCAAAAGCTGAATTATGCTTGAGCCTACTATTAGCATTTAGCTCCTAATATATATGCATGGGTCCCAAACATATATTATAGGTGTTGATGTATTTTTTTTTTTTTTTTAATTCAAATCATTATACTTAGTTTTACCCAGTATTTATTTCAAAAATTGAATTTTTTTTTGTAATCAGCTATATATTATCGTTTTTTACATATCTTTAGGTGGTTCAAATATCCTCAACAGTTTTGTACATAATAGTTATATGAATTATATAATTATAGTAAACATAAATAGGTGTAATTGTTAACATTTATCAAAAACTCAAAATAATGGTAATTTTCCAAAATGCACTTCTTTAATCTTTATGATGACTTCCCCTATTGTCTGCATGGTGTATTCTTTTAGTGTTCCAATAATTTTTTATGATTCTTTAACAAAATAAGGTTTATTGATTAATTATTAGAAAGTATTTCATTGAAATTGTGATTAGTGTTAAAAATATAATTCATTGAAATTTCATAATGTTTTGTTTACTTTTTCTCTTACATAATTTTATTTAAATCCTTTACCTTAATGAGTCATTGGTGGAACCATTCCTCATGAGTGTCCTTTGAACACATTTACTAATTTATTATTCTCAATACATACATATATATATATATATATATATATATATATATATATATATATATAAAGTTACAAGTGGAACTAAGACAGTATTATTGATGAATGTAAATATAAACACTGCAAAAGATATATAAGAAGGATTATAAGAGAGAATAAATCAGTATTGTTCTAAAAGTCTAACAGTGAGTTTCATTTCCTTCCTTTTTAATCTCTTTTTTTTAATATTATCTGTGTCACAACAATTAAGTGGTGTCCTACTGGTCTTTAGTAAAACCGAGAGGGAACATGTGGAGAATCTGCGCAGGGTTTTCGCGAAGATCAAAGAGTTTGGCCTCAAGCTGTCCAAGGAGAAGTCTATTATGGGGGAAGATCAAATCACCTTTTAGGTCATAGTATATTCAGAGAAGGGGTTAAACCAGACGCGACTAAAGTTGAAGCGATTCGGAAGATGGTGGTACCGCAAGATGTTAAGGGTATTCGTCGCCTTCTGGGAACCCTCAACTACTACCGGAGATTTATACCGGACATGGCGGCATACCTCGTCCCTCTTAACAAGCTGCTGAGGAAAGGTTCCAGGATAGTTGTCACGCCCGTCATAGAGAATAATATTCGGAAGTGCATGGAAAGGTTGCAGGAGAGACCCGTGCTGGCGTTCCCGGACTTCCAGAAACCCTTCGCGGTAAAGACAGATGCAAGCGAATATGCGCTGGGGGCAGTATTGTCGCAAGGGGAGGCTGAGGGCGAACGTCCAATAGCTTACGCAAGTAGACGGCTGACCGACGCGGAGACGAGGTATAGTGCATTAGAGAGAGTATTGCTTGCTATTGTGTGGGCAGTGGAACATTTCCGGCCGTACATCTTCGGAAGGAGATTCCGAGTACACACCGATCATAGGCCACTCCAATGGATCGGAAGACTCAAAGAGACATCGGCGAGGGTGTCCAGGTGGAAGGAGTTCCTGGCCGAATACAACATGGAAGTGATATACAAACCGGGAAAGGAAAACGTTGTAGCGGACTGGTTGTCTCGAGCCATTACCACGAACGTGGTAGAAGAGGTGGGTGAATCGTCACGAGATGTGCGGCAATTCCTGAGCGTATGGACCCCGGAGAAAGAAGGAGGCGAAGCAACGGGAGGGCAAGAGCTACCGTCAGACGATAGTTCAGCGGCTGACAGACCTGAGAGTATGGAGGAGATAGACGACATTATTAACGACAAGAGGCGGCAGGTAATCTGGAAAACGCGGACATCTGGGTTACTGAAGATTGACTTCGCAAAATATGGGTCGAGCAGTGTCATTACGGTATGGTCCCAGCCAGGGGTTGGAGATGACCAAATTTGTCGAGTCCTCAAAGATGTGTCGAGGCAGGGGAAAGTGCACCACCTCTACGTGGGTAATGCCACGATTTGGGATAAAATCCAATGGGTATGGAGAGCTGAGCATATTGGGTTGGACCGCAGCTTCATTCGCTGCAAATGAATGGTGGAGACAATTCGGGAGGAGGAGCGGCAGAAAGAGATAACCCTAGCTTACCACCAAGGGAAGACTAACCACCGTGGAATTTCAGAGACCATGATGGCGTTGCGGCGGAGGTATTTCTGGGCGAACATGAAGAAGACGGTTAACGAACTCATTGGTACGTGTCAGGTATGCCAACGCACGAAATATGACCGACATCCACCGAGGGTCATGCAAGAAGAGACAGCCACAGCGGAAGCGCCTCTCATGGACATCCAAATAGATACATTTACCTGGAAGGGATATAAATGGGTGACGATGGTAGACCTATTTAGTAAGGTAGCTATGGCGTATCCAATACAGGAACGATCGGCGGACGCGGTGTTAGCAGCACTGTAACGATGGTTTCAGTTCTACGGGGTCCCGGGGCAAATCTCATCAGACGGTGGTCGTGAGTTCGACAATGCAGCGATTCGGGAGGAGATGCGCGTTTTAGATGTCAAATGGCACCTAAACACGCCGGGACACCCCTAAAGCAGGGGATGCATTGAGCGCCTTCACGGCACCCTCAGTGAGCATCTGCGGGTCTATCAAGGAGAGAAAGGGTTGGAACCAGACGTTGCCATGGTCAAAGCCATTGTCGCGTATAATCACTCTATCCATGCGGTCACGGGGTTCTCGCCGTTCGAGATTCTTTTCGGCCTGAGGGAGCGTCTGAGGGATTTTAGAGGGGCCACGGAAGATGAGATATAACTGGTATATAACCGCATGGAAATGCGAGCGATATGGAAAAAGACTCAAAGCAGGATTCGAGCCGAGAAAGAGAGGATGGTGGCGCGAGGAATTTGGCTGTGCGTGACGTGACAGGGGGAGTGTCCATCACGACGATCTTGTACCGAAAATTAGGATCCAATAAAGGGAAAGAACCGTTGAGATACGAAGGGCCATTCAGGGTGACTGTTATCAGGGAACACAATGTGGTTACCATTGAAAGTATGACCGCGCCACACAAGCGAAGGACGGTCCATATAGAACAGTTAAAGATTCCAGCTCGAGAACCGCCGGGCGGGTAGTTTACTGGAGTATCCTCCCGCCCATACAGATACCAACACAGGTATCAGTCTTATCTCTGTTTGTAAGTTTGTTAATGGAAGTGTTAAGATTTTTGTTGTTTTGTATTGTACCAAGCGCATTCTAAGTTGTGTATATTAAAGTTAGGTATTATGTTCTATCTGTGTAAACTTCTTTCTTTACTATATTTTATTGTATTATAGGTTGATTGGTAGCATGTGAAGTTTCTAGTATATTGTTTTCTGTTTTAATATGTTATAAGATTCTATATATATTTTTTTTTTAAATTTTATTTTATTACTATTACTTTCTACTGCATTTTAGAGTTTCCGAGGACTGTTCGGAAACTGGTAGGGGGGAGTTACAAGTGGAACTAAGACAGTATTATTGCTAATACCATGAATGTAAATATAAACACTGCAAAAGATATATAAGAAGGATTATAAGAGAGAATAAATCAGTATTGTTCTAAAAGTCTAACAGTGAGTTTCATTTCCTTCCTTTTTAATCTCTTTTTTTTAATATTATCTGTGTCACAACACTTAAGTTATATATATATATATATATATATATATATATATATATATATATATATATATATATATATATATATATATGTAGAATAATTTATATACAACAATCATTCTCGTCCTGTAGTAAAAATTTATTGTAGTAATGGATTTTATTGTTCAAATTTAGGTTTGGCTGTAGATTTTTCAGATTCGATTGGAGGATCTAAGCAATTTCAATGTAATTCTTGTTGCAAATCTTACAAACAAAAAGCTGGCCTTTATAATCATCAAAAGTATGAATGTGGTAAAGAACCTCAATTCCAGTGTCCACATTGTCCTTATAAGGCGAAGCAAAAAGGAAGTGTTAAGAGTCATATTGCTCTTAAACATCTTAAAGTCATTTGATTTTACATTAAATCACTCAATATTATTGTAAATATATTTAGTTTCAAGTACTTAGAATTTTTGTTATATTAGGATTTATTACTATTAACTTAAATAAAAGCTGATTGCAATGAATTTATAGATATGATAAATGATGTATATTATATTCAGTTATAAAATCATTTTCATTTGTATTTAGGCTTATTCAAAAGCTGAATTATGCTTGAGCCTACTATTAGCATTTAGTTCCAAATATATATGCATGGGTTCCAAACATATATTATAGGTGTTGATGTATTTTTTTTTTTTTTTTAATTCAAATCATTATACTTAGTTTTAGTAAATACCCAGTATTTATTTCAAAAATTGAATATTTTTTTGTAATCAGCTATATATTATCGTTTTTTACATATCTTTAGGTGGTTCAAATATCCTCAACAGTTTTGTACATAATAGTTATATGAATTATATATATAGTAAACATAAATAGGTGTAATTGTAAACATTTATCAAAAACTCAAAATACTGGTAATTTTCCAAAATGCACTTCTTTAATCTTTATGATAACTTCCTCTATTATTTGCATGGTGTATTCTTTTAGTGTTCCAATAATTTTTTATGATTCTTTAACAAAATAAGGTTTATTGATTTATTATTAGAAAGTATTTCATTGAAATTGTGATTAATTTTAAAAATATAATTCATTGAAATTTCATAATGTTTTGTTTACTTTTTCTCTTACATAATTTTATTTAAATCCTTTACCTTAATGAGTCATTTGTGGAACCATCACTCATGAGTGTCCTTTGAACACATTTACTAATTTATTATTCTCAAAATATATATATATATATATATATATATATATATATATATGTGTGTGTAGAATAATTTATATACAACAATCATTCTCGTTCTGTAGTAAAAATTTATTGTAGTAACGGATTTTATTGTTCAAATTTAGGTTTGGCTGTAGATTTTTCAGATTCGACTGGAGGATCAAAGCAATTTCAATGTAATTCTTGTTGCAAATCTTACAAACAAAGAGCTGGCCTATATAATCATCAAAAGTATGAGTGTGGTAAAGAACCTCAATTCCAGTGTCCACATTGTCCTTATAAGGCGAAGCATAAGGGAAGTCTCAAAGTCCATTTTGGCTTAAAGCATCTTAAAATCAATTAGTTTGTTTGGATTAAGATATGATAGTAGTGAGTATTACAGTAGTTTTTAATATATATGTACATTAGCACATATAAAATAATATGAATATTATTTAATTTCAAATTTTTATACCTAATTTTGATAAAATTGATCATTTTATATTGAAATATGTAGTACCAAAAACAATGTTTTATTAATTAAATTCAAATAATTTTAAATAATTATCTATAATACTACATTTTATGCATTTAAATATTTTTAAAATTTTCATTGGTGGAGTTTCTTTTGAGTAAGCATTTTATAAGGTGCTGCTCTCTCTTGGAGAAGCTTTAAAATGTAAAAATTATTGCCAAAATATTAGTGATTAGCCATTATGAGATATTCTATTGACCCTGACTTATATCTGTTCCTGTATAGTTCCTCTCCTGGATCACATCATTTCATGATAATGTCCTTGTTGCCAACTAAGATATATTTTCCTAAGAGGATTTTTTTTGTTTCCCCTTTTCAGTTAACAGCAGATATACCTTTTATTACCTTAGTAGCAAATATTAAAGACACTGCTAAAATTTTATGTTTAATTCCAGATGTGTAACCAAACAGCATTTAGGTCAGGAATTTATATTTTCCTTAAAAGTCTAATACTGAACTCTAGCCTGGATCATATTTTTATTTTCTGTTTTTTCTTGTTATCAAACACAACATCAATTTATAGAAACAGAGATTTTTTTTCATTTTGTTTTGTTTGTGAGTAGTCTGTACATTTATAATTTGGAAATTAAATTTTACACTTTAATTTTCTTTCTCTTGTAAGATTTAAAGTTTTATAAAATTGTGAGCTTGATGCACCTCATTCAACGGTATTTACAAAATTCACTTGTTCAAGCATTTCATTATTTCCTCAAATCTAACATCTTAAAATCATATTCTTCTGTATGCTGTCTTGACTTAATCCTGCAAAAGGGGGGAAAATGGATAAAGGCTCTTTCTGAGATAGCTAGCTCACAATAATTATCCTATTTTGATTACTTATGTGGTTTTGTGACATTTTTGTTTTATTTCTTTAAGTTAGACTTATAAAATTTTCCTCTAATCCTCTCCCTTTTACAAGATTCTTTTGTGTGCTTACCTGTGCTATCCTTAATTTTTACCTTATAGTATTCCTCCCTAAAAGATATGAATGTCTGAATTTCTTCCTCCCACTGGGTATAGTCATTGACAGTAGTTTCTATAATAGCTTTATTAAACCAATGAAATTTAATGTGAAAACATCATCGTTGGTTTTTAAAATACAATAGTTTCATTTCATTTTTGAAAATTATAGTTAATGAAGAATAAACTTTAAATTAACTCATGTAAACTCATTTGTAAATTTGTTTGTTGATCTGAATGTTTAATAATATATTATGGAATTAGATTGTATTTGTATGGATAGTGCATTTAACTATTTCATTTTTTCTTTTGTAATAGGTTTGGTGGAAGGTGTTACAGTAAGAAATGACGGTTCTAAACAATTTCAATGCAGTTCTTGTAATAAATCTTACAAGCAAAAAACAGGCCTTTATAATCATCAAAAATATGAATGTGGTAAAGAACCTCAATTCCAGTGTCCACATTGTTCTTACAAGGCTAAACATAAGAGGAGTGTGAAAATTCATATTGCTTTAAAGCATTTTACCATAAATTAATTTATTTCTGCTGTCAAGTTTGAAAACAATATTGTAAATTCCATTAGCTTCTTGGTTATTCTTAGAATAATTGCCATCTACTAAAATTTCTAAACAACCGTGGGGGCCTTCATTTATATTCATTTGTGACTTTTAAAATAATATAACTGTAGCTTAGTGGTATTTTGAGTTTCAGATTTGATTTGATTCAAATATATTCATTTTTCAATTGAAAACCACTTTTCATTGTTAGAATGGTACATTAACTTATTCTGTTGTATAATATGATAGATATTTTTACACATAGGATTGATTTTATGAATATGGTGTTGAAAATAAGATTAGTTTTAAATTTGATTTTATCAGTTATTTACTTTTTTAAGTAATTGAATATCTATCTATAAAAAATTAAATTGTGACTATTAAATTTACTTAAAAGCAACTCACAATAAATAAACTTTAGACCTATAGCTGATGTATCTGAGTTTTGTCCATTGAGATTTTAAAAACAATTTGTTTAAAACCTGTTTTGAAAAATGTATTATAGTTTATTAATGTATTTTCGACGTAATCCATGACCACATTTATGTTGCTCTGAAAATGTAAGATTGTATTATAAATATGATTGTTTGCATTGTCTCTATGAATTTCAATTCCCTTCCATTATAAAAAAAATTATATGTGTTGTAATATAATTATTTATTTATATATTTATATTTATTAATATTCACTGATTTAGTTTTGTATTACATGTTCTAAGTATTGTATTGAAAACTGATTTTGTTTATTTTATTTTCATACCAGGTTTGACCATGAATCTTTCAGAACAAAATGATAGTCTAAAGCAGTTTCGGTGTTATCTATGTAACAAATCTTACAAGCAAAAAACAGGCCTATTTAATCATCAAAAATATGAATGTGGCAAAGAACCCCAATTTCATTGTCCGCATTGTCCTTATAAGGCTAAACTGAAGGGAAGACTCAAAAGTCATATTGCGTTAAAGCATCTTTAATTTAATGATTATTATTATTATTATTTTTAGACAATATAGCTTACTATTTTTTTCAGAATGAACTTATCTTTTTCATAAAAAAAAAAAATGACTCATTTATAATTTGTTTATACTGATTATAAAGTGGTAGATATTAAGATATAAAATAAAAATTTATTTCATAAATGATAATTATTTAGAAAATATTATAGTAATTCATCCGTACATTTAATGGCAATGTGGTGTTTTTGCATATGGATTTTAATATTTTTGTCAAATAATCAAATAAACATTTTTTTTTTTAAAGTATAGATGCCACATATAGAATTGTAGTTTACTTCTACTCTAGCTAGTTGCTAGTATTTTTATATATTCAAGCACAAAACGAGTGTGTGGGCATATAGTTTATTACCTAAACAAAGGAAATCTTGTTTTTCAATACCCTTACAAACATCAATTTAAAACTACAAGAAATGGTTCGGAAGCAGATCAAAGAATTTCCCTTAAGTAGGGAGAACTGTTTATTCAGGAACCAATGTTATAACCCACATCGCAGGTCTTCTTCAGGGCTGCAGAGGGGGGGAGGGCTGGGGGTCCCATGTAGGTTCATCAAAATATCACTAACAACCTCACTAAATAGTAGTTAGTGATATTGTGACGAGACCACACCGGGCCTCCTGCCCGCCCTCCCCCCTCGAAACATTGGCTCCTCAATAAACAGTTCTCCCTACATAAGAGAAATTCTTTAACCGCCATCTGGACCATTTTCTTCCTCACAAAGACATTTTAGAGTTTGTTTTTCGTCAGAATAAGTAGTTTGAAATCTATTACTTTGTCCATCATGAATTAAGGTCAATTATTCATAGCCCTTTCCAGGAGTGAATCAAAACCATGCCGCTTATAGGTTAAGGATATCTAAATGTCACTACCACTCATATGGTTCTCGAGGTCTTATATTTATGTTCAAAATAAATCAAAAAATTAAAAGAATTATTAAATATGATTTTGTGTTTTTCTTTATTTTAATTTGAATTAATACCTCTACCTTTCTGGATGATAACATTTTATATTTACAATCACTTAAGTGTATGATAAAATTATATTATCAGATTTAGAATTAAATTTTCAAGCACCTTTTACCATAGAAAAACTGATTGATATAATCGAGGATTTTTACAGATAGAGCCTAACTAAGATGGAAGTGCAAACTTCTGCAGCTTCCATCCTCCATTACCTTTTTTTTATGCTCTGAAATAGTTCTTCTAAATCTAAATTTTATCACAATTAGTTTAAGTAATCTGTTATTTTTATTTATTCTTTTTCCTTTAGGTTTGGCCTTAGATGTGTCTGAACTAAATGACATCACAAAGCAGTTTCGATGTAATTTATGTAATAAATCTTACAAGCAAAGAGCTGGCCTATATAATCATCAAAAATATGAATGTGGCAAAGAACCCCAATTTCAGTGTCCACGTTGTCCTTATAAGGCTAAACAAAAGGGAAGACTCAAAAGTCATTTTGTCTTAAAGCATCTTTAAATTAATTTTTTTTCTTTGTTTTCTAACTAATATTTGAATGTTTTTCAATATTCCAATAACTCCAAGTTGTTTCAAAGAACATGACAATATTTGAAAATCTCATTATTTATCAATGTATTTATTATTTATACTACAATACATATTTACTCATTTTTATAAATTTATATATATATATATATATATATATATATATATATATATATATATATATATATATAATATATTATATTTTGTATGCATTTATATTAAGTAATGGAAACTTTTTTTTTACATTAAATTATATGTTAACCACATAATCAACATCTTTAATTTCATAAATTATTAAGATTACTATGAACGTTTTATGATTACCTCTGTTATTTGAAATTATGCTATATATTACATAATATCATCAATTATACATTTTTTTTTATTCTTTAAACACTAAGTATACCATTGGAAGAATTGTGGTGTATTCCAAAGACAGATATTCAAATTGATTTGTTTGGTTAAAATTATGAAAATTTAAAAAAGGATTGCTTACAAATATATGGATAATTAAGAGCTAACAATTTTTCAGACCTTTGGCAAATTTTATAATTCGTATAGAATAATAATATTTTCTAGTTATTCTGGATAATATTTTCTACTAAAACATTTCAGTTCTTTTATTAATCAAGCTGAATGTGGATTTACTCAACTGAATAACTGTTTAAAGAATTGGATATGCTATGTATTTACTACAAATCCAAAATTTCTGTTGTAAGATAAAATACTAATATAATCAATTCATGTATAATAGTTTATTTATTATGTTCATTCATTTATGTAATTTAAGTAATTATAATAGTTGTCTATGTACAATTAGGTTAATTTAATGATTTCATATATAATAATTATTTCATCATCAGTTACCATAAAATATTTATCATGAAATCTTACTAGTATTATTATTGATTTTGATTTTTTTCCTATTGTTAGGTTATGCAGTTGATGCTTTATTACGCAATGACAGCCCGGAGCAGTTTCAGTGCGATTCTTGTTACAAATCTTATAAACAAAAAGCCGGCCTTTATAATCATCAAAAGTATGAATGCGGTAAAGAACCCCAATTTCAGTGCCCACATTGTCCATATAAGGCTAAGCATAAGGGAAACTTAAAGAGACACATCATATTAAAACATGTTGAGCATTAATGTTAATTAGATAATGATTTTTATTTTATGGAGTTATTTAAAATGAAAATTTTAAATATTTCATTGTAGCAACAGCTATGAATGGAAATACATATTTTAAGATTCTCTGTAGTCAGTCCTAAGAACTAAGTTTCTCTAAATAGTCTGCATAAATGTGGTACGTCTAGCTCCAAAACGAAAAGTGTAACTGAAATTGAGGTGAGTATGCACCAAGGATGCTACACATAGTATTTTTTTTTGCCAAAATTGGTTACCAAAAACCTCGTTATATCACTGGTCTAACACTTTATATATATCATAGATCTACTAAGAATTTCTAAGTGGTGGATCAACTATTCTCTATAATGTGTGAGTTGGGGTTAATCTGTGATCTGGACAAATTTTCAATGGATCATAGAACATCTGCTTTTTGATTAAAAATAATTGGTGCTGAATTAATTCCTTCTACTTTTGGACTTTTTCTATTAATCCTTGTGAACAATATTTTTTAAAAATGTGGACCTTAGACGTATAGGACACTATCTCATCGCAGAACTGATACCTAAAAACGTACTTTGTGTTATTATCATAACTCATGATTCTCCTTACAATTGGTATAGAAATTAAGTATCTATACTTCTGCATAAACGAAAAAAGTTTGATACAATTGTTTTATAATGTTTAATTGGTAAAAAATTGACTTAAGTTAATTCTTTATTTGTTAATTGCTCTATAAATATTTGTTTTCTAGATGTTCACTCTTTATTTTTAAGTTTTAATAAACTAGTTGTTTAATAAATTATTCTGTATATTATTAATTTTTGTACCAGTTCTTGATATGGAATGGAAAGATTTTTTAAATTAAACATGTTTGATATTAATACATTTTTATAATATTTGACTTATGTCTTGTTATAAACAAGATGATTGAGACTATTGATATTACTCTCCAGAAAAATTTATGTTCTATATTTTGCATACCCATCTGAATAACATGTTAATTATTTTCTTAATGTTGTCTTTGTTGAAGGCAGTGTTTAAATAAATCTTAATTTATACTTCAAAAAATTAAAAAAATATTTTAAGCGATACTTTCTTGCTTTACTACAACCTATGTTTCTTATTATTATTAATACTGGATTTCACGTGTAACTCAATAAATTTTTTTTTATTACAAATTACCAATTTCCTATTCTTTTTTCTATCAGTGTACCATCAAAGATCTATAGATGAATGGAATTTTGGTTCTTGTATTTTTTTCAAACCTGAAATTTCTAAATTTCCTTTTTCTTTTAAATACAACATACATCTTCTAACTAATGTATACAACAGTTGGTTTTAATATTTTTGTTTTGTATTTTACAGACTGTTTAAAGAGAATATTTAGGTGTCCATGTGGTCGAGCATATAGACGCAATCAAAGCCTTTGGAGACATCAAAAGTATGAGTGTGGGATGGAACCTCAGTTTCCATGCTCTCAATGCTGTTATAAAGCTACTCAAAAACAAGCACTTCAAAGGCATTATATTACTAAGCATATTGGACTTGATATCACAATATAATCAATTTCATGCTTATGAACTATTTTGTTGTAATATTTGTCACCTTGACGGTATAACCAATATTTTCATTGGTTAAATAAATATTATTTTTGTATTATGTCGTCTGATATTGATTAAGCTTAAATTATTTGTTGATTTTTAAATTTATAAAACATTTCAGTTATGTGATTTAAAAAAAATATTGCGTATATTTAATTTTCCCAATTTTTTTTCCAAGAATCTTCAGTAGATTAATAGAACATTTCAAGATTCAACATACTTCATCTATTATTTAAGTTTTTTAATGCTGAAAATCTATGTATATGATGGTTTTAATTAAATTTACCTTTATAAAATAAGTGTGCAATAAAAAACTTTGAAAGTTGTGATATATCAGACTTTATTTCAATTCATGCTTGTACATGCTTCTTTTCTCCCTTGTCTCATGTTGCAAAACCATTAAACCTGTAATGCCACCTTAATTTGTGTATACTTTGTATGAATACCCTGCCTCTTGACCAAGGTACTTTACATGGATAATGGAGTGGCAAGGAGCACAAGAAAAGCAGCACTTTTTTCCCAATCCCTCCAGATATGAGTATGCAAATGACAAGTAAACATCATCTATTTTCTATCTATTGGTAATGATGAATATTTATAAAGTCTTCCTTTTACGGAATTATTTGTATCATAATGGAGGAGACGAGGATAGGAGTATGCAATTAACGTGGTGGGACATACTCCAAACAGCTTCCAGTTTCAATATGAACTATAGCAATTTTTTTGATTAATTTGACTGAACTAGTTCATCAATAAGCTTACATTACACGCACCGTAGTGCCATATTACCAGATCTGTTAAGGCTGGTACTCACAGGGATGTGGTAGAGGTATAGAGGTAGTATCCCGCCAAAATTTGTGTTACAGGGTATTGACATCCTGTCCACACAGATGGTGTTATATTAGAACAGCAATAGCTAGGGTACTATTTGTTCTGTAACGGGTGACAGAATCATATTAATAAATAATAACACTGTTACCTAAATAACATTGATAATAGAAGGAACATTGTTCACGTAGGCTTCCACGGTCTGCGGTATTGTCCATATATTCTTTTTCCGGGATGGACCGTGTGGTGTTTGTTTTGTTTGCCAAGCTTTCGCTCATCGTGTTGTGAGCTTTCTCAGGGCTAGTCAGTAAATGAAGAGCGGATGGTGGAGTCAGGGTGTATATACCTTGAGGGGGGGGGATGTCTCGGTCGAAGTCTGCCTTCCCATTGGCTCGCTTGTGCCGAATCCGTAGGTTTTGTTGTGTTCTGGTGGGTTCGTGTGTGTTCGGTATTGTCGTATGTGTGTGGATGGTAGGTTGATGTGTTAGTCTTTTGTTTTATGGCAGGATACCAGTTTTTGCTAAGTTTGTAACCGTCTTCCTTATTGAAATTATTGGATTCTTTGATAATTTCAATGGCCTCTCTTATGGTGCAGAGGTGATAATTGTTTTCTTTAACCAGTGTAGCTGTGTTTTCAAAAGGTATGTGGTGGTTGGTGTTGTAGAAGTGTTCTGCTACAGCCAATTTTTCCGTCTTGAAGTTTTTGACACTAGATATATGTTCCTTTATCCTTCTTTCGATGGTCCTTCCAGTTTGTCCAATGTAGACCTTGCCACGGGAACAGGGTATGCTATAGATGCCTGGGGTACGTAGCCCTAACTTGTCTGTGGAGAATGTGGTCTTGATGTCGTGGTTCTTTAGAATCCTGGTGATCTTTTCTCAGGTACCTTTGATGTAAGGAATGGTTGTCTGAGTTTTAGGTTTGTTGTCGGTTTCGTTATTGTCTTGTTTTTTGAGTTTTCTCTTGCGTTCTACCCGTTTAATAGTTTCTTTGTCGTTTTTCAGGAAGGCTGTTCTCAAGTGCCTCTTCTCTTCAGGGAGCTGTGACGGTTCAGCTATCATATCAGCTCTGTTGAGTAGAGTGTTGATGATTCCTTCCTTCTGAGACAGATGGTGGTGTGATGTGGCATGATGGTATCTGTCTGTATGTGTAGGTTTACAGTAGACGGTGTGTCCAAGGTGGCTTCCTTTCTTCTCGACCAGGACATCCAGGAAGAGAAGTTTCCCATCCTTCTCCAGCTCCATGGTGAATTGTATGTTAGGGTGGATGCTGTTTAGGTGGAGTAAGAATCTGTCCCGTGCATCTTTTCCATGCTTCCAGATGGCGAAGGTGTCTTCCACGTATCTGAACCAATATTCAGGTTTTTGGGCTGCGGTGAAGAGTGCCTTCTGTTCGAAGTGTTCCATGTACAGGTCCGCTGCCGGTGAGCTCAATGAAGATCCCATGGCTGTGCCTTCCATTTGTTTATAGTACTGTCCATTGAACAGGAAATATGTTTCCTTCATGCATATCTCCGTCAGTCGGTACTCTTCTTCGCTCAGAAGATTTTTCATAAGGTTCAGGGCTTCATCGGCAGGGACCTTGGTGAAGAGTGACTTGACGTCGAAGCTTACTAGGATGTCTTCTTCGTTTATATGAATAGTTTTGATAATGTCTACGAATTGTTTGGAGTTGCGGATGTTGTGTTGTGGTTTGCCAGTGTGGTAACAGTGTTATTATTTATTAATATGATTCTGTCACCCATTACAGAACAAATAGTACTCTAGCTATTGCTGTTGTAATATAACACCATCTGTGTGGACAGGATGATGTCAATACCCTGTAACACAAATTTTGGCGGGATACTACCTCTATACCTCTTCCACATCTCTGTGAGTACCAGCTTTAACAGATGTGGTAATATGGCACTACAGTACATATAATGTAAGCTTATTGATGAACTAGTCCAGTCAAATTAATCAAAAAATTGCTAGAAACAATGTAACATTTTTCGAAGTTTTGAAACTTAGGATACATGCTCATTAGCTAGCGTTATTTGTTTTGAGTCTTGACAAAAATAAAATGTAATAAAATATGTCTTAAACAGTAAACACTTGAATCTGGCACTGATTCTCAACCTCTTGATTGAATAATGAGTGTTTGGCTAATTAATGAATCATGTTTTTTGAACTGTGTGTTAGAAATTGGATGTAACAGATAAATTATTTTTTCTGTTATCGGCTGTGAATCCACATCCATCAGTGTGAAAACATTTGCTTAAGCATGGTCTCGGCCAAATCACCTTCCTACACAACTATTATTTTAGAAACAATATAGGAACAATGCATGTATTGCAGTAGTATAGTGCACTAAACCTGATCCTTCATGGGCTGTAATGGCACTTAGCTATTTTTGAGTTGTGTATAGTAATGGACAATAGTTTCTGTTAATCAATTAAATACAGTAAAATATATTACTAATTGTTTCTAAAGTTTTTTAAATTTTATTTGGGAAAAAGCTAAATTAAATGATAGATTAGGTTGATGGGTTACTTGTGTTCATGTTCAAGTTCTGTTCTTGGAAAAAAAAAATGTGTTTACTTTCTGAGATTATACGCATAGAAAGTTAATCACTGTAGATTACTATTCCCTCTTATCTGTACTTATAAGGATATATAATTCCTTACATACTGTTTACTATGAATTTTCTTTTATCAATAAACTTGTTTTCTCATATGGATAACTGCTGATGTCAATCTCATCAATAAATATGAATCCAAATTGTTTTATTGTTAACCCTGTGTATTTTGTTTAATTATATGAAATTGTATTTCAAACTATCATTCCACACCCTTTAAAAAAATAAAAATAATAACTGTATTTAAAAAAATAGCAAATTATTTATTATCATTGATTTCTGTGTTTTTCTGTTTCAGCTTGCAACTTTTTGGTTTTGGAAACAAACAAGAGAAAAAAATATGAATGTATTAGATGTGGAAAATATTACTCCTATTATTCTGGTCTTTATAACCACAAAAGATTTGAATGTGGAAAAGAACCTCAATTTCAGTGCCCGTACTGTCCATACAAGGCAAAAATGAAGAATAATCTTAAAACTCATGTACTTTGTAAACATGTAATTGAAAATGAAGACGCCTTTTTAAAGACTCAAAAATAAAGTTTTATATAAAAATAAAGTTGTTTTGAAAAATTGTCTTTCCTCCTCTGTTTGTTTTAGTCTTAAATCATTTATAAGAAATAAATCCAATTTACTAGTTTACAATGTAAAGCAATATACATATATATATATATTATATGGCCATTTTTAATTTTAGTAAAACGATTTTAATTTCAGGGTCTAGACAAACAATATATATATTAGCAATTAAACTTAATAAGTTTAAAAATAATGTATGTATCTTTAGAATTTCATTATTTATGGAACACACAATTTCTCTTTTTTATATTATTAATCATTTTAATAGCATTTAAATTGATAATTGACTTCATTGTGTGTATTTTAAGCATTTATAAGCTATTGATAGTTAAATTTAGTCAAACAAACTTATCTATGATTACAGGTAAGAATGAGAAAAGAAAAGGAATCTTTCCATGTGACACTTGTGGGAAAACTTACTCCTATCACTCAGGATTGTACAATCATAAACGATTTGACTGTGGTAAAGAACCACAGTTCTCCTGTCCCTACTGTCCATACAAGACAAAGATGAAAACTACCCTTAAGAGGCATACCATTAAGCACTTGTCAAACATTAACCTTTGAAAGAATCATATTTATTACCATAACTGTTTTGATACAACTTAAATTTGTGTATTTTCTTAAAAGAGTATTTTCTCATTTCTAATTAAGTTGTATTACAAAATATTCACTTTAAATGATTCACAAATAATAAATAATTTATGTAATTTACAATGTACACCACTATGTGCAATGTAAATGTTTTTGTGATTAGAAAACATGTGCAGTTAAAAATTATCATTTTCCATTTATTTACTATTATAAAATTTTATTACAGGGTATAATTTATTCAATCCAAAATGTTACTTATTATTATAGAAAATTATATATGAATAATTTTCTACAACTTTTTTGTTTAATGTTGGTATTTTAAACATTTTATTTTATGAAATTATACTTTTTAATATGGGTCTATATATTTTTAATATATTAAAAAATAATGTGAAGACAAAGCTTGTTTTAAAAACTTAAATTTCAGAGGTATGTGTGATCAATTGAAAATGCATCACTCAAAAACCTCATGTCCACATCATGGATATGGATCTAAAAAATAGATTTAGAAAAAAAAAAAATTTCCATTTTCCATGGAAATAAACATTTTTTTTGTAACCACTTTTTTTTCTAATATCCAAAATATATTTTTAAAAAGTATAGAATATTGTTTAGGAGTCTTTTAAATTTACAATATTCGTTTTATATTATGGTGTTATCAGTCTCATTGATAGAGTAACTGTTTAAAATCGTAAATATTGGTATACACCATATCAAGTGTTTTCAAGTAGGTTTTGAGAATTCTCCTGCAATGGAGAAGCTATTATAACAGCATTATTAACTATAAAGAGACTGGATTGGATTTGGAAATTGTGAATCTAGTCAGAGATCTTGAAGACCTCTTCTCAGGATGAGATAAATTAGAAAATAACCTAAAGAATAAAAACCATCATTTAAATGGCCAAATTATAAAAAAGGAGACCAAGTTGAATTAAGCTATTACAAGGGAATCTTTTCACCTCTGACTGAAAAATACTATCATTACAAGTTGTATATCAATATTTTGCGATGTATCAAACTTATATTTTGATATGTTCGAGTACTATAGATTTCCATCAATATTTTTTGGATACAAAGATCTGTTGATCACATATTATAAGTAGATCAAATGTTGCACAATATCATAAAGCATTCCTAGTTAGAAATCCACGATATCATAAGTATGTAATTGCTCTATCAATTTAAAGGAATAATAGATCACTCTTAAAGAATTGGTCTAGGGAACTGACGTGACTTACTGATTCTGGTTTATCATGAGAGTTGTATGGTTTCATCTCCTATTTAAAAAATGTTCAATCACAGGAATGAGTGGATGAGGGAGGTATTTAACTGAGAGTGAAAATTTAAAATATTTAAAGTTGCTGTAGTGCTCTTTTTATTTATTTTTTCCCCCTAAGTTTCTACTAAAATATACTGTTCTCATAAATTATAATGATTGCATTCACTACAAATTTTTGTTTTCACATGAGTTTGAGAAATAAAAATAAAATATATAGTGTATACCAAATTCCAATTCTATGTTTTTGCCTTATTTTCAACAACGAACATTTGTAATTGATATAGAAAATAAAAAAAAAAACCTTCTTCTCCAATAATTTAAGTTTTTACATTTTACACAGAACATTTCTCCATTAGACAATGGGGCCATTTTTTTTTTAGATGTAGCATAAAAGTTACAGTTTATTCTTGCATGGTTCTCTGGACTTGTTACTATTTTGCTTCAAAATGGCATCCAATTAGGGATTTCTCGTGGTCATAACTTAGCCAGACTATTCGTGAAGAGTTTGGGAATTATTATGCTAAAGCCACAATAACTCTGCTATTCAATTATGACACTACCTATTTATTATTGATTATTGAGGTCACATATTTTCATGGAAACTTTTTTGTTTCTGTCAAATATTGACGAGTTTTTAGTTAATCGAAAACAGTCAACTATTATAGATTTGCTCAATTCCATGAAAAAAAGATATTAACAAGATTGTTTTTGCCTTTTTTAGAAATTCCTAAAAAGAAATATGAATGTGATGCCTGTGGAAAGTTATATACATACTCATCTGGACTGTACCAACATAAAAGGTTTGATTGCTTTAAAGAACCACAATTTGAATGTCCTTATTGTTCTCATAGATCGAGGAGAAAAGGTGATATGAAAGCTCATGTGGCTAGGAAGCATACTTCATTCATATTTGCTGATCTTTTCAATGTTAAGAAGTGATGTGTTGTTCTAAATAAATTTATATTAATTTAATTATACTTTTAAATTGTTATTGTAGTAATTAATATATCTACACTTTCCCGTCTTATTATTTATTTTGTCCTTTTTTCTCCTTTACAGCTATTATATTTATTTAGTTATAGTATTATTTATTGTTGGTTGCTGAAGGGCATGGTTACCTAATATATTTATAAGTAAGAAAGTGTTTCATAATATTTTAACTAACTTCCTGTTTACCTGAGGGCAAATACTTGTCCCCTCCTCTCTTTTCAGTAGAATAAAAAATAATTTTTAATATTGCTTCTATTTCATGATTTAGGACATTATAGTGGAATCCCACTAAATGAGTATCGCTCGTAATGAATTATTGCAGAATGAGCAAAATAATTCTTTAAAAATAGCTCCCTTAAATTGTGAAATTTTGCGAAACAAGTGACTTAGAAAGGAGAAGTCTGCTTTTCATGTCACTTTTTTGTGTCTACTACATCTCTCTGTGTTTATCATTTGTTGGGTTAATATTCTGTTTATAATGAATTCCATTTTATTAAATTGTGTTTTGTATTGTGATATGATTCTTGAATCAATGATGTTCATTATGGGAGGTTGAACAGCACCTATATTTAAAGATTAATTATTTAATTTAACCTTTTACTATTATCTTGACAAACAACTGAATTGAGAATAATTTAAAACTCTCAATCGATCATTTTCTTGCAATTGTAAGAGTATAAAAAAATGAACAGAAAAGAGAATAAAAGTAGTAATAGTAATTTTTATAGACATGGTAAGCCATTTAAATTTTATAAACACACACATTTGCATGCAATATT
Source organism: Arma custos (assembly GCA_037127475.1). Classification (NCBI taxonomy): domain Eukaryota; kingdom Metazoa; phylum Arthropoda; class Insecta; order Hemiptera; family Pentatomidae; genus Arma; species Arma custos. Next base: position 40,991,034 of record CM073760.1, read on the forward strand.
GAATGCATATATTGAAGGAAATTTAGGCTTATGAATTTTATAGAGATTATTGATATTTATGAAAGTGGTGATACAAAATGATTTTCTTATGAACTTTGTTTTCTTCAAAAAGTGTATTTGTTACTTTTTTAAATATTTTGTTAAAAGAAATCAACTATAAGACTTCAAATAAGTTATAGTTTTTAAAACATTTGTCATCCATTAGACCATTATTTTTAGTTATCCCCTTTTAATGTGAATACACTTTTTTTCTAGATTAAAATTTGGATTAAAATTAAACATTATTTCTGTTTCTATTATTTAATCATATCATTTTTATTCTACTTTGTATTTATTACAGCTGATTGGTAACTTTTTTGTTTAGGTTTTAGCTGTTCAGATTGTGGTCATAAATACAAATATGCTAAGAGTCTTATTAAGCACCAGAAATATGAATGTGGAAAGGAACCTCAATTCCAGTGTCCCTTTTGTCCTCATAGAAGCAAGCAGAAAACAAATTTGAAGAGTCATATTGTGCTTAAACACCATTCTGTTAATAATTCTTATTTTTGAATAGATTATATTTCAAAATTAAAACATATACATTTAATGCAATATTGAAGTCAAATTTATTTTTATTAACAAATAATACATAGTGAGGATACAAATATATCTATCTTCATGTCTTTTAGAAAATAACCAGCAATAATGTATATCAAAGAATAGTTTTAAATAAGAAACAAAATAAGAAGGGAACAAACAAAAAAATAATACATAATAAAATGCTATATAAAATGCTTGTTGAGAAGTTGGGTGTATTAACTTTTGAAAAAGAAAACTCCTGATAATTGGTTGTATTTGCGTTTTATATTTTAAACCCAATTTATTAAACATTTCTTTTTGTTTTGAATTATGTTTCCTACTTCAAATACTATTTTGTTTATTTTCCATGGCCTCATGAGGACAGAAGGGTTATAAATTTAATCATCCCGTGTATGACCAAAGGAGGAATTTCCATGAAAAACATAAACAAAATATAAGCCATAAAGTGGAACATTTTATTTTATCTTAAACTACCATGATAACATCCTAATCAAAGTTTAAATACAATTAAGTATGTACTAATTATGACATCTTTAGTGCTGTTTGAAAACCACAAACGATAAAATATTTATAGAAATTTGGTGTGATAAAATGCATTGTACTTTAAGAGCTCTTTCTGGAACATCTGGAGATCCAATCCCTCTTTATTTGATTTTTAATATAATTATGAAGCCCCTGCTAACAGCTCTGGTGATAATTCAGTATTGAGTACAGCATTTCTAGATTCTAGCAGCTACTATTAGAGAACAAAATAGAGACTACCAAACTGCTGGGTCTTTAACTCTTCAAGAATGGATGGTCTATGGATGATGATAATTTTTCAATAGCATTCAGCAATTGCAAATCTTAACCGATTTTCTCAATGTGATATGGTTTTCACTTAGACAGCACTCAGTACTCAGCAGTAGATCATTAATGTTTAAAAAAAAAAATTAGAATATTTTCTTAAAAAGAATTTAAACAATGAGTAAAATGGTGAACAATAATCATGACAAGAAGTTATTAAGCAATAATAAAGATAAAAATATAATAAAGAAAATGCTTCATATTCAATATTCCTTTTTTTTTAAATTTAGTTATACTATTACTGTAAAAAATGTTACAGTAATCAGTAAAAAAATGGTCTCACAGCACTACAAGGTATGTATTTTATTACTAAAACCAGTTGAAATTTGTGTTTTGTACAAAAATGAAAATTTAAAACTATATAACAATATGTTTGTATTAATTTGTTGCAGATAAGCCATATATCTGTACATTTTGCAGTAGATGTTATCGTTACAAAGATAACCTTAGAAGACATGTTAAATATGAATGTGGGAAGGAACCAAGGTTTGAATGTCCTCATTGTCCTCATAAGACAAAACGCAAGGGATCATTGATGTTACATATTTTCAACAGACATAAGTTGTAAATTTGGACAATTTCCAAATCAAAAGAACCAAAAAAGGAGTTGTTTAATTTATTTAATTTTTTTGCTACAAGCTTTAATTTTATGTTTATTTTAATTTTTGATATTTTGTATTTTGATATTTGAATGTATTTATTTTGAATTGTCCTTATTCTGAAGTAATCATATTCTGTTAAAGACTTAAAAAATATGCTTTTAAATATTAAATAAACCTAGTTACTCATTACACAACAAATGTTATGGTTTGAACATGGTAGTGTATCACTAAGCATAGAGAGCATGATATCATACCTGTAAAGTTTTTTTTTTATATAGCTAATTATATACATATCACCTGGCTGGAGGTCAATGTCTGGAGAAACAAATGACTAGAAAAAAATCATCAAAATCATCTATTTTTTTTACCATTTAATGAATTTATATCCTGAAAATCTATAATTTGGAAAATGATTATAAAATCCTTTACAAAAAAAATATTAATTACATAAAATATATTTTAATTGTCACTGCAAATACTAGGAGTAGTTGGTAATCGTTATACACCTGTTACTTTTCACAATTTCTGTAATTGCATTATTGATTAAAGTTACAGATATAAAACGTTGAGGATTTACATGATAAATGTTTAAATTTTAATTGTAATTATAGAAATATCAGTCATATATTTACTGATGATTTATTCAAATATTTGTACCGTTCTATGAAATAATTTATGTTTATCAATCATGGTGAAAAGGATAATCATTAATAATTGAGGCAAATAAATTTCACTATAATTACAATTTGTAAAGAACTGCAATGTTTCTGGCACATTGGCATGCCTAAAAATGTAGTGGTACTAATAAATTTTTTGTTATAAAAAAATTGTATATAGTTTATACTTAATACTCGAAAGAGAAGGGTTATTTTAATATGTTTACTTGATTTTCTACAAAATTGCAATTTTACAGTAGATCGAGGTGTAGGTTGGAGGATTACGTTAAGAGTGATCTGGCAGATTTGGGTTTAGGTAGCGGTCCATGGACAGAAATTTGTTAGCAGGGATTGGTGGTATCGGCATCGAGCCTTTGGGTTCACTAAGCCTTATTATTGTTAATCAGCTTTTTTATGTTTAATTTATTTTTAACAAGTTCTTCTATTGTTTTTTTTTTCTTAAATACACAAATCGCGAGTATAAATATAAAAATATTATAACACAGTACATGTTCACAAATTTTCGAAGTAATGCCAGATTTTAAAGATTAAAAAGTGAACTAAGTATTATATTCTTTTACTTGTTCATTTCAGTAAGCATTTGAGATAAAAATACAATTTTTCTTAATCCAGGCACACTTACATTACACTATAAACAATTGTACAATTTGTTTTCCAAAGATGGCAATTCAGATTAAATAATTCTTATCTAACTTTGAAAATAAGTCCAATGAAATTTATGTCCTTTAGAAGCTGCGAGTTTATTTTTAAAACCCATTTGAGTTTGAATTTTGAATTAGTTTGATGATTTCTAAGAGTTAACTGAATAATTTTAACTGAGTTAGATGATAGATAGATATAAATGCTCTTTTATTAATCAATTATTTACAGCGTTTTTCTTTTTAATTTTATTTACAACTTTAGCAACCACAGCATAGTACTTTATACCGTCTGCCGTAACTTTAACTGAGTTATTAGTTGTTTTTCCTCTAACTTATACACTATCTTATTTCAAGCTATTGAATTTTCTATTTCTTTATTGCTAATATTGAAATGTACTGTCTATACATATGCTCTTCTCAGTTTCATCTTCCCTAATGGCATCAGTTTTGCTGATTTTTAATACTTTTCTTTTCTTTAAGTATTTATTTTAAAATATTTAAAATTTAATCTAATGAATTGATGAGATTTTATCATTACTATAATTTAATATTAATATGTGAAATAGGAGAGCAGAGGTACCAGTGTCATGATTGCTTCAAATCTTACCGTTACATCAAAGGGCTTCAGAGGCATCAACAGTATGAATGTGGTAAGGAACCACAGTTTCACTGTCAATTTTGTTCTTATCGAACAAAAAGAAAAGAAAACCTTACTGTCCATGTTTATAATAAACATAGTGGTTCAAATTTATTGTGTAAAAATATTAATTCTATAAATATATGAATTCTAGTTGCTTAATTTTTAAAATGTGTAAATGTCAAATTTAATGTTTTCAATATAAAATAAAGCAATTGTCATGATGATGGTTTACTTAATTATTTCATTTCAAATTTGATCATCTGTTCACTCTATAATTACATTATGGACCTAAGCAGTTTTATATAAGTTTTTAATTTCAGGATTGTTATTTACTTGTGATAGCTGTAAAAAATGTTATAGTCATCCTTGTAGTCTCAATAGGCATAAAAGGCTTGAATGCGGGAAAGTGTCTCAATTCCATTGTCAATGGTGCACTTTAAGTCAAAAAGGAAAGAAGGTTTAACTTTACATGTTTATCACTAAAATAGAGCCAAAAACTCAAAAAGAAACACTATTATTATTGAAACATAAGGCTTTGCATTGTGGTTTTTCCCAATTGCATTATAATTACATGTTTATAATAAACATAATAAGTGTTAAAGTATTTTTTATATTAATGTTATCTTTTTTATTATTCCACTGAATTAAGTTTTTCGAACTTTCAAAATCATGTTATTTTATTTATTTTTTCCACATTTTTTTTCATGTTTACAAGTTTTTATAGGTGAATGGTGGATAAAACCTTAGCAACCTTCCAACTGTTGTAAGGTCTGGGTGAGTTGAAATTTATTTTATGATGGATGCATGAAATGTATCTTATTAATCAATAAATACATGGAGTAATTTAGTATTTACAATATACTAATTTCACTAAAATTAGTATGATGTCAAGTTTTTAAAAATTTATGAAAACATAAACTTGAAATAACTAATAGTCATTGGCGTTTTATTTGCATAAATTGTAAACAATATTTATTTTACTGGGAAACTGTAGTAAGTAAACAATATTACTGGGAAATTGTAGTAAGAGTATGAATTTAATATACGAGGATTAATTAAAAGTATTGTATTTTGATAGGTTAAAAAATTTGTTTGATTCAATCTTACAAAACACAAGTATGGTGGCTTCATTATTATTATTATTTGTACATCAGTTAATTTATAATTCAATAAATATTACATTGAAACTAATGTATTTTTAATTATAAATTTCAGGCTTGGGGTACAATTGCACTTTCTGTGGTAAGAGATATTCTCAATCACGGAATCTTAAAAGACATTGCAAGTATGAATGTGGTAAAGTGCCTCAATTTCGTTGTCAATGGTGCAGTTTTAAATCAAAAAGGAAAGAAGGTTTAGTTTTACATGCTTATAACAAGCATAATAAGTTTTAAATATTTTTATTTTTAAGTGAATTTATATTTATAAATAATAAGTTTTATCACTTATTTATTTTTCTAATAAAGTTGTTAGAAGTATTCAAAATCATTTAATATTATCTTTATTTTTTTCATCTAAATATTTTTATAAATACACATATAGAGAGAGGCCTTGGTGATTGAGGTTGTTAAGGTATCACCTTAACAACCTCTTAACTGCGTCATTAGTTTGAATCCGCCCTGGGCTGGTTGAAGTTTATTTTGTGGTGGACTTATGGAATATATCTTGACTGTCCCTTGTATTTTTATGAACTTGAGACTAGTGTAAAATTTATAAATTATTTAAATTTAAAATTATCCCATCGTGAGGTCAATAAAAAAAAAAAAAAGGCACTGTTTTACAATCTAATTATAAATTATATTACCCTAAAAAGTTCATTTAACACATGAATATACATGCCTGCACACCCATGCAGGTTTATATACACGCCTCCAAATTGCCTTCTGTGAATTACTCAAGTGGAATGAAAGAAAAGTTACATAAAAACAATACAATGAATGTATTATATCCATACTAATTACTGAAGGAATTAAAGCTTTTTGAATAGAGGAAAGAGCATTTAGATCTATCTTAAAATTATTAAATATTCTACTTTTCATATTGTGTAGTCATTGCTACTATTCAAATAATTTAATGTTATTTGTGGTGTTATGAAATTATCTGTTTTAGGAATATTGTATAAGTATTTTTTAACCTATTTTTCATGAAGATTAATGGAATATCATTTGTCTGATACAATTTTTTTAAAACAATCAATGATCAAACACATTCATTATGGGCTGTTTTTTAAATATTTTTTTTTGTAGGCTCTGCAGAACTTAACATTCAACACGCTTCATGGTTCAGAAGAATTGTTGAACTAGTGTAAATGATACACATTTTTATTGGCCACTGTATCATGAGATCTAATGACTTTTTGTCTTTTGCAGTGGCAGGCACACCATCAAAGTCGGTACTAATGAACGTTTTGAGGTTGAGGTCTCCAAAACCAGGTAAAAATCTAGTTTAAAGGGGTTCTGTGTCACATCTAGGCATACCCATAATTTTCTTATACTTGAAACCCTTGTGGGAATGTTACATTTCAAATATATTGAAAGAAAAAAAAAAATGTAATAATATTAATCTAAAGAAATTTATTTTTAGTGGATTTGTTTCTCCCATTAGTCTTTCTTTCAAACTAGAAAAACCTACAAATTTATTATCCTTGGCAGTGCTTCACATATATGCTTACTCTTTATCACAAGTATGAAACAAGCTGTTTCGATGATTATGAATACTTAAAATTTATTAATTAATTACATACATACATTAATTTTCATACATTGTAAATTATTTTTTCCCGAAAATCTATAAATCTTAGGCAAGATATAAAAACAAAAATTAATGGTTCAGCTTTTTTATTGAAAAGATTTCACCAGTCAATCTTCTAAATCGTGACTTTCTAGATGAATTTATGATTTTTTTTTTTTTATTGCATCTGTTAATATTTTTAAAAATATTATAAATATCATGCTAATTTCTTTTAATTATAAATTTCAGGCTTAGTGTACAATTGCTCTTTCTGTGGTAAGAGATATTCACATTCACGGAGCCTTAAAAGACACTGGAAATATGAATGTGGGAAAGAACCACAGTTCCAATGCCCTTACTGTCCACATCGAACAAAATTGAAAACCAATTTGAAAGCACATATTATTGTTAAACATATGAAATAATTTGTATGTAAAATATTTATTTTGGTTGATACAATTTGTATGTCAATAAATTATATAGCATTGGGTTGGAAAATAAATCATTTGGTTTAACTTAAGAGAATAAAATTATTTCTTTCAATTTTTTCTTTTTTCTTTGAGATGTAATAACAATAATAACGAAATCTTTATTTATTCTGGGACAAGCCCCTTTAGAATAAAAATACAGGGCCCTATACGATATAAGGATTCATTTTAATCAAAATCTATTTTACTGTTGTTTGCATGGCGTATTCTTATTTTTTTCCACATCTTATTAAACCAATATATGTAGATATGATTGTTTATAGTCGCACAACATCCATGTATATGTAGTAAACAGCATTAGTAATAAACATTTGTAACCTTTTCAGTGATATTTCAGTGTTTTCAGTTTAGATCTTTCTACATTCTTTTTAATGGAATAACTGTGTGAAATAATGCAATTCTGTATTTTTCCCACCCCTTATATTGGCCTTTTGTAACTCAATATTGGTTGTTAACACCATAGGATTACGTCTTTATTTGTCATTTTATTAAGAGTATAAATAATATATCTATCTGTTCAGCACACATTTTTTATTCTAAAAGAAAAATTAATAGAAAAACCTAAGATAGTTATTTTTCAGCCCAATAATTTATTTAGGGGTTTAATTTTTTTTGAAATAGTAATTCAGAAAAATTTTTATAATTTTGGAGTTAGGATTTTCTTCCTGAAACTAGCAATTAAAAAAAAAAAATGTTTTTGTTTTATGTAATTGTTTTAAAATAAAATTTGTTAAATATTTAAAAAAATGTATTGTTTATGTCTAATCCACACCCTTTATCTAATATTTTTTATAAATTTGATTTAAAATTTCTATAAAAATTATAAATGTGCCCATGCACACTTATAAACACACTCACACATATATGTAAACCTTAAAAATAGTTTTCCCTGGACCACTCTTGAGATGCTACATGCTTAAGACAAAGTTTACATAATACAGAATAAATAAGCAGAAGTGTTTTTCGTACACTGTTCATTTGGAAAAAATTAAAATATTGTTAATCGACTGTGTTGTTAATGATGAAGACAATGGTCAGTATGCAGTCAATATATTTATTATTTATTATACGATAAATAAAACATCTATTGATCGCATACATTAATTTCATTCTTTAAAATATATGAATGTAAATTGCGATCCAAGGTACAATTTTACCTCTGTATGTGTGTGTATGTTGAATAATTTATTGGATAAAAAATTCTCTTAGTCCTCTATCCATGGAAAAATAAAATTAATAGTGATCTTTAAAACTAAATTTTCTTTCTTTTTATTACTTAACTGATCCATTTTTTCATGCATAAATGTTGTTTCAACTTCCTAATACTATTTATATTAAAAGTTGTAATTATAATTTTATAATTATAACTATAAAATTTACAAGTGTACAACACATATTTAATATTTGTTAATTATTTCTTTATATTCAACTTAATTTATTATTCAAAGAGACAATATTTTATGGAAATAGGGAGCTAAAAAGGATTGGATGATTAAGAGACATTTATTATAAACCCATAATTGTATGTCTGTGTTTATAAAATTTCTTTTTTTTCTTTTTCAGGTAAAGTAAACCCATGTCCTAGCTCACTATGATATAATTGTGAATTAAATTTTTCTAAAAAAACAACTCCAACTTTGTTTTTATGGAAAGACTTATTTAATTTATATTCATCAGGTAATAATTTATTTGATTTTATGAATTATTGTCGTGTTTTCCATTAAATATTTTTTTTATTTTTGAATTTTTATATTTTTTTTAGTTATCTCAAATCTTTAAGAATGCTAATGTGTTATGTCAAGCTTTCAAAAGTTATCTTACCTACCAGATGTCCCCTGGCAACTTTTTTCTTTATTGTTAACATAATGTTGTTTATTATAATAACCTGTTATGTTATATTATAATAAATATTATGATAAATATCTTCATATAAGTTTGCCAAAACCACAATTTAATGGCTCTAATTTTTTTTTCAGTCTACATTTAAAGGTAGGTTTTTTTTATTTCATTGGATTAAATTCTAATCACAGAAATAATTAAGTATTAGCAAATATAATATAAGTATATTAAATACAATACATATACATTTAGTAGATTTTAAATTTTTTAATCACTAAATTTTAAATCCTGATAAAAATGTGAATGTCAAGATTATTTTAAGGGCATCCATGGCCTAATGTTTGTTAGTGTTAATCTTTTTTGTTAATCTCCAAAGTATTAATTACCGACATATTCATATAAAGATTATTAATTATATTGTTATAGTATCAATTTTTATTAAATAAATGTCAAAGTGAGGAATGGAGTATATAAAATGTTAATATTTTTTTAGGAATTAAAATACATTATATTCCTGTCGCCCTAAGCATAATTCAAGAGTTAAATTTTGTTTAGATTAAATATTAAATAAAACCTGTAAGATAATGAAATTTTATGTATGAATTCACAACAGCTAGCCACATTACCAACTTTATATTTTGTTTGAAAATATACAATGAATTGTATTTTAGTCCTACATATCAAGCAAATAAGTATTGGATTATCATTAAATTAATTGATCAAAGAGACAAATCTAAATTGGAAAATTCATTTTTTAAACCAATAAAAACCTGTTATATGATTAAGAAAGATAAAATATTGAGTACAGTATGGGGCTCACAAAGATTTATTAATCACTTACCTCTTTTATCTGGAAAAAGGTACTTCCTTGAGCTGTCCAGTTAAAAGCAATAGTGTTGATAACATCAACTGGGATACCTGGTATTAAAGTAATGAGGTATTAGTACTAATTCTTTGGCAATCAAATATCATTTGCCTTTAACTTGAGCATTGATCAGACAAAAGAGATAATAAAAGTGATTATGTCACAAAGAAAGAATTGTAGTTGAATATTCCTACCTTCTCTGCTATTTGGTAATCCTAACCATTTGAAACAAAAGTCTAGAATTTTCATAAGTGTACACTTTCAATAAAGCAACTTCGGAATCGAAATGCTAATTGAATATATAAAAACAGAAAAATTTATTTGAAAATTGACTGTCTTTGATTTTTAATTTTAGGATTAAAACTAATATGAATATTATCTGTGTATTGGGTCCATAACTGCTCACATTTAAGTCATCTCAATTTTTTTCCTCATCAAAAACTCCTCTGCAAAAACAAACAAACTTTTTTTCTCATTTTCCGCAAACCACCATAAAACATCTGGTCATTTTACTGTTTATGAAATTGAATGCATTTTCATTTCATTGTTGTATATGAATCGTTCATTTCCAAATTGTCCTTTATCCATTTTTTTTTCCGAATTTGAGTTACTCTTACCAAAACAATCTATATAGTTTTTCCTATCAGATTGACCATTTAAAATAAATCTCAAAGTTGTGAGAAATTCATAAATGCTTTGTAAACGTCCTTTATCCAATCCAATGTGGCCACTCCCTAACAAGAACTATTTTGTTTTCAATTTACATTCAGAAATATTTCCTTGAGTTACAACCATTTTGACAGGTTTATATTATTTCATAATAGTTTTATTATTTTAAGGTAGGACAACAATAAACCTGATTTTGTGAAGTTAAGTTTTTTATTCAAACTGTCTTTTTCCCTTTATGTTTAGATTCAAACCATCTCTTATCCATATTTTGGTTCTAAAACGAACTTTATCCAAACTTTTTTTTCTTTTTTTTAATCTTCTCTTCTACCGCCAACGTTGTGAGGATCTTTTCTGTAGAGCTTGATCCATGAATCCCTCTCCTGTACCAGCTCATTTCCAAATCATATTTTATCCATCAGCTGAAAATATTGGCAAACAACAATATATTTTCTTTAAATAACTAAATAACAATGTAAGATATCATTCTTGAAAAAACAAAACAAATAAATCCAGCAATTTTTATGAATTTAAGAAACAGTTTACAAACTGGTGTGACCTAATTTAAATTTATAGGTTTTATTTTTTGTTTGCCAAATTTTTCAGCTGATGGATAAAGGACGATTTGGAAATGAGCGACTCATATACGCTTATGTAGTAGTGAACAATTTAAACAGAGTTTTTGAATTCCATAAACATATCTTACTTTTATTTGTGTGTATGTATGCATATACATTTAAAAAGAGTATTAACTTATTTAATTATTTTATTAAATTATTTAGATCAGTTTTCTTTCCTTACAGGTCGGAAGCCTAGATCATTAGGTAGATCTTATCAATGTGGAACATGTTACAAAACATACAGATATTCTCATGGCCTCCAAAGGCATCTGAAATACCAATGTGGGAAAGAACCTCAATTTCAATGCCCCTACTGCCCACACAGAACCAAACTGAAGACTAACCTAAAAGCTCATATCATTGCTAAACATTTAAATGAATACAATTAAGTTATTTTGCAATTATTAATTAAGTTTTATATAAAATAATATCTCTACGCAGCCAGAAATAGAATGGAAGAACTTCATCATTGTTTAAATGTATAAATACTTCTATAAAATGCTTAATAATTAATGAATGTGATCTGAAAAATATTATATTCACTATGTAAATATATTTGAAGTTATAAAATTCTACTTCTTTTTACTCTAGTAGAGAAGTATCATTTCATGTTGTGTCACAATCCTTTGGTTATTACAAAAAGTTCTTGTGTGTGTAATTGTTTTAAAAGTTAGTATGAAATACTGACTCTAACTTTCTGCTTAAACTATAGTTTATATATGTCTATAATCTGAAGAAAACAGAATATATATCCATAAGCACATTTAAAATCTGGACTATAAAGCAATTACAAAAAAGGAATGAGGCTCAAATAATAAAATAATAATTTGTTTTAGTTGTTTATGAAATAATAGTATAGTAAAAGGTAAACTGGTGTTATAATCCAGTCTCGAGTTTCAATGGGTTTGCTTTTTCTTAAATAATTTTATATTTAATGTTTAGAGTTATGGTTCCATTATTGAGACTATTTGCAATTTGACCTTTTTTTTTTGTCAACAAGACAATACTTCTGTATAGTGTTCACATAGGGGCCAAAAAAAATTGCCAAAAAGGAAAAAAAAATTCCTTGCTACAATTATAGTCACAACATGACTACATTCCTGATATCTCACTGTTTAACCATGGTTAATTTTTTATTTTAATGGTTTCAAAACCATAAGTCAATATGTTGGGAGTTAGCTGTCTCCATAATAATATAAGCCTCCTCTATAAACTTTGTGAGCATGTAGTACAATAGGTCAAAATAAATCTTTACTCTCATTTATCAGTGTTTCAGCTTCCATTTTCTAAGTCACGTTCAATGAAGAAGTTTAAGAGGTGATAAGAATATTTATTATTAAGAGCATTTCTTTTTGTTGATGGGAAATGGTGAAGGTGGATGATTCACAATCTTCTCCCTTGTATTTGCAATGATGAATCAACAATATTACGTGAATTCAAAATGAATAGTTTTTTCATACAAGAACTTTTGAAATTACCTAGTAATGTGAAGTTGTTTACTAGATTGTTTCCTTTAAAATGTTGCAATATTTACTATTTTTGTGTTATATTTGTTATCTATTACAAAATAAAGACAGTTGATTAAGATCAAGTTGGATAAAGATCATACTTGTTACATAAATTGGGCTATTCGTAATAAAAAAAAATATATATATATGAAATTCAAAAATGATTTCTCTGATATAAATAAAGCAATGATTTTCATATAAATAAACAATGTTGCAAGACTATATTACAATTTTGTGTGAAAAATTAATTTATAAGGGAAATTATTTTTAAAATTATGTTGTTGTGTTTACTAATGTACATTGGTAATAAATCTATTAGATATTATGTTAAATAAACTGGCCAGATCAGGTATCAATTTAAATTAAAAGCCTTTTGGTCGAAAAAATAGAACTTTTTTTGTTTTAATATATTTATTGAAATTTACAACTGTATACAGAATACATAAAGTAAATATAATGAAAGATAAATCATGTCCAGAGACACAGGCAAGTAGAGAAACTACGCAGTGGTAGTACGTAGTACTCAAATAAAAAGTTCAGCTTAGAAGGTCACGAGGCCATCTTCTTTTCAGACGCCTCGGAGGATTATTAGGAATTGAAGAGATTGCGAGGTTTGAAACTAGTGGATTTGAGAGGAAATGAATTTTGTCCTGATAAGATTGATATCGGATTTGGGCCAAAGCAGCAATAAGCGGGACATTAAGGTCATTATGGATTATTTTGTTCGTAACAAAGTAAGGAGCATTGAGGATTTTACTAAGGATTTCGGATTGTAAGGATTGAATATGAGAGGAATTCGATGGCTTAGTGGAGCCCCAAAGCTCTATTCCGTAAGTCCAGATCGGTCTAATGATTGTCATGAATATGAGTCTTTTGTAATTAATTGGGAGCTTAGAGCGTTTGTCTAGTAAATGTTGAAGTAGCCTGAAACGCTGTAAAGTAGAACTTTAAATTGGAAATTCGTCTTAATAATATGATTTTCTAATGGTTGAAACATAAAGGAGCAGTGAGTTGAGAGGATAGAGGTGTAGTAAGCCTCCAATTAGGAAATAGTGCTGTAATCACTTCAAATTGTGCAAAACAGAAAGGCAAATTTATATTTATGAATTATAAATTATATAAATATAATTAATTTTATATATTGTTTATAAGGGAAGCAAGGTAGTTCAATGTGTAGAATGCTTAGTTACTGGAATAATATGTACAATTGAAAGAAGCCTGAAAGTTAAATATAATAGTGAAATGTAAATACTTGAAACAATTAAGAAATTATTACAATTACAATATATAACTATTATAAATGCACAATTACAGGTATAAATATATAAAAACTGAAAATAGCATTTAAACCAGGGGAAAAAAAATGAAAAATAAAGTCTAAGAATTTAAGAATTGAAGATTCTATAAGAAGTAATTGTTCTTATTAAACAGCAATAAGAACAATTTCTGTGGTGAAAAATACGAATAATGTTTGAAAAAAAATTTTTTGAAACCATAAAGTAAAAATTAATTAATAAGAAGATAATGTAGTAAACTGTTTAAGTAAAATCAGGGTGGAAAATTTATTAAAAAGTGTCACATAATGAGTACATTGTAGAAAATCAAGAAGACATATATTTTTGAAAAAGTGGCAAAATTATTTCATTATAGAGTAACTAATGCAAGACATGCAAATAAAGTATATACTATTAAAATTTCTAAATAAGAAGAAAAAAATTAAAGCTGATTCCATTTATTTTAATATATTTTCCAATTATTTTAAACTAACTGTAGCAAAAAAAAAAAAGTTTGGCTTCTAAATAATCTTAAATGTATGAATAGGTTATAAGCGAGCCTCTTCTTTCTGTTTTTCTTGACCTCCATGGCTCACTTCTTCTATCCATTCTTTGCTGATTTGGTTCATGCTTCAATCCTCTTATCTCCTTGCTTATTATATTTACATCCAAAGGAAAAAAACCTGTTCAGTACTCATTTATTGCATTAGTATATTACACTAATATTAGGAAGCCCTCATGCAATTTAACAAGACCCTATGGGTCTAAAGGGTACTGTTGTACAATGATCAAAAATGGGCCTGGTTAAAACTACTCATACTCTGGAATTTATCTATTTTTTTTCTTTTTACTTCCACCTTTTAAACACTGAACCAAAAGTTTTGGAGAAACCATTGGAATTTAAAGCTTCAGTAAGAATTTATAAGTTAATATATTTTTAAAAAATTAAATGAATTTTCATTTAGGACAAACAATTCTTTGAGAATAATAAAAATGTTCAGTTACAGTGACATTAGTATGAGTAATTCAATTTCTAAATAACAATTATTATATAAAATTTAAAAAAAAACAATAGCTTGTAAACTAAATGAAATTTTTAAAAACAGAGATATTTATTCTTATGCTAATTTACACATACACCAGTATTTTTACATATTTACAGTTGATTTATGTTTAAGGAGGTGGGCAATTATTTTTTTTTTAATTGAATGAGTGATGAGATCTTAAGAATGGTGGTGGATAAGAAGATTGCAGGAATAATAAAAGGTTTTTTAAATGAGGCTGTTTTGTGAAAATGGATATACAGGCTAAAGTTTGGGATCTGGTATATTGAGAATAAACCGAGGAACAAAGAATGAATGAATTAAGATGTATGAAGGCTTTTTAGTTATAAAGGACTGGGCACATGTAGACGTATAGATGTTTGCCAGAAAGTTCCCTCTAATATAATTTAATTGCTCTAACATTTCTAACATAAGTATAGGAATAAAGTGGTAAACTATGATCTTAAGGAATAGAATTAAAAAGATGCTTAATACCATTGAGGATGGGGCAAGTAAATATGCTGCCCATGCCTGAGACCTATTAATGTTTTTTTACAAGTTTTGGATATCATCAAGCATCTGGATGGAGAGAAAGGAAAAGTATATTTGGAGTTCAGCAGCTATTACGAACAGTGAATGGAATCGTAAGAACATTAATAGAAAGATAAAATATTATTGATAATGAGTGACCCAGGAGTTAGTAGGAGAGGGGAGGAGAGGAAAGATAATATTAGCTGTGGAAATGAAAATATTGAGAGGAGAGGAAAAAGGCAATATGATATGGGGAGGTTTTGGAGTTCAGTAAGGAGGATATAATGATTAACTGGATCAAAAACTTTTGAAAAATCAAAGACACCTGAGGCTTATGAGAGAAATTAAAGCATACAAATCCAAATTAATTCTTCCAAAAAATAACAACAAAAGAAAACTATAATGAAATCTTTTAGTGCAATCCTAGTATATTTATAATCTGCCTAGGTGATTTTTTATAGATTTAACAATTTTTAATGAATGTTAATTTTTTTTTCTTTAGAGTAAATCGTTTTTGGTTGACCAAATCCCATTTTAAGTAAATTTTTTTAAATAAATTTTATCGGTGATAAATTATATAAGTAAAATTTTTTGTTGGTCAGTATTGCATTTGTTTATCGTTATTAAGTTAAATCTTTTAAAGTAAGGTTATTTCAAAGAATTTCTTTCCTATTTCTAATAAGTATAACTTGTTGAATTAACAACTCTAAAACATTAACCTGTTCTTACTTATACATTAATAAACAGAATATGTATTTCAAAATCTTTATACTATCTGGTACGTATACAATAGTTGTGTATAATATTAATTATTATTGCTAATGTATATTCAACTACATTAAATTTTTACATAACACATTCTTTGATTTTTAAAATATTTTCCTTGATGTAATTTGTTTTAGTCTACTATTAAATTTATGTATTTTTTATTATGTGTTTTTTTAATTTATTTATATCATTAATCATGCTTAATAAAACTCAGTTGAAGTTTAATACCCAAATGGAGGGGAATCTTAATATTAATATGTTATTCCCATTCTGATTCAAAACATCTAAGTAGATATTAATCTGGTACAATGATCCTATGTATGTCACTGTCTGGGACTTCCAACTTACAGTTAGATCAGGCTATCTATTAAGAATAACAAAAATATAATACTGTATTTTTATGGTTTTTTTTTTTGTTAATCTCACAGTATTTTATTTGTTTTTTTCGATTTAGATATCTTTATAGGTTGTTAGTCAATATTACCGCTTCAATTATTTAAAATTTCACTATCTCCCCTAATTCAATTAAAATGAAAATTTTCAAATATATATATCAAATTTAATGTCAATGAGAATATATATATTAACATGAATATTCTGAAAAAAAATCTTGAATTTATCAGGAGCATATTTGTAAAATAAAATATTATTAAAAAAAATTAGAGAAGTACAAGATCTTAGTAAAAAAAAAGTATTTGTTACGAGAAATTTGAAATTAATTTAATTTAATTGAAATTAAAATGTCCTTAGATTCCTTAGAAAGATTATAGATATAGTAAAATCAGATATATGACCCATCCTATCTCAAGAATTTTCAACATAGTAAAACCTCTTAGGGAAATAGTAAATAAAACATGTCTGAACATTTAAAAAACTAGCTTTCTTAATCATCATCTGTTAGCTTCAATTTGGTTACCTTTAACAATCTGATCTGGTAAAAATTTTCTTTGACATGCATTGCGCCATTGATTAGGAAAAAATCAATAAACTTTTAAACTTTTGACTTCAACATTTTTTTCCGTAGTTCAAACTTGAACACCTATCTCTAGCATGAGGAAAAAAGTCTTTTAAAGGATTAAATATGTAAACGAAATATGCATCAGCAAAGAAGAAGAATCAAATTATTCAATATCAAACAACAGCCAGGTGCTAATTAAGAACCAGAACATATTACTCACAGAATGAGCTGATAATTATCTTGAAGCTAGGTTTTTATCACAATTGAGTTTAAAATTAAGTAGTAGCTTATTATGTTTCTTATTGTCTTAATTTCTATTTTCTTCTATGTTACGCATTTAATATATTTTAAAAATGTCACAAGAGTCCTAGAACTTGATACATGACATCAATGCCTTCCCTATATAATAATTAAAACAATTCCACCTTTTTTGTCATAGAAATGGTTGATAAATTGTAAAATCTTTTTAGTATGCTTTGCAATTCTTGTCATCTATTTCCATATGAAATACATTATATTCCATAATTTAAGTGATGATATAAATATATTACGTAATTAATTATACATATATATTATACCATATTACATATATATGAAAATGGAACACTACATGGACTTCATCGACAAAATCACCCAGCCTACACAGATACATTCCTCGCATAACACTCGAAAATTACCAACAATTACACAGTTCAGACTTCAAATTAACACAATTTTTAACAGAACATGGAAACACAAAACAGTATTTAAAAAGATTTAACATTATAAGAACAGACGCATGTGATGAAGATGGACAGACCCACACTTTCAGACACATACTATATGACTGTTCACGATACGACCGACAAAGAATTAAATTGATAAAAAACATAATACTCAAACGAGGGACTTGGCCTGAGACAGAACATTTAATTTTTTCTAAATTTAAAACTGACTTGTTATCATTTATAAAAGAAATAATTTTGATCAGCTCTAGGACATAAGAAGGGCAATTCACCAGATACCTGGTTTTTCATTTTTAATTGTAACTGTTATGAGTATAAATATATGTGTATACATTTTTATTAAGTACTGTCGCTAATCATAATGTAAACTCATGAATTGATTTTTTTTTTTTTTTTTTTTTTTTTTTTTTTTTTTTTTTTTTTTTTTTTAGTTACATCATTTATATCATAAAAGCTTTCATTTTTGTTTATTTGTATATTTATTAAATTTATTTATTTTTCATTACATAATTTAGGATTACAAGTTTAATTTTAATTTTATTCTCAGAAATTATCAATTTAGTCAAACTATAAATTTTGAATTCTTGTATTGTTAAATTTTACTAAAATGTATTCTGTAATTATGATACCAAATTGATCTGTAATTATTAACATCACATGTAATGACATGTAATATGCTTACTTAAGTATGGAGCATGTCCTAATATTAATAAACGGTCCCTCCATGGGGTTACCATGGGGGAAACAAAAAAAAAAAAAAAAAAAAAATATATATATATATATATATATATATATATATATATATATTTATTGATATATATTAAATGAATATTGTTAGAAAAGGTTTAATATCCAAGCCTGTAAATTTTTTGGTCTTGATTTGTTTTATATCATAAATGTATTTAATATTTACACTCTTATATAATATTTTTCAATTTTTTTATTAATTGTTTTAATTTCGAAGAGAAAATATTTGCCCTGGCCGGATTCGAACCCGGGTCGTCCGCCTCTCTGTGGCAGTGCTCTAGTTTTTGGCCTGATTTATCTGACTGGGAGGCAACCGCTGATAGCTCAATTGGTTAGGCACTGCCACAGAGAGGCGGATGACCCAGGTTCGAATCCCGGCCAGAGCAAATGTTTTCTATTTAAGATAAAAATATTTAAAAATTAAAACAATTAATAAAAAATTATAAATAATATAATGATGTAAGTCAACAAGATTCTAACTAAAGTAATGTTCAATGAACATACTTCCATGTGTATACATCGCAAAATTGCGAGAACACGAGGATATAGGATTGGTGAAGAGAATGGATTTATCTGACTGAGAGGTGACCTCTGCCAGCTCAATTGATTAGAGCACTGCCACGGAGAGGCGGATGATCCGGGTTCGAATCCTGGCCAGGGCAAATCTTTTCTCTTCAAAATAAATATTATATTTTTCATTTCTTTTAAATAAATTATATAATAATAATTTATTCTCTAGTTACGAATTATTAATTCAGTAATGTTATGCTTTACAGGTGAAATCCTTGCAAATAATCAATGTGATGTTTGTTTAAAAGTATATCGCTATACTACTGGTTTGAGAAGGCATTTGAAATATGAATGTGGCAAAGAACCTCAATTTCAATGCCCATACTGCACTTACAAAGCCAAACAAAAAGTTCACCTTAAAAGTCATGTTGCTTTAAAACATACTACAAATTTGAAATTTTAGGAGTTAAAACATAATTCTTGTTGTACCAACATTTTTAAAATTTAATTTGTCACTGTTTTTTAATAAAAGAATCTTGTGGCTAACAGGTGTTAAGTAAAATATATATTAAAAAAATGAAAAACAAATATGTATGTTATTTGCTAGAATTAGTGAAATAATATTTCCATTTATGGGTTTGAACTTTCTAGCCACCATTCCTTATGTTTTTTGCACTTTTACATGCCCTTGTTTGGGACAATAGCACAGCACCATTGATATTTAACTGCGTACGATTGCTCCATTTATATCCTACCTATATTGGGACACAGTTAGGTCAAGGTAACTTTAACATGATCCTTAAAAAATCCTTGTTTGGGATTATGATACATCCTGTGCTATAAGCTCCAATATATGAGCACTTAATTCGTTATTTAGGATTAATCATTCAGCAGGGGTGGGCAAAATGGTATAATCAAGATCAAACAAAATACCAAGTTGAATTCCCCTTGCAGGCAATCATGATCCTGTTCATTATGTTTATTAATTTTTTTCACATCTGAGATTGTAAAAATTACCTAGAGCACCTTCATTTGTTGTGTGATTGGGATTCTTTTGTGTTCATTTTCATAAAATCTCTTTATTTTTTTTCTTCAAATCTTAAACAAGAGTTTTATATATATATATATATATATATATATATATATATATATATATACACACACACATGTATGTACCCCTGGTTGCAATGGACAGATAGTGAGGCAAACGATGTTAGATCTATCTTTGGTATTTCTAATTGAAAGGCAGCAGCATCCAACAGAGATGACCGGCTGACCGCGAAATGCAGGAGGCCTTAAATGAGTTCCAGTGCCACGGAAAAGGAATAAGATATATAGTTATATTTTTTTTCAGTTGGTGCTTTATGAGTAGACCATTAAGATCTTTTAGCCATGCAATTTGGTTTTCGTACAGGCATTACTTGGAGGAGAACAGACGGACTTGTATTATTTATTTCCAACATGTTGGGTACAAGATCCTTAATTTAAATTATAGTGACTTATTAATTTATTAATATGTATTAAATTTTAAACAAATTGGTATCAACAGTTCTATGAAATAGTTATATTTTTGTATTGCTGTTTTGAATAAAAGTAAATACTAAGTAGATATTTTATTTTGTATTTATCAATGAAAAGAAAACATTAAAGGTTTATATTATGAGATTTTTTTTTAATTTGTTAACCACCTTACAGTGTACCAATTATACAATTAAGATTCGACATTGTTTATGTTAAATAAGTTTCTTTTATAAAATACCACTATTTCTAAAAATTATTGAATTATTCGCTTAAAATTAAAATAAAAACGCTAAAATGAAAGATTTTTTTACTTGTACCTCTTCAAAACCTTGAAGGATCTTTCTTAGGTTCTTCAGTTACTGATAAAGAAGTAGTGTGTTTATAAGGTTTGTACAGGGTGCGATATGATGGTGATCATGGTTTTGAAATATGTTTATATTTGTAATTAATTCTTATCTTTTAATTTGTAATTATTGAGAATTAATGACTATTAACTTACGTTTGCCTTCTATTCATTAAACTTGTTTCTGCAAGGTGTTTGTTTTATTTTGGTATTATTTGATATATAATATATCTTAATATGACTGAGATTAAGGATTACATGAAATATTTTATAAATGATTAAAAATTTAATAATATTTCTGTCATAATTTTAGTAATAAATATTTGAAATTTTTATGAAGAGGTCCTGTGATTAACTATTTTATCTCACCTCTCTCTTGACCCATTTATTTTAATGACATTGTTATAACAAACTTATTTCATTAATTTAGATTCTGTGATAGGTGTGGGGTGTCATTAGAATAATAATAAATTCTTTATTCATTCCAGGAAAAGTAAAGTCCATTTAGAATAATAGTTCAGTAAGAGGAAAGTGGGCTTTAGCTCTAATAAAATAAATAAAAAGATATGACTAATGAAATAAATCATAAATTAATAAAAAATAAATCATAAGGTTGCTTATAATATTAATCAACTGAGAAAAAAATGGAATGATAACAAAAGCAACAAATTATTGATATTTAAAATTATAATAAATGAAAAATTATTAATAAAAAATGAAAACTCATATATCATAATTTTAATGTTTAAGAAGCTGGTATATCAATTTTGTATTACATATGCAAGAAACAAAATAATGAACTGGAAATTTGATAGAAACAAAGTGATTTACTTGAGATTTGAAGATATGAAGGGTATGTGAGTGCCAAATGGCAGAAGGAATATGAGATAATTGGACAAAGAATAATCTGTCAAAAGCTGTGATTTGAAGCTGTGGTATTCAATATAGATGGTCTGTTACAAGTTTTTAAGATAAAAAAGATGTAAAAGAAAAAATGTATCCTTGAGTATAATTAGAAAACAAACCAATAACAAATTTAAAAATAAAATAAATTCATCAGATTGTTATTCACTTTTTTATTATTAAGTTAGATGGTTTATTTTTTCTATCTTCTTATATATATTCTGTGTTTTAGATATCAATATGAAGAAAATTCACCAATGTAGATCTTGCTTTAAATCATACAGATATTACACTGGGCTTAGAAGACACCAAAAATATGAATGCGGAATGGAGCGTCAGTTTCAATGTCCTCATTGCCCTTACAAGGCAAGGCAAAAAATTCATCTGAAGAACCACATAGGTCTAAAACATCTCAGTCTCTGCAGGTGAAGAGTGTTTGAAGACTAGGCCTTTGTTTTAATTTTGTTGATAGTGTTTAATTCAACTTGTATTAAAAATAATTAAAGGTACTTACAAACTTACCCTTGATATGTTAATGCCAAATAATGAATAAGATTATTGGGTGATGTGGTTTGAAGACAGTAGTATTAATGCAAAGATAATGGTTTGCATCAACTCTCAACTTTATTCTAGACATACTATTGCGAATAGAGTATTAGATGGGCATAGAAAGTATCATAATTATTACCAATAAGTCAATCTTATATTTTTTGGAGGCTAAGAGTGTTAAATTTATGTTTTAACTTTATTACTGAAATTGTTATTATTTAGACTCCATGTCCTTTTAAAAACATTCTAGGTGAATAAAATTAAATTAAAATACATCCCCAAAACAGTAAAAATAAATAATTTTCCAAAATATCCAAAATTATGTATGCTATGTTTTCAAAATTTCAATTTATCTCCCAAGTCACAAAGGGCTGAATTAATTTATTTTATCACAATTGGAATTCCAACAATGTTACTTTTAATCTGCCCTACATGTGCATATGTCTAATTTAATCAACAGAATTAGCTTTCATGTTTAAGATTTCATTGTTACCTTCAAGCACAATTCAGTTCATTTTAATGAGGTAAGTTTGTTTGAATTACTTATAATTATAGACATTTGTGTGTCTAAATGTGATAAATAAAACTGCATTTGTAATTTATAAAATCATAATGGTTCTAGAAGTATTATTTACTTTTTATATTTTTTTTAATTTTCAGTGACAACAAATCACACTCAATCAGTTGATCATTCAATCCTGGATTTTCTGGCATTAAAAGTAAGTATTAAAAAACATTTTTATTTCTTTTGAGTTAAATTTCAATAGTTTCATTAATGTTCAATCTATTGCATTAGGCTATAAATTTCATACCTATGCATCTTGATAAGTTTATGGATTATCATCTTTCTGTTTTTATGTTAAATCAAATTTTATTTTTTTAGTATTTTGTCTAGGCTATTTAAAATAATATTAAGCTGAAATGGTTCTAAGTTGATATATATATTTTTTTTTCAGAGTTTCATAGGCTCTAAATAATTATCATGCCTGCTAATTATGCCTGTATTTACTGCTATGTTGAAGTGAACATTTTTAACTTATTTGAAAAGAGCTAGGACTAAGGCTAAATCTATTTTATGTTATTAGTGAGGTAGAAAGTTGTAATGTCATGTAAAATAATTATAATGAATAAATAATTACTATCTCTGCGGAACGTGTATATGAAAAGTAATAAACATGTTTATTAGGAATATACTTAGATTTACTTTTATGAATCCTGAACTAGTAATTATGAATCAATTGAGTTTTTTCAAAATCCTCGGTGAAAAGTGAGTTTTAGGGACAACTTTATCTTTAAAATAAACAGATTCCACAGGATGTCACTTCGAGTTGAGTTACAAGTTGTAACTGTTTTAATCACGAGCTTTAGTATGGACAGGAGAATGTAATTATGGGTAATGAATAGATTTTAATAATCATTTCATCATGAAATAAAAGTTTCAACTAACATTTCAAAAAGTATAATAAAAAAGTAATTTATTATTAATTGTTTTAATTTTTAATTTATTTTTATTTTGAAGAGAAAGGATTTGCCCTGGATGGGATTAGAACCTGGGTCGTCCTGGCAGCGCTCTTACCATTTGAGCTACCAGGGGTCGCCT
Source organism: Arma custos (assembly GCA_037127475.1). NCBI lineage: Eukaryota > Metazoa > Arthropoda > Insecta > Hemiptera > Pentatomidae > Arma > Arma custos. Next base: position 41,015,210 of record CM073760.1, read on the forward strand.
CACAGTGTTTGAATCCTGGCCAGGGAAAATCTTTTCTCTTCAAAATAAAAATATTTAAAAATTAAAACAATTAATAATAAATTATAAAAAATTATGACGTAAGTCAACAAGATCCCAATTAAAGTAATGTAACATTCTTCCTCGTGTATACATAGCAAAATTGCAAGAACACAGAGATGTGGAATCAGTGAAGAGAACGGATTTTTCCTGACTGTGAGGCCATCCCTGGTAGCTCAAATGATAAGAGCGCTGCCAGGGAGAGGCAGACAACCCGGGTTCGAATCCCGGCCTGGGTAAATTTTTTCTCTTCAAAATAAAAATATATAAATGATATATGTTTGTTGAAACGTTCATTTCTGAATGTACAATTACCGAATGTACACATTTTCCATGATTAGATCCTCTTTTCCATAATAAAGCTCATGATAACTTGTATTTTTGGAAAATATAATAAGGGAAATAAATGAAAAGTTAAAACTTATTGCTTGAGTTGTGACTCAACTCAAGCAACAACCTGCGGAAGGTAATTATTACCTTATTTTTAATTTAAACTTTTAACACTTCCAGATATTAAGTGTCTTGAGTATGGTTCTTGATAAGAGAGAAAGTAACTCTTTATAAATGTGATTCTTAGGAAGCACAACTTCAGAATTTTCTATCACTGTCCATCCACTTTTTAAATGTCTGTATCCAGGGTATATCCCTAGTAGGCATCTAAATCCAGAATAAATTCACAGCTTACATACTATAAATTAAATTTCACTGCCTGCTATTGAAAATAAATTTCAAACCTTGGTTCAGGAGATACGTCAGGCACAGGACCTAACCCATATATTTGAATTCTGATTATATGAAAATCTACCTGTTGTATTAGCACACTTATTTTGCCGACCATTCCTGTCAGCTACTGTTTGTTAATTCAGTGATGTTTGGTTTTTTATTTTTATAAAGTATTTGGTCTAATACCAATAATATTTTTCATACTAAGAATTATTATTACTTTCTGTTTTATTTATTGTTTCTAAAGCTATATATTACTTTAAAAAAAAATATTTTACATAGTTATGCCGCATCAACCACCAGTGATGGTTCATCGACTGTGATGTTAATATTTTTTTTTATTGTATAAGTTGATGTTTCAGTCCAAATTAATGAGTTGCCATTAGAACTTACATAAAATAAGTGATACTAGAGAGAGATATTCAGTGAAACTAAATTGAATTAAAACAAATAGATGTGCTAAAACAACAATACTATAAAATAATGAATTAATAATATAAATGTAATTCATCATTAAATAAGTATGTGAAGAATAGATGAAATAAAAATTAATCAATTAACTTAAATTTTAAATATGGAAAAGAATTCAATTAAATTTGAAAGACTTAATCAATGACAAAATTCCTGGGTGCTTCTCAAAGACATCAGAACTTGAGCGATGAAAAGGTGGGAGTGAGCCAGAGAAAGAAGAAATGTCTAACCATATGTAATGATCAGTAATCGAAGAACTTTTAATAAGAACATAAAAATTACTAGAGGAGATAATTTGTTGAGGAATGTTTTTTAAAAAATATTTCATATATATCATATATATATATATATATATATATATATATAATAAATGCATATGAATCATTAGTATATGAAAGATGACAAATAAATTAGTGAAAAACTATAGTTTTAGAAGGCAGAAAATGTTAGGGTAAGTTAGTAAAACCACTTCATTATCAGAAATCGATAGATTATTTTCCATTTGAATAATTATGGTCATGAAGAGGGGTAATTTTTTTAGGAATAAGTAATCATTCATATATACTGATGTTATTTAAATTAAATAAATTTATTTCCAAGAAAGCATCTCTGTAAGAGCTCTTATGTTTTCTTAATACCGTTATGGTCTTATTAATTTCTCTTGTTATCGCTCACTGCATCTATTTTTACCTGGTATTTAGTTACTACCTCTGTATGTATAAAATAAATATTTTTTCAGAATGACCACAGTACTTTTTCCCTTCTATATCCTCATTCACATTCCTTCTTTATTTCAGTTCTGATGTCTGAAGCAACTTGGTAATGTGTCATAATTATTAGTATATTTCAACTATGATGGAATAGTTGTTATTTCATTATTTTTAAATGATTTAGCCTTTTTCTGTTATTAATTATTTATTTTATACTACCATTTTGTTATGTATTTATGTTTATCTATTTGTTTAATTCTAAAGTGTACTCCTTAATTTCTATTATATTAACATTTAAATTTACTATTTAAACCATTTTCAATAAGTTATTTTTAATTTACTTTTTGTTCAACTCTAATCCAAATCCAATTTACTTTATAGTATTACAGAATATGTAATATATAATTTATTTCTCTCATATCTCTGATTTAATTTAATTCACTTGTTTGGTCCAAATCACATCAGTTTGTATTATAACTAAAATTATTGTTGACTTCATCCCATCCATTTACAATTAAATTATATTTCATCCGAAAAAGTTATTTGTAATTTTTAATTTGTATTTTAACAAGTAATCGGCTGATTAATTTTGAGTTTATATTTTATGTTTAAATAGCTGCCTTGACTTTATAATTAACAGAATTCGTTGGCTGTCCCAAAAAGCATTCAATTTTAGTGTGTGTGTGTGTGTGTGTATTCTAAGTTGTCTCAATTTGATGCAGTATTGGCTAATTTAGTGTTAACTGTTTGGATTGACATCAGATATCATTCTAATGAATCGATAATTACTACTTGTAATCAATACCTTCTAGTACTCTTGATTTTCATTAGCGTGATTTATTAAACTTAACATCTATTTTGTAATTTTATTGTTGGATTTTATCTTTTCTAAACTTTAATGATTATGATTATTTATTTATTTTGTTTAGTTGAAAAGATATTTTTTTCTAACTATTGATGATTTTTCAGGTTGTTTTCTAGGAAAGTACCTACAAAAGTTCCGAAGGGCGACCAAAGATTATCATTGCCCTAACTGCTTGAAGTCATACCGTTATCCTCATGGCCTCTCAAGGCATCAGAAATATGAATGTGGTGTAGAGCCGCAGTTTCAGTGTCCACACTGCCCTTACAAAGCCAAACATAAAGGACACTTGAAAACACACATAGGCATAAAGCATACATTTATGATAAAAACTAAGTATTGACCACAACGGAACATAATACATAGAATATATAAATTGCATCCAGCTTCACATTATTCAGTATAAAAATTCATTTTAATTATTAAGAATATCCTAAATTTCCTTATTTTTTATCAGATGAAACAATTGGTTGCTAAATGATATCGTATTTGTTTCTTATTACTTGTTGTGTTACTTTAGTAAATACCACAGCTGTTTATTGTTTATAATTTCTTCATGTTAGTTTTATGTAATTAATAATTACTTAAATGGCTCTGCTTTCAGAAAATCGAGAATTTAACAAATGATTACAATTTTTATAATATATTTAATTGTTATATAATATATATATTTTTTTTAAATATTTTATTTGAAAAGAAAAGATATGGCCAGGACCGGGACTCGAACTTTTCAAATAAAATGATTATAATTTTTGTTTTACTCAATTTTCTGTAGAATTGTTTCATTTTTAATTATATTTTTATTTCATTTATTTTTTAAATGGTTTAACATGTTATAATCTTTATAAGATTAGGTTGCACTTAATATTTTCTTTGTTGGCTTAACATGTATAAAAACTACTTTCTTTATTTAACTTCTAGAGAGTAAAAATCTCTTAAATTGTTGATAGTTAGTTGTTTCTTAATTTTTTTCTGAAATAAAATTATAAATATATTACTTAAATCATTGTTTTGTTTTATATAAATATCATAAAATTTGCTAACACTATTTGAGTTATAGGATGTTTAATGTTATTACATATATGCACTTTTTGTTTACTGATATGTATAATATATATACATTTTTTTTTTTTTTTTTTTTTTTAAGAAGGCATTAATAATGTGTCTGTTATATGAACTTGCCCAGTCTGAGTTAGGCTCCTACATACAGCTGCATATGCAAGCAGGATTCTTGCTGAACCAGTTATGTTTCCAATTATAAATAACACACAAGGAGTTTTCGAGGAAAAATGTGTTAGTCCAACTGAAGTGAGAGTTTTGGTTTCCCAAAGAAGATTATTTGGTTTTGCATTTAGACTAAGTGAGTTTGGCACTTCAGATAACCACTAACCAAATTGCAGAGATGACTCAAATACAGATACATGTATCTCAAATACAGATACAAGATACAAAATACGTATTTTCATCTTGAATCTAAAATACTTTTTTAAAATTCATTTTGTATCTTGTATTTAAATACCTTTTGTTTGGTATCTTAGTATTTTTTAAAATACTTTTAATAATAGTTATTTATACATTTATTCACAAAATGTGACAAGATTCTATGGTGACATTAATTTTAAATGTCACCATAGATAAAACTGAACAGCTGTTGAAATTTTAGTCTGGGACCTAATTGATAGATGGTGACTTTCTTTCTACAAATGTCCCCTATGATAAAGTTGCAGAAATGATAGCTGATATACATTCAAACCATGTCCTAAAACTATCAAAACTTTTTAAAACCGTTACAGTAATGCTTTAAATTTGTTTAAGGCTTTTGAAGTATTTGGGAAGTCTGATTCAGAGACAGTAAAAAATATACATGTTTCACATGCGTATAAAGAAGATCTTGAAGAAATATCACTTGATGAAGGTAATGAAGATGAAGATGATGATTCACTGCTAGTACCACAAGCTTTTCCAGATGCTTCATCAGACCTACAAAATGAAAGTGATTGCCTTCTGCCTGGACATGAAAGATGCTCTACCCACACTTTGCATTTGATTGCCAATACTGCTATATACTGATGCGGGCGGCGCCATTGAAAGGGATGCGGAGCAGGGAAAATGTGTCATGACGGGATACATGAAAGGGAATATGTTTGGGACAAAGAACAGACCTTTTGGGTCCCTTATGGAGTTTTATGGTCCAAGATGGTGGAGAAGGAAGGAGAGGGGGAGAGAAGAAAACTCTTGAAAAACGAGGCTGAAGAAGGCACTCGAGAGAGAGAGACAGAGAAGGAAGGTGCTCTTGAGACGAAGGCGGACCAGGAAGGTACTCGGGAGACGAGGCTGGAAAGAAGAAGGACGAGAGAGAAGAGCGGCCGAATGAAGCGGACATAGATGTCAAGGAAGAAGACCGACCTGTAACCCAATCTACCCCTGTCTGCAGATAAGTTTAATTTATTTCCTGTTATGTATTTTAAGGCAATCCTTTTTATATATATTAAAATCTGAATCATTAACCTTGTTGAAATTAAATAAATAAACGATCCTCATTGTAATTCTTTTGGTGCTTACATACCCCAGATACACTATTTATTTATAAATAATATATTGAAGGTATAATAGATAAGTAAATTGGTAAACACAAGAATAGACCTTTGGAAAGGAACCCAATTAAGATTAAGGAATATAATTAATAATTTGAGTACTCATCCTAAATGAGACTCTGGCATCCCAAATATCAATATATATATATTCAAAATATATTTAAAAGTAGAAACATAGCAATACATATTTCAAAGAAGCAAGATTGAAAAATACTTTTTATAAGAGACTGCATGACGTGGACTTAACAAAGTGCCAGGCACTTTGGAACTTATGTTCTAGATCACCAAAAGCATGTGAAACATATGTATTTGTAGATGACAGGAAAGTCAACAACTTATCCGTGCGCAACTAGATGGAACTCTTATTATAGTTCCGTAAAAGTCTTTTAGTCGTGCAGAACCGTTTTAGTGAAACCATGAAACTTTTTAAGTGCATATGTGGACTGTTCAAAGCCAATAGCAGAAGCTATCCAAAGCTTGCAAGGAAAAAATACACTTACCTTGGTTTTCTGTTACCTGAGCTGGTTAGAATTGAATATATCAAATCTCTTAGGATGGAAAATCTAAAATACTGCAGCTCTCTGCTAGATGCTATTGAAGAAAATCTAAATAGGCGTTTTTAAACATTTTTGCAGTTAGAACCTCCAGCAAATGATGCAATATTAGCTTCAGTGTCACATCCATTCTTTAAAATGAAATAGTTACCAAAAGAGCAGAAATAATATGTAATAGAACTAATCCTGATTGAAACACGAAAAATTAATCGCTCTGAAAAACAAAAATCTGAAGATTTAGACAATATTGAAGGTGATATAACAAAAAAAAGTCAAAAGATGAATCTTATTACGTGTTTTTAGAGGATTCTGATTCCTCTATTGCAAGTGGCGAAAACACAGGATCTACAGGCATCACCGCTGGCTTAGAAACACTGCAATACATAAATAATAAAGGTACCAGCTTAAATGCTTATCCTACAATAAAAAAAATATTTTTTAAATACAATAGTTGTTTGTCAAGTTCTGCCCCTGTGGAACGACTTTTCTCTTTTATGATTATGAGGCCTCATCGAAGAAAAATGAATGATAAAATGTTTGAAAAACTGGTTTTACTTAAGTCTCAATTAAAATCTTAAAAATATTGTTACGGGCTACTGGGTATTAAAATGAATTAAACAATTGCTTAATTAAAGATACTAATATTTATTAACAAAATGATAAAAAGGATACAATTAAACTATTAACAATTAAATTATTGAACTAATATAAATTTATAATAACAATATTCTAAATATTTATTATCTAGGCCTAATTCCTATTTAATTATTACAATAATATTAGATATTACTAATTATAGATAGCTTAACTAGTTACAATAGTTTCTATGAATATATTACACTACAATTTATAACTAATAATTAACACTTACAGTTCACTAGTCCACCGACCGTAAGATTCTTCAAGTATCACAAACTGACACACAGTAACAAACAGAAACAGTTTGTTACACTCGCGAGACTGTTACAGTTCACTGATACACTTATTACACTGGCCGGTTCAACACTGACTAGTTTATCACACTGACACTCACTTATTACACTTATCACTGATCTTCACTGGTCTACTCTCAGGCTAAAACTGACTGACTCGAGGTGAGGGAAGTCTTTTTATAGGCAAAGCCGAACATTCTAGAACACGAAGGGGCCAGAAAATTCTGGAATCTTCTTAATCCTTTGCCGACAAAAGGAGACGATCTAGAACTGTCCTAATCCTATTTTAACTTCTCCCGCCGACGGATTTAAGCCGCTAATCCTCTTGCTTCCGTCTTCCTGCCGGCGCCCGTAACAATATAATGTTTTGTATTATCAAATTTTCGCGATCAATGCGATCTATTCATAAATAATTCATGTCAAAAAATAAACTTAAATTCAATAAAATGTTGTTTTCTTACAAAAGTATTTTATCTTTAAAAAGTATTTAAAAGATACTTATTTTGTATTTAATATTTCAGATAACATTCCAGAAAGTATTTTGTATCTGGTATCTGAAATACATAATTTAAAAGTATCTTGCATTTTGTATTCCAGATAATTTGTATAGGGTATCTTGTACATCTCTGCCAATTTGGTGATCAATGCGAAACCTCAGGGATCCGTAGTTGAACTGATAGTTTGGACAAGGGAAATAAATATAAAAAAAATTGTAAGAAACCAATAATTGAATGTGAACATTTTGAATAATTTGATGTCAACATAATATTATTTATGACAATTTAATCCCAAAATAAAGTTGATGTTTAAAAAATATTTTCATATATAAAATCGAGTAAAAATATTCTTATTTATGAATGGAAGTAATAATAATTGAATGCCAAATTCAGATTCTTTTAAATCTATAAAAACAAGATTTCTACAACTGTTACACACTCCATTTTAGATTTTTTCGTATTTAAAAGCCAAATACGTTGTGTTTCCTTGAAAACTTTGTATTTTAAAATACTTTATTTCTGTTGTTTATATAATTAGTTAGACATCTTTATATTCTAGCCTTAAGTATAAATGAAAATTGGTTGCAATAAGAGTAAATAAAACTTTTTATTTTGAGACCTTGAACATTCTTAAAGATCATCATAGTATGTCCAGTATGTTTTAAAAAAGATGGAAGAACTGATATTGCAATCCTTCAGAATGAATATCAATTCCAACATAATTTCTCGAAGAATAAGTTTGCAAATTAACTATTTTCCTCTGTAGAACCTTCTTTGGGAAACAAAATTTGAAAGTACCATAAGCGGCCTATGTTTTCTAATTTGTAACGTTTCCTAAAATCCATTGTTCCTTTTTTTTTTTTTACTGAAAAATTATAAATTTTATATGAAATATTAGAAATCCAATTAAATTGAATTTGTATATTAATTTGGCCTATAAAGAGTTACTTATAATCCAAAACTTTGATTTAATGCAAAATAATCTTCCAATAGCCCTACTTAAACATTTTTATCGCCCGTGAGATTCATCACAATTTCTCAAAATATAGTTATTTTAGAATGGCCAAAGTTGTGGTGACCAATTTAAAAAAAACAAAAACAACATTATTTGGGCATCCAGATATTAAAAAATAAAGTGTCAAAATTATGAGATGAGATATAAGTTATTATGATTGCTATGTGCGTTTATTATTATTTATATTATCTGTTTTTGCATGTAAACATTCAGAAAAAATGTTTATAGTGAGTCAACTCATAGAACTAATATAGAGATATATAACTTTATATGCAACCTGCGGAGTTATGAAGCATTTCCGAAGTGGCCCGCAAATTCATTTGGGTTAGTCACTCCTTAATTAGAGAGTTCACACTTCTCCCTATTACTTACTTTTTATGATTTTTTTTATTATATGGACATTCATCTTCCTTTATCCCAATTAGTTCATATAAATTTCACAATATTATTATTCATTATATTATGATCCTAATTATATTGTGTATAAAATGTAGAAAGCAGTACACTCTTTTATACAGAAAAACTATCTAATAGTAATAAAACATATAATAAATAGTTCATGGTAAATTGAAAACAAAGATTTTATTGGTTGTTTCCTTTGCTTTCCTGTTTTATCTGATTGTACACTTTAATTTTAAGGAGAGCATCTTGCTGGAGTAGGATTTCGCTGTAATACATGCTTGAGAGCTTATAAGAACAAGGATTCATTACTTCGGCATCAAAGATATGAATGTGATAAAGAACGACAATTTACATGCCCTCATTGTCCCTACAAAGCTAAACAGAAAAGCCATCTAAAAACTCATGTTAGTTGGAAGCACTTATTTAAAGGACTATAGCACCTTGATATAGTTTTTAAGTATTTATTCATTCTTGTTGAAATTAATTTATATAGAAATATATATTTAAATAGCTATATATTTAAATAAAGTAAATAACATGATTTTTTCTTAATAATTCAGAGCCTATAGAGGTGCAAATTAAATATTATGGTCAGGACCAATTTACATCAAGTTTTATTTAAAAAATTAAACTATTTTATAATTTTTAAATATTCACCATCAAAAGAACAATAAATAAAAATAAATGTTTTATAATTTATTTATTTTTTGTCTGGATGAGCTAATGGATTTTTAATTTGAATGAGGTTTAGTGAGAAACATTATTAAGGATATGTCATTCTTGACTAGTAAATCATGTATTAGAAATTAATGATAAGTACTAATGCTAGACTTGACCTTTTTTTTAATGCCATTATGTTTCTGTTAATAAATTATTAATACTTTTTATACTTTATTTCAATTTAAGGGAACTCTATTTTATAAATGTTTAGTTTATGATATAAAATCACCCTTTTTTAAAAAATATTTTACTCCTTATCACATTATTATCATTACTTTTTTAAAGGAACTTTTGAAGAAATTGAACAATCATGTTTGGAAAAATACATCTGCAGAGTTTGTCTGAAAACTTATAAGAACAGAGAAACTTTAAATCGACACAAAAAATATGAATGTGGTATTGAACCCCAATTCCCTTGCCCTCATTGCTCATACAAAGCTAAGAGGAAATCACATCTAAGGTCCCATATCGGTTTAAAGCATTTATTTGTACAGGTAAATAATGCATATTCAGGATGAAATAATTTTAAAAATTTATGTTAACTTGAATTAAATGAAAATAGAAAATATTGTATCTGAAATGAAATCTAGGTATTAAAGTTTTTTTATATATATTTGTAAACAATTTTGTCTGTTCGATTATTTCTGGAGTACTCAAACTATTAATATTTTCCTTGAAACGAATAGAAAATATATATAGTTCATTTGTAATTCCTGATTTGATACTATCATTGATTTATATTTTGTTAATTTTAACTTTTAAAAAACAGAGAGATTAACCATTTGTATTAGAGGTTTTAGGTGTATATACTCAATTTGTAATTTTAACTTTCAAAAAATATATATATATATAATCAATATTATTTTGGTTTGCATAATTGTAGTTGTTTTTAACCTGCTGGCTAACCTGTACTATTAATTACCATAATTTATAATAATCTGAAATACCTTTGCTGGTCTCGATGCTCATCAAATATTTGTCCTCTGCCAGCAGGCGGCCTTGGTGGCTTAAATGGTAGAGCGCTCTAACGGAGAGGCAGAGGATCCGGGTTTGTATCTCGGCCGAGGGCCTATCTTTCCTCTTTAAAATAAAAATATTTAAAAATCAAAACCATTGAACAAATTTCCCTTTATTTGTTTTGATTTTTAAATATTTTTATTTTAAAGAGAAAAGATAGGCCCTAGGCCGGGATTCAAACCCGGATCCTCTGCCTCTCCGTTAGAGCGCTCTACCATTTAAGCCACCAAGGCCGCCTGCCGGCAGAGGACAAATCTTTTCTCTTATCCGATCGTTCTAGTGTATACATCACAAAAATTGTGAGAACACGAGGACATGGGATCGGATAAGAGAAAAGATTTGTCCTCTGCCATCAGGCAGCCTTGGTGGCTTAAATGGTGGAGCGCTGTCACGGAGAGACAGAAGATCCGGGTTCGAATCCCGGCCGAGGGCCTATCTTTTCTCTTTAAAATAAAAATATTTAAAAATCAAAACAATTGACCAATAATTATAAAATATATAAATAATCGTATGACGTAAGTCAATAAGATCCTAAAATTAAAAGTAATGTTCAAAGAACATTCGTTCTAGTGTATACATGGCAAAAAATTGGGAGAACACTAGGACATGGGAGCGGATAAGAGAAAAGATTTGTCCTCTCCCGGCAGGCGGCCTTGCTGGCTTAAATGATAGAGTGCTGTCAAGGAGAGACAGAGGATCCGGGTTCGAATCCGGACCGAGAGAATACCTTTAGTTTATATTGTGAATTGGGTAAATAACATTTACTATCTTATGTCATAAATATAAATTGATGTAAACTGCGCAAAAATAAATAGGGATATTTGTAATTTATTCTTTATTTGTTAATTGTAATAAAATTAGCTGATATATTTTGTATTAGTTGGTTCAATCAAAACAGAAAATTCTAACCAAAAACAACACAGTTGTTAATTTTCTAAGGAACAGTAAACACCAAGATTAATCATTTTGTAAACACTTTTCTCTATTTAAATTCAGTTGTATTTTCATTGAACATGGAAAGACATCATATGAACCCAAGTCCATTCTTTATGTTATTGTGAAAATGAGCAACCTTGGTCACCGGCAAGAACCACAGAGAGAGATGGTTGACATTTCTCAGAAGTACATCTTTTGCCTCTTTAAGACTGCAGTAACTGCCACCAGCGGCTCAGAAGATGTGGAGTAGTTAGTGTCTCGAAGAGGGCACCAACTGGAATGTTGCAACTTATTTTTTTAAAATCATTAATAATTATTAGAATAAGGATAATGTATTGAAAAATCAAAATAATTTTATATTTAATAGTCTTTAGAAACTTAATGCATCTTTCTTAATGAAATTGTACTGTGTGTGTTGTTTGGTGTAAAGGGAATATCATTTGCAACTTTTGGGTACTATATAACAATAAGTTATTTTATATTCAGCCATCAAGTCTATTCTGGAACCAATGAGGTATGTAATGCACCTATTTACTTATTAATATCATGTTTATGTCAAAGGTTTGATGTCTGTTTACTCACTTTTTTTCTTTTGTTTTTAAGGCTTTACTCATTTGAAAAAAGAATATTGCTGTGTCAAGTGTCCGCGCATGTATTGGAGCAAGCATTCATTGATACGACATCAACGTTATGAATGTGGTCAAGAACCAAGGTTCAAATGTCCTCATTGCCATCACAGGTCCAAGTTGAAGAGCAATATGATCAAACATATCGATCGTATGCACAACAATATCAAGCTATTAAAATTTTAGATTTGAAAATGTTTCTAATTTGTAATTATAGTATACAGCATTGACATAATTTTCTTTGGATTATGTTAATTGAATGTTTTTTATTTATTTAACAATTATGGCTGTGCTTACTCTCTCTTTTATAAAGTGAATACTCTTCTCTCTGTTATGTGATAAAGTATAGAAATAATTAAATTTTAATATATTCATTAAAAATAAGCTTTATTTATTTATTTTTAACATTTTATGTTTAGATAAAATATTTTGGCAAACTAAAAAAAAAAGCACTATTTATTATTATTTTAAAATTCTAATATGGTTCCTAGCCTGAATTTTATTTATATTTAGAATAATTGTGGCCATTAGAAATAAAAAGTTTCTTTACCTACTTACCTATCAAACATTTTTATAATTTCAAATGTTTAGTATTTATGTATGAGAGGAGAATACTTGACTGGATGATAAAATGGAGAATGGAGATGGTTGGAGGGTGCAGTAAAAAAAAAAAACCATAGTTGGTTAACCAGTTCACCCAGCCGCTTCTCCCAGTCGCTCTGAAGATGTCCTACATTGTAGGTCGAAACGTTGGCACTAACTAAATATAAGTCTGGTACTTATTTGGTGTTTTTTTTACTGCACCCCCCAACCATCTCCGTTCTCCATTTAGTATTTATGTCTTAACTTGTTTCTTCACACTTTATGGATTAGAAAAAAAAAAAAAATCTGTCATTGGACTGTGAAGATATCTGTGATGAATTTGATACTTTTTGGTTTGAACAATGAAACATGAATTTTTTTAAGAAGATTTGTTTTTCGGTTGGGGCTGTAGATGATGAATATCTTTGGTCTCTCTATCTGAACTTCTTGCAGACATATATTGCTTGCTACAGCAAAGGATAGCCTAGAGATAGTCTACTCTCACGTTCTTACAAACCATGGTTTCCCTGATGTAATTGCAAACCCCCCAAAGCTTTATAATCAGTCTTTAGAGAAGGATGGATTCAGGAAGTATCTTTACCATCCAACATACTCTTGGGTTCAAGAAGAGTGGCAAATTGGTCTAGATCCAAAGATTATGGCTGATAGGATAAGCAGGCACATAAAATCCTATATATCTTTTCCCAAAGCAGATTTGCATAGACCAAAACTCTATACATATTTACGTTTAGTGATGAAGAGAGAATGCATGTTTCTGGCATTTTATTGATTTATTGTATTAAATTTTTTTGACCTAACAGCTAATAGAAAGAATGCCTGACTGGTTATTCTAATAAAATTTATTTTTTAAGGCTTCGCAAAGAAGACATTTTATTGTGACAAGTGTCCAAAATTGTACATGTTCTTGGAATACATAGGAAACAAAGGAAGTATGGATGTGGCAAATAGCCTCAGTTTAAATGCCCCCATTTTCTTCATCAAACTAAATTGAAAAATAATCTAAGAGCCTCGTATTGTCGTCAGTTTTGTACCTCAACTTCCCTGATGATTGATATTAGTATCCCTTTTTTTTAGCTTAATTATAACATATTTGCTATTTTTTTATTGGAAATAAATAATTTTTTCAAATGAAATATTTCCATTACTGGTGTAAATGAATGTATTATTGATTCATCATTCATTACAAATTATCTTTGTTGAGATCACATTGGTAAATTGTTAGAGTAACTAATACAACTTAATTACATGTATATATAACTATTTTAAATGTTACTGAGAAGGAGGATCAAAAAATTATCCAAAAAAAATGCTGAAATATTGGGAATTGAATTTTGAGTGAATGTCGATTATGTTGGTGGATTAGTGTGTCACAATTCAATGCTATTTAATTCAATTAAATAACTTTACTGAAAGGACTTATATATTAGATGAAAAACCAAAAATATTTCTGAAATTTTGAGGGGTTTTTCCTCTAATTTTGCAGGTAGTGTGATTTTACTGACAGAGTATTTTTTTAAATTTTAATAATTTTAAAGTTTGCTTTAATTTATGACCATACTTTTTGTTCAAGGGTTCTGGACTGTTGTTGTAATAGAACAAGAGAATTATTTTGCATGGCTTGTTAAAAAATTCCTTAATTTATTTTTCAGCTTAAGCAATTTAATTTCTCTTTTTTCCAGAAACAATCAGATCACCCCTCAAAGGAGCAAGAACATATATTTGTGAAAATTGTTCCAGAGTTTATCGACATAAAAGTACCCTTTGGTGTCATCAAAAGTTTGAGTGTGGAAAGGAACCACAGTTTCAGTGCCCTCATTGCCATTACCGTGCAAAGAGGAAAACCAGTCTAACAAGTCATATCAGACTGAAACATTTACATTTTCCTGAGCTCAGTTGAGCCACACTACTAAAATAAAATTCAATTTTTTTTACAATATTAACAGTTTACATTTCATGAAAAGAGGCAGTGTGTTGTATGTTGGTCATTGTAACAAAATAAAAATGAAATCTTAATTTATAGAATCTTTGGAGAAAACCTGTTGAAATTAAATTTGAAATCATGAGTCCTATCCTATTTGTTTTAAATTACTTTAATGTCAATCTTATTTGATTTTTTTTGTATTTATATTCTAGTTCTTTTTTAACAGTGAAATAGTAGTTATCATTTGAATTTTCACATAATAATTTTCAGATAGAGACTGTAAGATAAAGGAAAAAACATACAAACTAATGAATGGTACTAAAAATGTGAAAAATAATAGTTATGATTCTAAAAGAAACTAATAAAAATAGACATAAGGGTGGTCAAAATGGATATATTTATCAAAATCTGAAAAAATATATATTTTGTGATTACAATACTTATTTTATGATCTAAAATAATGTAAAAGTGATTTCTTACACCTCCCTCGCCATTTCATGGGTACCATAGGCCATTTAGAGTAAGAAATTTTAAAAAAGTGTTGTAGTATCATTTCTGGTTCAGTCATATTTAAAATTTAATATGTTTTTGCACTTACATTAATCTGTTAAATTTTAATTTAAAATTTAATTAATTTTTTGAGAAAAACTATTTTTTTATAAAGATTTATTAAAACCTTTACCTTTGAGTAATATACCGCTTCTGGTTATCATGTAGGGACAAAAAAAGAGTTGCTACACTAATCCCAGCCATAAAATTTCAATGGGTGATTGCTTTTGAGTTATGCAGTAGATTTATGAAACCAATCAATTATTGTATTTATAATACTGCCATTATTTAATATAAGGAAGTAATGAAAAATTAAATAAACTCTTAAAGAAAAAAGAATAATGTTTAAAAACAAAATAAATTTAATCAAAATATAAACTTTAGATAAACTTATGTTAATATCATTTTTAGAATTTAAATGTATAGGTGATATAAATCATGATTTTTTTTTTCAAATAAATTCTTATATCAAAATTAAAATAGACCTACCATTAAAAATTTCAGTCCATGGGCATTGTTTTGGAGACAAAACTGTTACTAAATTAGTGAGTGGATGAATTGCATGTTTATATTTTACTTTAATTCATTTTCAAACCAGAATCTAGGTGTGGAAATGGAATTTATAGTTTCGTATTATGCAAAAAAAAAAAAAAAACTACTGACATCTGTATAGAAAGCATGAATATGAAGTATAAAAAAAAAAATTGTTGGTGGTTTTAGAAATCATTCTTTTGTCAACTATTAATATATGAGGAATTAGGTATCAAAGATGCTAACGAACAAAAGATAGATCAAACTTCATGAATCAAAACTTCTTGAAAATGAACTTGAATTGTATCTTACTCCTTTATGTAACCTTTTAGTCGAATCGGCCGTATAGTAAATATAAAAATTATCAAATCATTGATTCTCAAATTCGGTATTACACTTGCTAGTTTATATATTTTAATTGTGCAAATGAATGAGATATAAAGAGTGGAAGAAAGTGGTCCGGGTAGAGGTCAAGAATTTCTCATATAGGGCTATGGTATTGCCCTGACCTGCAAGGTGATGAAACATTGGCTACTCAATAAAGTTTTCTCCTATTATATGAGAAATACTTTGACCTCTACCCAGACCACTTTCTTCCAGATATAGTGTCAAGGTCAACAATTATCATTCAGTATGAGATATAAAGAGGTATGATCTGTTATATTTTAATAATCTGTTATATTTTACAGATTGGTATTGTAATTAGTTGTGATTTTGTTGTGTTATTGGTTAAGATCCATACTCTTCGAAACACTATGTTTCTAAATAAATAAAAATTATATTTAGTTCATAGGCATTTACCTGAGAATTCGTGAAGGAATTTTCTGTTTTTAGGTTTACTGCGACTTTTAACAATGGTGTTTTTTTTTTTTCCATTTTATTTCTTAATATAAACATTCTGAAAAGTTATGATGAGAAATTGAAAAATAATTTATTTTCTTCTTTTATTTTATTACATAAAGTATTTAGATGTCATAATTTATTACAATATATAAATTTAATGAGTTGTTTTTACTCTGAATATCCTATCCTGAATTCAAAATGTTTATTTCAATTAGCTATTCTATTATTATTTATATCTATATACATTTATTTATTGCTTGTATGTATTACAAACTAAAGTATTTCAGTTAGCTACCATTCAATAATTATAAATTATATTCATTGAACTTTTTATTTTAAGGCTCTGAGACAGAGGTGATTGTTGGGCATCACTGCTTATTTTGTGGAAAATTATACCGGCAGAGAGGTAGCTTGTGGAATCATCAAAAATATGAGTGTGGTAAAGAACCACAATTCCAATGTCCACATTGTCCTCATAGAGCAAAATTAAAACCTAATCTGAAAAGGCATATGTTCACTAAACACATGAATATAAAGCTTGATTTGATTTAATTTTATTCTATTATGTTATATTACTCATTGTTTATTTTAATAAGAAATAAGCATTTTTACTATAAAAATAAAAAACATTACTAAACTTTTGTATCAATTTTATTTTAAGCTCCTTATTGGATTTGATTACTTGCCTCTTTTTCTACTAATTAAAACTCATTCCTATGGTTTCATAATTGAGTGTTGCATTAAAATTGTTTTTTTATTTTAATTGATTGATACTTATAAACTAACAACATACTCAGATTTTATGATTTGACTTATAAGTAATAAATAATTATTGACCTGTCCAAATTCATAATTTTTATAACTTCATTAATTCGATTAATATAAAATCAGAGTATTCTACTTTTTTTTTATAATTTAGTTTTGGATTATGTTGATTTTAAATTTATATTTTAATTAGCCCCTGGGCACGACCTAATCACATCCCACATTCTAAAACGCCTTCCTCGGAAAGCGATCCTACTCCTTACATATATATATACACTGCTGTACTCCACACCACATACTTTCCTGATTCCTGAAAATTATCCATAGTTAAGATGATACCAAAACCTGGAAAACCACCAGAACTCCTATCTTCTTACCATCCTATATCTCTCCTGCCCATAATGGGCAAAATACTTGAAAAACTTATTCTGAAATGTCTTCATCCTATCATAGAATCCAAACAAATAATCCCAGATCACCAATTTGGTTTCAGAACATCACACTCCACAATCCAGCAATGTCATCATGTGGTGGACCTTGTCTCATCCGCATTAGAGCACGGAATGTACTGCACGGGAGCTTTTCTCGATGTAGAGCAGGCTTTTGATCGAGTCTGGCATCCGGGTCTGCTGTACAAACTCTGTAAATTCTTACCTTCTACTTACTTCCTTATTATCAGTTCCTACCTCACTAATAGAACCTTTAAAGTAAACCATAATTTTTCCTACTATTCCCTCTTTACCAAGTCTGCTGGTGTTCCTTAAGGTAGTATCCTGGGTCCCATCCTATACACGATAAATACAGCTGACATCCCAACCCATCCAAGCACTGTCCTCACTACGTACGCTGATGACACATGTGTGTTATCAGTAAATAAGGATTCATCTGTTGCATCCCAATCTCATATCTCAAACCTTCAAGAATGGTGTCCAAATTGGAGAATTAAAATAAATCCCATCGAATTACCTTCACTCTTCGTCACAAACAACGTACAACAATAATAAACCTCCGTTGTGTGGCTCAGTAATCATCTCTGGATTATAACTGTGGTCATCTATTTCAGACTTTACACTTTTAATATTTAAAATTCTATCCGATAATGCACACCTGACTTGTAAAATTTATAATAATATTTTTTATTTGTATGATATTTTCAGGGAGGAGATTCTTTTGTGATACATGTCCTAGAAAATATTTGAATAAGATTTCACTGCAGCGGCATCAAAAATATGAATGTGGTAATGTAAATGTAATGTCAAATGTAAATATTGTTGTTATAAAACAAAACGAAAGTATAGCTTGAAAACTCATAATTATCATAAGCATATGAAAATTACCATATGAGTATTTTTGCTTCCTTCGTTTTTGTAAATATGATTTTTTTCCAGATATTTATATTGTTTTATTTTATATATATATATATATATATATATATATATATATATATATATATATATATATATATATATATATATATATATATATTGTATATTCTTGATAAAGCTATATTTTGATCTGTGAAAATTCACAATATACTGTGGTGAAATAACTCAGCCTATTGCATTTAATTAGAAATATTTATCACTACAATAGAGCCAAAAACTCAAAAAGAAACACTATTATTTAT
This sequence comes from Arma custos, assembly GCA_037127475.1. Taxonomy (NCBI): domain Eukaryota; kingdom Metazoa; phylum Arthropoda; class Insecta; order Hemiptera; family Pentatomidae; genus Arma; species Arma custos. Next base: position 41,034,165 of record CM073760.1, read on the forward strand.
TATAATGCAATTGGGAAAAACCACAATGCAAAGCCTTATGTTACAAACATACACCTACTTACCAGTCGACGTTTCGCCTATTCAGGCATTATCAAGACACCAAAATCAAAAAGGGGGTTATGTGAATCGCATCTCGAAGAAAAAGGTGCAATAAATCCCAACGATCAACAGCTAAGATGATATAAAATATATAAGCTCCGTGAAAGAGACCATCTGCACGATGTTCGAAATTAACTTGTGCCCTTCATTCCTCATTAAAAAATATTGGAATTTGAACTATAACAAGATTCACAATAATATGAACTGTACTTCTAGTGGTGGGGATCTTGCATTGTCGGATAGTGGTGGTGCCAAGAGAAATAATATGAATGGTGTCTTTTTTGCGTGCACTTATATTAAGGGCCTGTCAGAATGTGTTAGAGATATATTTAAAGAGTATGATGTTTACGAGATTAGGCTTGCGAATAAGATTACAAACAAGATGAGTAAATTTTACACTCCATTGAAAGATAAAATACTTACACAGCAACAATCAGATGTAGTGTATGAGATTAGCTGTTTGCAATGCCCTAAAATATACATTGGTGAAACATCACAATTGTTGCACAAAAGAATGTATCAGCATCAATATGATTGTAAAAATATTGGTGGCAAGGAACCTAACACAGCATTGGCCCAGCATACCAAAACTTGTAAGCATCAATTTGATTTTGAGAATGCTAAAGTTATTTACAAAGAGTGTGATGGCTCTAGAAGGAAGTTGTTCGAGGCCATGCAGATTGCACAAAAGATTGACATTTCGGTAAATTATAAAACAGATTGCGGAAATTTGAACCAATATTATTCGGAAACGTTGAATATTTTAAAAGAAAAATTTGGCTAACTTTGCTAATATGTATAAATTTTTATAGGTTAATATTACTTGATATGTTTTGTGGATCAGCTGATTCTATAACCTTCCCAGCTGGTTGCATATTACTTTGGTTCAGTTGTATGTTGAACGTCTTGGTGGTGGGGTGCTGTCTCATGTTTGGAGCCTGTTTGGGCTGTTGATCTTTGGGATGTATTGCACCTTTTTCTTCGAGATGCGATTCACACAACCCCCTTTTTGATTTTGGTGTCTTGATAATGCCTGAATAGGCAAAACGTCGAATGGTAAGTAGGTGTATTTTTGAAACATAAGGCTTTGCATTGTGGTTTTTCCCAATTGCATTATAATTAGAAATATTTATTTTCCATCAATTGTAATTTTTTATTATCTATTGATAATTTATATTACCTATTAATAAATAATGATGGAAACACAATATTCTTAAATTGGTTTAATTTGTCAAAATTCACATTACATAACATTAGTGAGATAGCTAAAATGGTCACTTCTGTATAAATAAATATATCAATAAAAATGAGCAAAAACTCAAAAAGAGACAAATTATTGATAGGTTGAACATTAGGCTTTGTTCAAATAGAGAGGGCAACTTTGCTCCAAGATGCTCCACAAACAACTAAGGCAAGGGAAGGAAATACACAAACCTTATTTATTTGATGTGAGATATACTACATTTTGTTTTCTTTAATCTGATTTCCTTGTGAATTTTTTCTTGATGATTGGTGAAATATTGACTGGTTATTTTTTCCCAGTATTTTGGAGACTTAAGGCTTTATTTTAGGGATTTTTCCTGTTTCATCCTATAAATAGACATATTATTATTGTATAAAGCCAATATGTTTTATATTTGTTCATTTAGTTATTTATAACTAATTTATGTGTGAATTAATTGGATATATAGGAGTGAAAAGTAAATTGGAAATGTCGATAAAATAGATTTTATTGAGAATGTTGTTAAAGCATTCTGTCATTCAGATAACGGTGACAGGATCCTTAAATATTAACATTATTATTTATATTTATTGTATACAACTTTATTATGAGAGTTTAAAAATCAAATCGTTCTAAGGAAATTATGCTTTCACCATTGTTTATTAGTATTACCTGAAAACTTCCAACAACTTTATCAAATCAATAAATGTATTGTTAATTTTTCCCAAAATATTCCATTCAATAAATATTTATTATATATAAAAAATAAACGTTATTTTCTCCCATTATTATCTATACCTCCGTTTCTTTCCTCAATCAGAAAAAAAAATATGACTTCAATTTATAAGAACCATGTTACTATTTTTCTATAGCAGAAAAGCAACAGATTGGTAGTGAAATTAAAAATTCCATATTAACCAAACTGTTCAATGTAATTATGAAAACTAGGGAAATACCCGACTAGTGGTTAAAATCAGACATTGTTTTGATTTTTAAGAAAGGTAGCCCATTAAAATTAGATAATTACCGTCCCATAAGTCTGATCCCTATCCTCTCCAAGATTTTCTCAAAAGCTCTCAAAACCCGTTTAAAAAGATTCTTCGACGAGAACCAACCTACAATATATAATCTCCATGCCGCCAACCAAATCATTGAGAAATCGAATGAATACCGAATCTCAATATATTTTGCATTTATTGACTTCAGTATAGCCTTTGATACAGTAAAGCACTCATTTCTTATCAACAGTCTAAAACGCCAAGGCATTAATAAACAGATTTTGGATATTCTTCAATGTTGGTATACCAACAGCCAAGCAAGAGTAGTTCTGGACTTAAATGGAGAGGATTTTCCAATCGAAAGAGGGATTCGTCAGGGCGATCCTTTATCACCTGATCTATTCAACGCGGTCTTGGAAGATGTTTTCAGAAATCTTCACTGGGAGAATTTTGGGATAGACATTAATGGTAACAAACTGTCAAATCTGAGATTCGCTGATGATGTACTTCTCATTTCACACTCACCATCTGAACTGAAGAAAATGCTAGAAGAGCTGGTCCTAGTAGGAAATGAGGCTGGGCTGGAGATAAATTTTAACAAATCAGTCTTGATGACAAATGCCGAAGAAGAAGAAATATTTCTCGGTACCAGCAAACTCCAATGGGTTAAAGAAACAATCTATCTAGGGCAACTCATATCATTTGCAGATAAATCCAAGAAAGAGGTGAATAGAAGGATTAAAATAGGATGGTCCAAATTTTGGTCACACAAAAATATTTTTAAAAGTAACATGGCCATACATCACAAGAGAAAAGTTTTTGATGCTTGCATCATTCCCTCTTTAACTTATGGATGCCAAACTTGGAGCCTAAATAATGATATATCTAAATCCCTAGCAATCACTCAGCGTGCAATGGAGCGAAGTATGTTAAGAAAAAGTAGAAGTGAGAAAATAAAGAAGACAGAACTACGGAAGCTGACTGGTACGCGCGATATTCTCAAGACAGTATCTGATCTTAAATGGCAGTGGACTGGACACATTGCAAGAATGGCATCAACACATTGGGCTAAGGCAACAACGGATTGGTATCCAATACACCGCACTAGGAGAAGAGGGAGCTGGAGGGAGGGGAGGGACCAGCTACGAGATGGCGGGACAACATAGGAGTACTATGACACCGTTCTGCTTGGAACAGATGTAGCTGAGGTAAATTGGGAGAGGCTTATGCCCAAAGAAGGGCCTTTTTTTCTTTTTAAAAACCTTGTAAATATAAAAACCATGTAAAAATTGTACATAGAAGAAAGAGGAAAAAAAAATAAAGCTTATTATTATTATTATAATTTACAGAATGACAATGATCTTAGGTGCCTACAAAGTATTTTTATTTTAACTTATCAATGTTTTTTTTTTTAATATTTGAGATTATTCTGTTAATAATCAGGTATATCTTTTTAAGGTTTGGAATCAGTGGAAAAACATTTTTTCTGTGACACATGCCCCAGAAGTTATATGAACAAGGAATCTCTTAGGAGACATCAAAAATATGAATGTGGTAAAAAGCCACAGTTCGAATGTAAATATTGTCGTTATAAAACAAAACGAAAGGATAGCTTGAAAACTCACAATTATCATAAACATATGAAAATTACCATATGAGTATTTTTGCTTCTTTCGTTTTTGTAAATATGATTTTTTTCCAGATATTTATATTGTTTTATCGTATATATATATATATATATATATATATATATTCTTGATAAAACTATATTTTGATCTGTGAAAATTCACAATATACTGTGGTGAAATAACTCAGTCTATTGCATTTAATTAGAAATATTTATTTTTCTTCAATTGTAATTTTTTATTATCTATTGATAATTGATATTACCTATTAATAAATAATGATGGAAACACAATATTCTTAAATTGCTTTTATATATAATATAAATAAAAATATTTAAATTGGTTTAATTTGTCCAAATTCACATTACATAACATTAGTGAGATAGTTAAAATAGTCACTCCTGTATAAATAAATATATCAATAAAAATGAGCAAAGACTCAAAAAGAGACAAATTATTGATAGGTTGAACATTAGGCTTTGTTCAAATTGAGAGGGCAACTTTGCTCCAAGATGCTCCACAAACAACTAAGGCAAGGGAAGGTAATACACAAACCTTATTTATTTGATGTGAGATATACTACACTTTGTTTTCTTTGATCTGATTTACTTTGTGAATCTTGTCTTGATGATTGATGAAATATTGATACTGGTCATTTTTCACAGTATTTTGGAGACTTAAGGCTTAATTATGGGGATTTTTCCTATTTCATCCTATAAATAGATATATATTTTTATTGTATAAAGCCAACATATGTTTTATATTTGTTCATTTAGTTATTTATAACTAAATTATGTGTGAATTAATTGGATATATAGGAGTGAAAAGTAAATTGTAAATGTCGATAAAATGGATTTTATAGAGAATGTTGTTAAAGCATTCTGTCATTCAGATAACGGTGACAGGATCCTTAAATATTAACATTATTATTTATATTTATTGTATACAAGTTTATTATGAGAGTTTAAAAATCAAATCGTTCTAAGGAAATTATGCTTTCACCATTGTTTATTAGTATTACCTGAAAACTTCCAACAACTTTATCAAATCAATAAATGTATTGTTAATTTTTCCCAAAATATTCCATTCAATAAATATTTATTAAATATAAAATAATATATATTATTTTCTCCCATTATTATCTATACCTCCGTTTCTTTCCTGAATCAGAAAAAAAAAAAATGATGACTTCAATTTATAAGAACCTTGTTACTATTTTTCTATAGCAGAAAAGCTACAGATTGTTAGTGAAATTCAAAATTCTGTATAATTTACAGAATCACAATGATCTTAGGTGACTACAAAGCATTTTTATTTTAACTTATCAATGTTTTCTTTTTTAATATTTGAGATTCATACAAGACTGAAGAGACAAGAAACTGATCGACGTTTTCGCCTACTTCAACATTTACTGGACAAACGTTCAAAGCTCCCAATTAATTACAAAAGACTCATTTGCATGACTGTTATCAGACCTATTTGGACATACAGGGTTGAGCTTTGGGGCTCTACTAAACCATCCAATTCATCTTACAATCTCCAATCCTTACAATCCAAAATCCTTCGTAAAATCCTCAATACTCCTTATTATGTCACAAACAAACTCATCCATCATGATCTTAATACCCCATATGTTGCTGATTTGGCCCAAACTAGATACCTATCCTTCCATGACAAGCTCCATACACACCTGAATCCGGTATTCTCTCAATTTGCTTCCCATACTATTCCTAATAACCCTCCGAGGCATCTGAAAAGAAGATGGCCTCAAGACCTTCTACTATAAAACTTTATTGGAGTGCTACCGATGGGTAGTTTCTCCACAAATGTTTTTGTTTTCATATCATTTGTTCATATTAGCAAATTTATTTGATGTAATATAATTACCGTTGTAAATATCAATAAATTAATCTAAAAAAAAAAAAATATTTGAGATTATGTTAATAATCAGGTATATCTTTTTAAGGTTTGGAATCAATGGAAAAAAAATTTTTCTGTGACACATGCCCCAGAAGTTATATGAACAAGGAATCTCTTAGGCGACATAAAAAATTTGAATGTGGGAAGGAGCCTCAATTCGAGTGCCCTTATTGTCCCCATAAAACAAAATTAAGCTGCAATTTGCGAAAACATATTGTGCTTAGCCACATTAATTTATTAAAGTGAATTTATAACTTCTTACAGTCAAGTTAAATTCTTTGATTTGGTGATATCTCTGAAGAATGTTCAGATTAACCTATATTTTAAATATTGTAATTATGTTAAGCATTTTTATTAATGGTTTTGTCAGTTTTAAGTGTAGAAGTTAAAAAAGTATTTATTGTTGAGCTTTTTAAAATTTTTGAGTATTAATCACTCCAAAAATAAGTTTGAAATATTTATGATAATTTAATAAATATTTTTCTCTATTTTGTTTTCTTTAATCTATGGTCCATACTAAAATGATTTCTGAAAACTGAATATAGGCCGTTTATAGTTTTTGTAATGTGCCTGATACACCTATTTAAAACATGAATTAGCATTATTGATAAATATTATTGTTTTTTTCCAATGCATTTTATGAAGTAATTTTTATTCAGCCTAATTAGTATATCAGAAACTTTTTTACAGATTTTTAAACTTACAAATATTAATGTGTTTTCATACATCTCACTGCATATCTATTTATTCATTCTCCATATCTTATATAGAATATGTATTTAGAAACAATATCAAAGATTCCTTTTATATTGAAAAATATTAAAACACCTTATAATGTCAGATATCTTCAGTCAGATGGTGTCCTGAAGTGATTTAAAGTGGATACTGATTGAACTAGATAGAGTGTATTGATAGGGAACATTACCTAGTGTTTTTTTCTTTATTTAATGTCACTTTTTGCTGCTATGGCTAATCGGACGATGCTACATTGGGAGCTCTAAATTTTGCCTATCCAGGTTTAATTAGGATAGGGATTTGTAACGAGTGCCTGACATCGTACAGGTCCCTTGCAAAGGACGGCGTAACTAAGGATTTTTTACTCCCTTTAAAAATCCTAGGGTCACCTGCCAGGTGACCTACGAACCCGCGATCTTGGGTTAGTAGTTTGTTATGCTAACCACTAGACCACAGGTTGCCCCCTAGTATTACCTAGTGGAACAAGGCACGAAATAGTGAAGGCACTTAGTAGAATTTATACTCAGCATTAAACTTAAAATAGAAACTCCTTGGGATCCTTTCAGATTCCGAAGACTAAATATTTGGTCACATATTTTAATTTGGCCTGATGATACATTTAATTGCCAAACCTTATTGTAATGAAGGTGAGATGGGAAATTTTGTATCTGTGATTTCCCAGTTTGTGATCTTAGAAACTAGTCTTAGATTTGTTCTACCCAAAATCAAGTAATGGAGAAGAACCATTACCTAATGATAATGGTAAATATAGGTTATGGTTCATTTAATAAAATGGATGTACTTAATTTAATAATATTGACAAAATTCTCGAATTAACAAATCTGCAAATGGCACTGAACTTATTTGTTGTTAAAGTCATTTAACGACCCTTTCATTTATTCTTTCTTAGTTTTATCATGTAAATTTGATAGTGGTGAATAAGTTTAAATAACATGCCTGAATATTTGTTAATAGTTTTATGTTAAAAACACTTGTCTTATGAAAAATGTTCAACATTTTCGAAGTTTAAAGGAAGAGTCACTATTTTGGATCTTCCCATCTTTATTATATTATAATTATTATGTAATAACCAAGTTAAAAAATATTGTTGTGAAGGGAAGACTGAGGGGTAATATAGCCTTCAATATCATTAAAACTGTTGTATTTTTTTCTGTCATAAATATCTTCTGAAATGTATTTGTTTGTATCTGTGAATGCATTCCTGAATGTCTGCCTGCATGGGTGGGTATGCATGAGTATGTTTGTGTCAGCTCATATGTATTCCTCTTTCTAATAAATTCCTAACCTTACATTTGGCTGTTAATTACCTCCTTAGGAAGAAATTGACCCTAGTTAACTGAGAGGCCTCGCCCATTTAGGTCTTATTTGATATTTGTCATGTATTAAATATTCCATATTTACAAGTAAGTTTATGATTTTCTGTAATACCTTAGTTTATTATTAAGATATATATTTTGTTACATTTGTCTTTTATTTGCAGTAAAAAAATTTGTGTGCCTCCAATGTGGAAGAAGGTATTCTTACAAAGAAAATTTGTATAGGCACCAACGATATGAGTGTGGAAAAGAGCCCCAGTTTCAGTGTCAATACTGTCCTTACAGATTTACACAAAAATCAAATCTTCGAAGACATAATTATTGCATCCATAATATTGGAACCTGGAAGAGTTTATAATAAAAAAATAATTTTGTTTTAATTTCTATATGAAAAGTATTAAAAAATTATTTTAATACTTTTCATATAGAATTATTGAAATAGGATAAATTTATATATAAAGACACACACACACATCTAACTGAATGAAATTAAGAAAAAATGTGTATCAGTGAATTCCTTTGGACACATCAATTTCACAACATTCTACTTTATCTATAATTAATTTTGACTCGTTATCACTGTTAATTCATAACATTTAATAATTGTTTTTGTATTATTTTTATAATTTTTTTTCTTGTTGATGGTTCCTAATAGTCTAGTCAGCTCATAGATATATTTAATTAATAATTCCTGTACTTTTTTATTTTTTAAATCAAATTATGTATTCTTATAAATTGTTATTGGTCAATGAAATAAATTAAATAAAAAAAGTTTAAAGTATTTAGAGGAAAATATCAATGCTATTTCCTTTTATGATTAGTGAAGTGGGTTGAAAAATATATTTTCTCTAAAATATAATATAATATGATATTCCATGTAACATTATACAAGATGATCCTATTTTTAAAATAAAATATTCTGTTTCTTTTTGAAACCCAACAGACTCAAAACCTTTTGAACACATTGTCAAACAACATTGTCCTTTATCCAATCCTTTGGTTTTGATAATACTTTATCCTAGCTGTGTTCCAAAACAAATACTAAAGACTCATTTTGAATTTGTGTATATCCATCAAGAATTAAAGCTCATCATTCACAAAAGATTCAAACTATAGCGTAATATATATATATATATATGCATATATATATATTTATGTATATATGTGTATATATTATGCATATTGTAATACATATTATAATATATGTGTATATACATTAGATTCACACTAAGTGCCACACATTTTTTCATGAAGAGCTCAAATATCAATATAAAATTGAATGGTCTTAAAAATCAGCCACATTTTTTTTGGAGTTTACTCCTTAAGAAACAATTTTCATATTTAGCCCGCGGTATGAAAATTTATGAGGAGTAAAATTGAGTGTTGACTAAAAGTGGCACGTTACGTTCCTTTCTCAATAAGATTGTATTATTTGTTTTACATAATAGATAGAAATTAAAAGTTAAATTCAGTGTCTAATCGGGAAGAGATAATACAGTATCTATGGTAACAGTGTATTCTATTGCTTTATTCTCAAAGCGTTCAAATGCGATAATGTTTTGTATAGGAGACTTTTTAAAGACACCTATCCAAACACTCTTATTTAGATTCCACCTTAAGATGTTGGGGTCCATTCATATCACTTGGATACAACCTCAACAGACAACAGGGCAGCGTTGCTCTGATAAGATTAGGAAATTGACTAGCTATCTAGCAAGGCTGTGCAGTGACTATTTAACTGTGTACAGTGTGTATTGTGTAGTGCTGCTAGGACAGGAGATTGGTGTATTAGGAAGTGGACAGGCAGTGACCACTACCCGACTTTGAAGATGAGGCCCACTTCAAAAGCGTAAAGACAGGGAAGCAGAAGAAGCGCCTCCAGTGATGAGATCGAACAGCTTTACCACTCTAGCTAATTTACCACCAACTGAGGAACCTACAGCAGCCCAGCCGAAGATGATTCCTCCAGTTATAATGGACCGAGAAAACTTCTCGTTAAATGAGGTGAGTGGTTTTATGAACAAAATTAATATTAATCAATGCTTCATCAAACAGAGGAGGGCTGAGATCCATATTTACCTCTAATTAGAAAGATATCTAAAAACTCGCAGAATTGGGTACCATAGTTTTTTAAAATAATTTACAGATTAAAAAAAAGAATACACAATGATTAGTATTAGTAGAGACTGATTAATTGGCAAGAACACATTTAAAATCCAGTAGGAATGGAAAGGGGTAAACTTCAGTCGCGTCTTGGAGCTGACACATCCCCTTTTTTTTATCGCACTACCTAGCATTGCTGCCGGAGTTTTCGACGACAGTGAGAAGGGCTAGGTACTGGTTTATGTGCATGATACTGCTACCATTAATCTTCCCCAGTGAAACAATTTATCTATCCTGATCCACTCTAGTCCTGATTTCTTTTCTTCTTCCTTGGATGGTGCCTAGTTAATGCCAGAAGTCCTTCCAAGGATGGAAGAAGTCCATACATTGACAGAGTAACTCTATCCTTCGGATAATCTAGATTAAAGGTGATATGGAAACTTTCTTCTTATTTTCATGCTAAGTTATGTCACTTCTTCACTCAGTCTATTTCCTTTTCCTTGAAAATTCAGGTGAAGTCTCTTACCAGTATGGCCTGCGTTATAGCTACGACCTTAGTCAAATTTATTTCCACATTCCCATCTGCTACCATACTGGACCTCTAAGATTGAGTCTTCAATCTGGCTCTGCTATTTCCTACCAAAATAACTGTCAGGTCATCGACATGGGCCAAGTCAAGAAACCCTGTGTTTTTTAGCTCCCTCAGATTTGATCGAGTACCAACTTCCATTGGGCTAGCCACAGAACATCTTTCTGTCATTCAATTGGTATTAAGCTGTAAATTATACAACAGCAATGTAGTTGTATTCTCTATTCTTCTTACAATGAACTCATAACTAAACAATCCTAAAAAATTCTATCACACAGTCGCAACTCAAACACAGAGGTAAATAAATATGATTCGTATTATTACTATCACTAGTTGTAATTTTACTAGTTTTTACTGTTAATTTTCATTTGACATTGATTAAAATCTTGAGTTTATATGTTTTTAGTGTTATGTACTAATGATGATCTACATATGACCACTTTATCCTTATTATTAATTTAAATGAACGTTAATAAAATAATTTGTTTGCAAGGAACTTGACTGCATGAAGTGGATGTATTAAGCTTCAAAACCTTATAATTATTACATTTAAATCAAAATCAATGGATCCCTACAATTTTTGCAATATTGGTTTCAACAACTAGTGATTTTGGAGACTTGGAAGCAGCCAAGCATTCAGGCATAAGGCCTTCTTCCTCAAAATTGGAAAATATGGCTAGGCACCACAGAGCGAAACAATGTTAATTATTAATTATATCACTAGATGCAATATAATTTTGTATTGAATGTTATTATTTAACAGCCAATTTTATGTCCCACTTAGGCTAAAACCTGTGACTTTTTTTATTTTCTGAATATACTTCTGATTGGTTTATATACTTCTAAAAAAAAATGACTTTATTCATTTATATAATAATTTTTTGAGTACTACCAGTGGGTAGTTTCTCTACTTGTCATTCTCATGTCATTATGTATCACGCATCCTTTTTACTTTTTGTATTATTGTAATACAGTGGTAAATATCAATAAATAAATTTTTTTTAAAATATAATAATTTATTTTATTATACATAAAATTACTATGTTATTCTTTATTTACTAAGGGTTGAGCTTTATCCATAAACTTCTGCTGTTTTGACATTGAATGTTAGTTTTTAAAATAATTTATTAGTAATTATTCTGATTTTTTCATTTTTAATGTCTTGTAATAACTTTGTCTTATTTTCTTTAGTGTTTATTTTTTTAAACAGTTTCTGTATAAATTGTATTATTCCAAGTTTGATTCGATTTACCATTTTATTTACTGTTTATTTTATTATATTTTTACAACTTTTTAAAATAACTTAAAAAACTATTTGGTAGGTTGGAAGAGAGACCATTCAGAAGAAGAAGGCAGATTTAAATGTATCTCCTGCTTGACATCATATAGAAGTATCAAAAATTTAAACCACCACCAGCGTCATGTTTGTGGTAAAGTTCCAAGATTTAAGTGTCCCCATTGCCCACATCGGTCGCATCGCAGCAATGACATGAGAGTTCACGTTGTCAGAAAACATCTAGATTCAACAATAAATCAAATAATTTTAGTTTAAATTAGAATTATTGTTAATTTAGAAATAGTTAGTATTGTTAATATAGAAATTTTGTTGATGAAAATCTTAGCTTATTTCTTGCATGCCAAATCAAACCTTGCATGTTTATTTTCTGTCCTTCTGAAAAGATATTTATTCAATTAATTAGTAAAGTCATATTGACAATTGAATTCCATAGTTTAAACAATATGTTTGTCATGTTTTTGTTTTTTTTTAAACAGCTTAATCTTCCTATGTTTGATGAATAGTTATTTATATCCATATAGTACAAATTTGAGAGGTATTATTGAATATCTTCATGCATAATTTTGATATTATAGTTAAGCATTGATTAAAATGCTGGCAAACATTGCAACCCCTTTTTAGATCTTCATATTGCAAATATTTAACTATTTTCTTTTACTCTTAAGTTCATTTTTATTGTTTTCTATCTAAGAAAATAATAACACTCATACTTTGAAAAATGAGTATGTATTTATAACTCTGTTCCATGTTCAGTTGAAAAACTTATGCCATTTAAAATGGTTTGGAATTGTAAAACTATTTAATAGTCCTTTATCTTCAGAACAATGTAGACCCTTTCAAAATGCCCTTAACTTGTTGCTTATAGTCTATTTCAACTTTTACTCTTTTTCAATACCTCCCCTTTTCTAATGAGAATATGTAAATCAGAAAATGTAAATTAATTTGAATTTTTTTTTCTTTTCATTTTTTTGTATTTTTATTAAGAATAATTAATAAAACATGAAATAACAGATTTATAAACCTGATCCAAGTCTTAGGAGGTTGTAATATTTAAAGGTATTTTGCCCAAGAGCAGTAAGTCAGTTATTGCTGAAACTATCCCTTCTAGTGTTTCCGAATTTCATTTTGGTACTAGTCAGCAAGCAGTCAGTATCCATTATCCAGTTGACTTGTTTATCCAGCCCAACTGAGCTTTCACCTTCATAAGTAAAGGATGTGATGTACATTGATATGTATATTTGCCTTTTTATAAACATATTCGGGCCCTTCAATGGTGTTGCAAATAGCGGCCAATCATATGAATAGCTATTATCCAATCATATAGAACCAATCTCTTGACCGACTTTTCATAAAAAAAAAAAAAAAATTGCTACTTCTGGGTCAGTCTTCTCTGTGTTGTTAATAACTGTTCCCAAATAGATAAATTCCTACACAACTTTAAGTTTTAACTGGATCAGCTTTATCAGATCTAAGATTTTTTTCTAGCAGGTGTTGACAGTCATTCCTTTGCCAAGGTACCTTTCTTGCTACATCACATGGGCTTAATTTTTTAATCAGCATGATAACGTCGGCATACATTAGACATATAGCATTTATTATGTTCCTTTTCCCAATGACTGTTCAAAGAATGCATTTCTTACAATAATAAGAAATTTTGAGGGAACTGTTGCTATTTATCTCAAATTTCCTTTTATTTGTTAAGTCCGTTTAATAGTAATTAATTAAAAAATTAATCAATGAGATTGCATGAATTACTTTTGTCACCAAACCATTCCATATTTCCTTTCTGGAATCAAACATTGAATTAAGGTCCCATATTATCTCTTGGCTACATTTTAATACTAAGATGTGGTCCTAAATCTGAAATTAAAGCCCACTTTTGAGCTTTTGTCTCCTTTTCAGAGTTGAGTTGTACTGTTTATAAGCAATTGAAAGTAAAGTTATAGGACTGTAATTTTTGTTAGTAGTGTTAAATTTCGTTCTAATTGCTACAAAAATGCTGAATTCCCAGATTCTTGGAATTATTTTGTACACCATATTTTTTGGAAGTTACTGGAAATATTTCATAACTTCTGCTTCTCTGAATATTTCAGTAATTCTGTAGATACGTCATCCTCCCTATCAGTTTATCTATTTTATTTTTTTATTTATTTAAACTTTTTTTCCCCAATGACTTCTACTCAGCCTTCCCAAATTATTAATTAGTTTTAAAATTATAATAATTTTGTTATTTTTTATATATAAACAATTAGAAAATATAGCTATTCGTTTCATAGAAAACTTATTGTTATTGGAAACGTTATTATAAAGAATTTTTAATTTAAACAAATGAATATTTTCCAACAGTTATTATTTATTACTGATAGTTTTTCATAGCCTAATAATTATGGAAATCATTTCTTCACTTTAATTATCCTCACAACTTAAGATGAGATATCCAGGTATAATATATTGTGATATAGCTTATCCCTCAGGAGCCATCACATGCCCTTTCAATTTCAATTCAATAGAGTTTAATGTGCATACCTTATAGTTCCTCATCTTTTTATGATTGTGCATAATTTTGATCGATTGCAGATCCCTTTTACTTGAATCCAGGATGAAAATGCCTATTTCTTTCTTGAATGAATTTTGCATGCACATGATACCCTGTTTTATAGTGATTGTGACAGTTCAAGATACCTTCCTTTTTATGAATCTGGTCTTCTACCAATAATCTGGTATGACCTCTACTCACCTGACTGGTTTCATAAGTTCTTTTCCTCCATATTTGAACAGTTTCAAGGGTATTCCATCTATCCCCAGAGCCTTACTTTATTTTTTACTTCTTACCTATTCCACATCTTTCTTCCAGAGGAACTGAGCTAGCTGGTACTCCTACTTTGTTACTCCATGTCACAAGGGGTGCTGTCATTCAAAAATCTTTGAAAGTAACATTGCCATTGCTCAATTATTTTACTTCTTTTAGTGATTACATATTCTTCATTGTTTTTACATGAACTAATCTGAGATTTCAATATTCTTTTGTACTGGTTGATGTGTTTTTCTACTGAATCTTGTTAGACCATCTGTTGATAGGTATTATTCTGATCCTCAGACTCTCCTGATCAAACCGTTCTGCTTTCCGTGTAGCTACCATGATCATGATATTTCTATTTCCCTTATATTTTTTCATATTAGTTCTTTGATCTATACTTAAATAAGAGAATATAATCCACTACAATAAATTATATGTTTTTTTCACTATAGTACATCAAACTACTCATTTGCAGGCTATTTTGGTCAAATTACTCGAAGGGAATTTCAATGCCCATCTTGTTCTTCCAGCTACAATCGTAAAGCACATCTAAATTACCATATTAAGCATGATTGTGGGAAGGAGCCTGACTGCAGATGTCTGTATTGCCCTTATAAAACAAGAAGAAAGGCTAACTTAAAACGGCATGTTTTATTGAAACATGCTAAGTTTTGCAGTAACAAAAGGACTGGATTTTACTCATCACTAAATTAGATTCCATAGTAACTCTGTGCACTGTAATGTGATATTCATCAAATTTCTATTGCTTTTAAATTTTGTTTTTTATTGTCTGTTATTTTGAAAAAAAAACAGGAGATCGTTGATAATATAATGTTCCCAAACAATTCAGTTTACAAAAAAAATATTGTTTTTTATAATTATGCAGCAGTATATTTTCTGTTAGTGATTGATGAAGATATCCTTAATTCTTAGTAACAACTGTAAGATGATACATTCAGCTATGGGACTGGTAAGCTTAAATTCAAATTAAAAAAAAAAAAACTACCTTACTTTCTCCAACTTTCAACAGATTCCTTTTTTTTTTTTTTTTTGTTTCAGTAAAGTAATTTTGTATACAAAAATAAAAATGAACACTCCTAAAAATTTAAGTTTGTAATTTTCAAGATATGTACAGTCCAATAATAAATAATTTAGAAACAAATCTGTTCCTTATATTTGATTCCTTATACGGTGCTTCTCCCCAAGACTACTGTGCCACTGTTTTTATTAATTTGATATCAAAAACAGAAGTAATCCTGAGTTGATCTTCTGAACTTAACATTAATGTAATAATTGGGCTTTCCTCATAAAATCCACTTCAATGAGAGAAGTATCATGCATGCATTAATATTTAGTATACATTTATGCCAAACTAATAAATGTTTCCTACTTTGGATGCCTTAATGGTCAAAATTTGATCAATCTATGGAAATTTTACCTTTATTTTTATATGAATCAACAAATATCCGATTTTTCATTGTCACTTAGAGCATCATTTGAAAAAAAGCACATTACATACTCCACCTTGTGAAGGTATTATTGTATACATAAAATGGTGAATTATCTAGTTAAACACAATTAAATATAATAAAATACTTCATCTCTGTAAAATATTTAGCACTTTAATCAAAATATTTATAATTTTTTCCATCTTCTTATGAATATATTTTATAGGTTGTCTGAAAATATTAGCTACCAAACCATACAGGTGTAGCTGGTGCTCAACAAGCTACCGGAATAAGAGTGATCTCACTCGTCACTTGAGAAGGGAGTGTGGGAAAGAACCTGCTTTCTCTTGCCCAAAGTGTTCTTACAAAACAAAAAGGACATATAATATGAAACGCCATTTGTATACCCAGCATTAATATTGTTTGTAAATGAGGTTTTGGTTCCATTTTATTAAAATTTAAATTTTACTGTTATTAACTGTAACAAAATTTCTTTATTTTCATTTGGGGAACTTCTTTTTCTGTATCCAAAGTTTGTAGTCAGTTAATAAGCTTACATATAGAAAATGTCAAAAAAAAAAAAATGATTGATTGATCAGTTGAACTAATATAAATATGTAATGTGAAAAAGAGTTGTAGAAGTTTATGCTAGATTTTTCAAAATAAATGTCTATTTTAAAGACAATAAGGTGTGTATTTTATATAATTAAAAAAAAATGTATTCAAAAATATTTCTTAGCTCAAAATATTATTTTTCTGAATAATTTTGCCTTTGTTTAATATATTTAAAAGAGTGTTTTGTTTAATATATTTAAATAGTACTCCAGCAATGATGTGTGTACAGAGCTACTCAGCTCAAGGATGATTTGACTGTTTATACATGAGAGGGTAAATTGTATATCTGAATTTTTATCAGTTAGTTGCTTCATGCTGTTAGGTATAAATGTATGCCACTAGTATTAAAGAGAACTTCAGTTACCTCTTGTCTTCCTATTACTGTTTACTTAAAAAATAGAACTTTTATATTTGTTTGTGATTTTATAATGTTGTTTAAGTATGCCCAGAATTGTGATGGCTGGATATCATCGATCATTGTTCAGTGTTGTTCTGTTGTGTTTTCTTGCATGAAAAAGCATCTCATTCCACTGGAATTATATGCCACCTCAACCATGGGAATTTAATCAGTGTGTTGTTTAATCTAAAAGATATATTGGTGTGTGTTAGTGAAGTTTCTTGTCAGTCAACGTAGTCACAGAGGACCTGTGAGAGAGCAACATGATCTCTCAAGATATTATTTCAGACATAATCTGTATATTAATAACTAACTTTATTCATCTTTCTTCCTCATCCCACCAAACTTTGTTTTTCTCAATTTTAAATTCAATTTTGAATTGAGATGATTGAGGAATTATTTTTGAGGGGCAAAAAAGAGAAAAGGTTGAAATATTATTATAAAATAAAATAAGGATGTTCTATACAATTTTCATTATGTTATAGAGCAGTTTTTGTCCTTTTCGTAAGAACAACACATTTTTTTATTTATACCCATGAACTAGCCCAATACTAAATAATAATAATGAATTCAAATTAAATTATTCAGTACAACTACCTCAACCTTATCTAATGTCTAGAATCATTCAGAATAAATGTGCATAAAAATAGAATATTAAACCAAATTTTAAAAGTGAACAAACCTCTGAGGTTCATGCTCATGGTGTGGAAATATTTCAATAACTAGTTGTAGGAAATTAAAATGATGATTTATAAAGGAAATGAATGACTTATATTCAAAATCATACCTTCCCTTACAAATCATTTGAGTCCCAAGTTTTTTTTTAAAATTCAAATTATGATTATCATTATACCAATTACTCCTAAAAAAATATATTATTTTAACAGCTCTTTTGTTATTTTATATTTTATTACATGTTATTACTACTAGTTGATAACAAGGAAATTTTCGGACAAGCTGAAGATAGAACATCATTGTTAAATAAATATTAATTAATTATTTTCCAGCTAACCAGATAATTTTTAATCTTGCTTCCTACACCTTTAAATGGTGATTTTTCCAAATTTAAGATGGCCAAAAAAAAAAAAAAAAAAAATATATATATATATATATATATATATATATATATATATAAACATTTCTAAAAACAGCCAAAAATATAAAAATGTATGTTGGTGAAATAAAAAAGAAAATATATTTTCAAATTAGGCATAACAAATTCGTTTAAGACCATGCTATAAAATAGGTTTGTTAATATATTTTGTAAATTTTTTTAAAAACTTTTTTTATAAAATTTTGTATTTGATTTTATTCTTTTTTGACTCCTGAGAAACAGGGAAAAGAGGCCAGATACATCTCAATTATCCATTACATATATGATGATCAGGTTCAGAAGATAGAAACTAGTTCACATGGAAATAAAATATTTTTAGATTAAATCAAAAACTTGATGCTTTACTAATATGTAATTTCATTTTTTTTTTATCTATATATATATATATATATATATATATATATATATATATATACTCCTGTTACTTCAAGTTATAATTTAAGAATTGTAAATTTGATTTTCTTTAGGTAGTACTATTTTACTGCTGAAGTAATAAAGAGTTTATAATGCTAAATATGTAAGAATAAAAAAATATTTTATTATTGACTCTAATAGAATTAAATATTCTTAACCACTTGCTGACCAATGATTGACATTAGAATGTTTATTATTTTTGTTTTTCCAATTAGTTAAATTAATCCTTTTCCTCTTAATTTTCAGATAAAATAAGAAAGTACATATGTGGTTCTTGTGGCCGACGTTATACACATATGCGAGGATTGAGTCAACATCAGAAATATGAATGTGGTAAAGAGCCACGATTTCAATGTTCTCAGTGTCCATACAGAGCGAAACAATTGAGCAATCTCAAGTCTCATTTTGCCCTAAAACATGTTATGCCAACTGAAAAGAAGCTATTTGATATCAACTGAAGGTAGGCACACAGTATTTTATTATGTAATATCACTGATAATTATTGATAATGATTTTCTAAGCTATGCTTTATATGTATTTTTTTATTGTAAATTAATAGCAAACCTCCATCACGTCATATTTCCATTAGGCTGTATGCACCATAAAGCCATATTTCCATTAAATTGCAAAATTCAAAAACCAAACGGATGGAAGCAGAAGAAAAAAGTTAAGGTGGTTCTCTAACATCAGCTCAATGTGCATTTGAAGCCTCAACCCCCAAACCGAATTGGAGGAGTTGTAGAAATGTTAGAAATCCGAAGTGCCATGAAAGTTGTAAGAAAAAAAGTCTTACTCAATTTGGGAGTTGTAGAGGAGTGCAAAACATTAAAACCCATGAAAAAACAATAAAGAAACTAAATTTTATTATTATATATATAGAAACTAAATTTTGACTGTGATTTAAATTTGTCAAAATCGTCCTACTCGCAAAACAATCCAATGAGCTTGAATCCTATGACAACCTGATTCAAGCTAATTTGATCCAACAGGATTTTATTCATGTACTCGTCTCATTAGATTCTAGAAGAGCCAAAGAAAAAAGTTTGATTGGTACTATGAACCATGCATATCTCATGTTGCTGGTTTCCAGGTTTCCTATAGCTCCATAAACATTCCCTTTTGGATCTGACGCACCACGGTCTATACCATCGACAAACAATCTGGTTCAAGAACAGTTTTGATGATCTATTTTAAGCACCTTTCTCCCTCCCCCCTTCCATCCTGTCTCCTGGAAAAAGAATTCATATATAAGTGTGTGTATTTTTTAAATAGATTTTTTTTATTATTTGTTATTCAATAGATAACTCAACTAAACCTACCTCTCTATTATTTTTTGTTCCTTAGTTAAAATATTTAATTTTATTAGTATGGTGTGTATGAATGCATTTAAACATTCTGAGACCACATAGTTAATCAAATAAACCCAATAAAAAAAAATATCTAACTTATTCCTCTTATAACTTGGGGATGGGTAAATTTATTTTAGAATTCCAAATGGTTTTTTGCTCTTATGAAAAGAAAAACAGAGGTGGAGTATGCCAAATTTTCTTCCTCATTTCATTTCATTACATAAACGGGTTAATGGATGTCCAGAGTTCGAACAATTTTAGAAATAATTAGATATTGCTTAAAAAGAAAATTTTCATTCAGTATTCTTCTCAGGAAAGGATGAATGGAATTTAGCAATAGGAATAGGGAAAGAAAACTCAGTGAATGACCACAACATTTTCCATTTTAGATAATTGTCTAAAACTGTGAAAGCTTTCACCACAGACCTTTTTAAATTATACATCTTTTTACAAGATAAATAAGTGAAAGAAACAAACGGGTGGAAGTTCTTCCTTTTAGTGTATTTCTAAATGGCCCCAAAATGATTTCATCAGCAAAAATCCATTCACTCATTCTCAAACTATATAAGAAAATCCTTTAAATTTTCTTATCAGTTTCTCCTATATTGTTTAGTTTATTATAACTCTTTCATTTGGTAGATATTAAGTAGTATACAAGAAAATTTCCACATCAAACGAGAATAGTATGTTTATAATTCTCTAGATATTTCCACCATAAAAATAGGCAAGATTAGGTCAGCAGTGCTTAACATGTACGGAATGAAGTGATTGACCAAAGGTGGTCAAAGGTACTGTCAACCAGAGGTTTAACGTAACCAAATCTGAGCTAATGCCACAAATCTAGATCCAAGGGGGGCCTTCAAATTGGAATTTTTTTCAAGTTTACTAACATAAATTAAAAAAGTTGTCATATACTTTCCAATTTACAATGGAATACAAACAATACAATGGAGGTCATTTTCTATTCTCTCTGAAACTAGATTTTTAAAAATTCAAGTAGTTTTACTTTTCTTATAGAAGTTTTAGGTTTTTTTTTGATGGGTGAACAGTTACAAAAAAATAAGCTTAATAGCTATTTGATTAAAGTACGTTTTTTAAAATTAAAATCATTCTTATAGTAAAAAAATCAATAATTTCAGGAGTTTGGGGGGTAAAAAGGCTTGCCAATAACTTTAAGCTTTCTGTTCTGTGTTTCAGCTGGATCTAGTGCTTGTCAATTTACTAATGATTGTTCAAATGCCAAGTATTTTATTTGTTGTTAATCATATTTTAAAATTGTATTTTCCCAGTCGAATCAATCCTTGGTAGGTAAGGAGCTACCATAAAAGTCTTCTAAATTTCAATACTTAAGAAATCATCTGTCTTTGAAAAAAATTGTCAACCTTCAAGATTACAACTTTGGCATTATGATAAACCAACAGGTTATAATTATTTAAGTTGTGATGAAGATTTGTACTCTTAACTATTTTACTACATATTACTATAGGCAAATAGGTTAGAGTACATACAGTAGGAATAAATCTGTCTAATGATCTTTTTAGTGATTAATTTATTTATTTATTTTTAAAATTCCCTTCTAAACTATGGAACTTAAGGTCATGATAAATCTCATAAAATGAGTTGTTTTTTTAATGGTCATTAAGTATATTTTTCATGCATTTTTAAAATTTCAAGTAATCTTTTTTAAGAGTTTTTTTTGTTGTAAAATAAAAAATTAATTTTGTTTTCTATTAATTACTAATATGTTTTATATTAATAACCATTTTTTTTTCAGATACTATTAAGAAGTTTGATGAAATAATTAAGTGTCTGCTATTGTCCATTTCCTAATGGTCCATAACAACAATAACTAGGATTCTCAGATGTTATATTCATTCTAGCTGTTAATCGGAAATGAAATTAAAACTGGAAGATGTGAATGGAAATAAGTATATTAAGTTGATATAAAAAGAAATTAAAATACTTTTGTTGTTATTATCTATTACAATAATAGATATATTTATTTACCTATAAATTTATGGATGAATTTTGTTTACTATTTTGATTGTAATATTTTTATTTCTCTTCTTCTAACTTAAGCTTGAGAGAAAATTTTAAGTTTATTATTTTATATTTAATTGTAAATATATATACATATGTTTTTTATTTATCTCGTGTAAAATTCATAGTTTGTAAGAATATATTAAAAGATTGAAAAACGGTATCTCAAAAGAAATGTTTTTTATATATGCTGTTTTACTAACTTTTATTGAAAAATCAGAGAATTGAAAAATGTTATTATTGGAATTTTCCAAAATAAATCATAGTTTTATTCTTCAATCTGCCTTCAACCTACTTGGTTTGTTTTTGATTATCTTGACCCTGAAGATTTCTTTTGGAAGGTTTTAGGTTTGGAATGGTGTAGGCTAAGCATGAGTTAGTGACTCTGTTGACTACTGAGTAAAAATTTAATGATTAAAAAACTGAGAAAAAATGGTTTGAAAAAGTGAACTTATAAGAAAAATATTACTCTAATACAGTTAATATAAACATTTCTGTACAGTAAATAATAATCGAATAGAATAAAATATTTCGCTTTTGCTGGTCCTTATCCATAATTATGATTATTTTGGAGTTAAAACCCATTAAAGGGAACATTTTATTGACCCGTTATTTTTTTTATTTTAAAATAAATTAAGAAAAGCATATTTGTAAGATATTAATAATCTTTGTCATATTATTAATATTTTTAAAGAATTAATAAATATTTATAATTGTTGCAAGAATTTGATTTACTGCTTTAAAACAGAAATAATGGTAATCAATATGTTTGACAATAAATGTAATATATGTAATAATAATAAGAAAAAAACCTTGCCTTGATTTAGATAATTAATAATGCATATGCTATTGTATGGCCTTAAATATCACTCGTATTTTCATAATTAGATTTAAGTACAGTTAGCTTTTTTCTAAATACATTTATACCAAATTTTAAGTAAAATCTGCAATATTTGTAACTTTCATTATATTTTAAAATACACAGATTGAGATAGTAAATTTAAAGTATAATCAGAATTTTGTTTTAATTTGATGAATCTTTTATAAGCAGATGATGGCAAATTTCCCTGCCCTGACTGCGGGCGGAGATACACCCATTTCCAAAGTGTCGTTCGCCACCAGAGATACGAGTGTGGTAAGGATCCTCAGTTCAAGTGTCCTTATTGCAGCTACAGTTCCAAGAGGAAGTGTAATCTTAAATTGCATTTGGGAAGTAAACACATAGATTCATTTTGAAAAGCTTGATTTTATAAAAAAACAGCTGACATTGTGAAATAGTTTTATGTTTTTTATTTCTATATTTGATGTATAATTGCTTCCTTTTTTTTATGTTTTTATTATGAAATATGTGTTTAACATTATAATTTCTTGAAAAATATATCCCTACCGTATTTTTTATGTTTTTGCATTGGTTATAAGATTCTTATAAATTTACTTCTTTAATTTATAATAAACAGTACTTAATTTACATTCATTTTATTTTTGCAATGCATTTTTCTTCTTCTTATATTCCCCACTGTTGAAACAACTTTTATTTTTGAGGAAAACCAATGAATACCTACATTTTGAAATCTAATGATATTCTGATTAGAAGTTAAAAATAATAAAATTTCAAGTGTGTGTACTTAAATAAAATGCAAATATATAAAGAAAACAAACATCTGATGAGCACATTGTTAAAGGATTTTGTTCAATGTTTTATGTCCTTTATATATCCTATGCATTCTTTATATAATTTAATGGTAAAGATTATTATTTGTCTTCCTTATCATCTTTAGCTTTTATATGGTTGCTGCTATAGCATGCGTATACATATAAATTCCAGTTCATTCATTTTACAAAACAATTCATTTCAATGTATTCATTCATTCATTTTCTAATGATATTATGAGAATATTTATTTCAAACTCATTGTTGGTGTTATGCTAGATCAATGGTAAGCAAATCCTGGCTCCAAGCTCCTCATGCTGCCCTTATATGTCAATTTAAGGTTTATGTTTTAGTTAATTTTTTCCATGTATGATGTTTAAGGCCTAAGTATGATTACTGTATTAGTATATTCCTTGTTTTGCTGGGGTTAGTAGTGATTCTATAAATTCTCAAAAGCTGTTTATTATTATCACAAACAAAACATTTATTAACATTCTATTAACAAATAGAAACACCTGGACTACCAAGAACACTTATGCAGAAAAAAAGGCGAAAACATTAGACAAGCTCAAAACCTAGCTAGAACCTGAGAAGAATGGCAGTTATGGTAAACACTCTCCTAAGCTGAGAGGTATAAAAGGGTGTAGCGAAAGAATAACTAAATACCATGTTTGCTATCGACCAAATATCATCTTATAGAATTTCAACTGCTATAACTAACATTGTCCCAAATTTTAAAAGTTTGACATTATTAATAAATATATTTTTTTTAAATTTCATTCTTGTATTTGATTTATAAGTATAAATGGATATTTATTGATAGAAATTGATAGGTATATATATATATATATATATATATATATATATATATATATATATAAAATGAATGAACATTAACTTATTGTTAATATTATTATTAACTTAATCTTTAAAAGTAAATAAGAAGAAAAAAAGTTTCATTTAGATGCTTATTGAAAGGTTCTTATGTTTTAAATTTACTTTCCTGATATTCTTATTAGTAAAATTATTAAATATTTCTAAGAAGCTAGTCTAATTAAAGTGCCTAATCCTTGTCTTTTATTTTAATATTGGAAGTATGAATGAATATTTGAAAAATAGAACTATCTTTTTTAATTCTTAATTTTATTAAATCAAATTTTAATTATATAAATTTATTTATTCTTATACTAATAATAAGGCTTTAAAAGCTATTCCCATTGAAAGTGTATACTGATAGATATGTCCATTATTATTTTCAGTGAAGCTTCTAAAAAAATTCGAATGCTCAGCATGCAGCCGCCAATATTCACATACCGCTGGCCTCCAGCAGCATCTGAAGTATGAATGTGGAAAAGAACCACAATTTGTTTGCCCTCATTGTCCCTACAAATCTAAACAGAAATCCAATATGAAGAGACACATATCCTTAAGGCATTTACCTATCATTACTAACTCCTACTTAAATTCCTTATGAATATATATATTCTTCAAAATATAAATTTAAAAAGTGTGGATTTATTGCAGTTTGTTTATTTATGGTAACATAATTTCATTTACTGTTTTAATGGTAACTACTTTATGAGCCATTGACAAGTCAATTAAACATATAATCAATGACCATTAGAAAAAATGGTAATAATGGTATAAAAGTAAAAGATGTGGACTTGGCCAAATATTTGATTAAAATGTTCTCAAGGTTTCACATGAAAATAATACTCTGTATTAAGAAAACAATTAGTGTTTGCATTTAAAAATATATACCCATTACCCTTATTTTCTTTAAAATTGCCTTCTTCTTATTTTTTTTTTATATATAAATGTTATTAACTTAGAAAAGATGTTGTCTTATTTTTATCTAAACAAGATTATGGTTGAAATTAATGTTGGCAATTATATCAAAAGGAATAATAACAAATAAGTACTTGAATAAAAATAAGAATAATAAATTAATCATATTGAGTAAAAGTCATTTAGTTTAAAACTTGAATAACACAGAATTAAAATAATATGAAAATTTTATATAAAAAGTAAAAAGTCTGTATATAGAATGAACAGAGTAAGCAAATACAACTAAAAAAAAAGAAAAGAAATCTTGTTAAAACTTTATAAAATCGTAAATTTCACTCTGATCATGAAAACAAGAATTAAATGTATAGCAGAATTGAAATAAAATACCTCTAACTATATTTAAATGGTTACATCATCTTGTTAATGCATGTTTATACTTTTTTTCATATATATTTCAGCTCGAAATAACAAAAAAGGTAAAATAATTGTTCACAAAATATAAAATATTATTAGTTCCTAAGAAAAAATTTAAATTGAAACTTAACGTATTAAGGAATAAATAAATAGAACTTTACTGTTATTTATCTTTTACAGACCCTGGAATAAAAAAGTTTCAATGTATTAGCTGCAATCACCTGTACTCTCACTTAAGGGGCCTTAAACGGCATCAAAAGTATGAGTGTGGAAAGGAACCAACATTCCAATGTCCTCATTGTCCTTATAAAGCTAAGCTTAAGTGTAATTTGAAAGCCCATATTGGTTTTAAACATTATACACTACCTTTTCTTTAACTTACTAGAGTAAGTAAATCATTGGAACTTGTATCTTTCTTTATTAGTACATTAAATTATAAAGATTTTTTGTGTTCTTGGAAGCCTTTTTTTTTGTATAATAAAAGTTTTATAATTATTTTTTTTAATTTTAGGATTTGTAACTTCTCTATGTTTCTTTTGATTGCCCTTGGGTTTAAAATTTAAATGTTATTTATGTCTGTATAAATATATATATATATATATATTATTTCGACTTGACGATTTATTTTATTCTTTAGTGATTCACACTATCCTTGTTAAATCTGAGGAATTGTGGAATGAATTTTTAATTATCAGAAATAATTATTATATAGACTGATATAGAGATAATTTACATTTACAAACCTATTATTATTATTTTTATTTTTATAATAATAATAATTTTATTTTTATTTTTATAATAATAATTTTTATAATAACCAAAACATGGTGATGTAAAGTAAATTATTCTACTGAGGGTGATGTATAACTTTGACTGGAAATAAAAAAAGATTAATTACATTTTTTAGGCTCAAAAAAGGAAGGTATGTTACAACAAAACTTTTTATCAAAAGTAATTCCAAAGAAACTTATTGTGGATGCAAGGATGTTATTGATCACATTAAGTGAATGAATATTATTAAATTAATTAATCAGAGTAACGGTATTTTTTCTGATGTAGTGCATCAATTGAACAAGACTACTACTTCCCGTTTCACATTAGGATTTTCCAATTTAAGAAATCCATGTTTCTTTTCCATTTCAAATTGTTTGCTCTTATGCTTCTTTATTTATATTTTAAGCAACCAAAAAAGTAGCCAATAAGCTAACGTGTTTTGAATTAAGTGTTTACTCAGTTTACTCAGTTTTTAAATAGTTGTCACAAAATTAATTCCCTTAATTTATTTTTTTTAACCAACATTAATGATCAGTATAGTATCTCTAATTGTTTGTAGACTTTTAATTTAAATAATTTAGTCCTAAGGATAGATGTTAAAACAAATCTTATTAAAAGATTATATAATTTGTTTTACCTCAAGTTAATCCAAAAATTTGCTTTCATAGGGTTCCACTGTATACCACCAGTTAACAAACACTGTGTAAATATTACGATATTAGTGTTGTTTTATTTAAATTTAGTATTCTAAGTACTAATCAATAATTGTTGTAACTTTTCTAATTCTGGCCATGCTTAACTCTCATCAACAGCTGATGAATATTTGCTAAATGCATTTCATTATAGCTCCATTTGGCAATCTTTACCAAAGTTATAAAATAGTTGTTCTCTACAAATATTACACTTCTCATTTGCATTGTTCCAGCAGGTAAATTAATAGTATCAACTGGTGATACATGTAAAATCAGAGAGTTTTGTTCAATTTCCATATTGAATATGTAAAGGTATTTATAAAACTTCATGATTATAATGACATTTTTAATTTGTAAAATAGAGTTAAATTAATTGTATTGTTTTACTAAAAGTTATTTTAATTTTTAGCTTACATGTTTCCAGCTGCAAAATTAAAAAAGTTTGAGTGTACCACCTGTAATCGAAGTTATTCATACCTACGCAATCTTCAATGCCATTTAAAAAATGAGTGTGGAAAGGAACCCCAGTTTCCTTGCCTTCAGTGCTCGTACAAAGCTAAACATAAGAGTAACCTCAAGAAACATGTAGTTCTTAAGCATTATGGTTTGAATATTAGTTTTCAATAAAAAATAAATAAATAAACTTTTAACAGCTGTTATGAAGGATTTAATTTCTTTGTATTTGAATAAATAAAGTTACATGCTCAATCACAGTAGGTGTATGATTCTGCAATTATTAAAATTATATTATCAGAAAATAATTATATATCTTCATTATTATTTTGTATCTCATGAAACTTCATTAATTATGTGATAATTTTTTAAATATAGTTTTGTTCATTTTAGTACCATTTTTCCCTTTATTTTTTATTTTATTTTTATTTCTAGTTAAATTGAAGAAATTTCAGTGTTCAGAATACTATACTATACTAGTAAATCAAGAATTTTTAGCAACTTAAAAATATGAATATGGAAAGGAATCTCAATTCGCATGTTCTGTTAAAATTTTATTTTTGTTTAAATCAGCATTTAGACAAGTATTTGTTTGGGTTTGGAGACAACTTATATCTGCAAATTAAATACTGATTATTGTTTCCTTGATATGATTATTTGTTTTTTTTGTAATTAACTGTTATGAAGTTGATTATTTTATGGTATGTTATGAATTTAAAAAAAAATGTTGCATGTTCGATTAAATCAGATGTGTCAATAACTATTACATGATAAAAGTGACTGGATTGTTGAATATTTGTCACTGTAATTGTGGTTATTTGTTAAGGAATTGTATTCTGTCTATAATAATGCTGTAAGTATTATTTTGAGGGAATTTAAAAATAAATTTTTCTTATTTTTTAGTTTCAAAATTGAAGAACTTTCAGTGTTTTGATTGTGGTCGTTGGTACACATACATGAAGAATCTTCAGCAACATAAAAAATATGAATGTGGGAAGGAACCTCAGTTTGCATGCCCCCACTGTTCCTACAAAGCAAAGGTTAAACGTAGCCTTAAATCTCATTTAGTGCTTAAGCATTATTGTAAAATATGATATAATCCACCAAAATTTAATTACTGTATAAACTTAATTTTTTTTTGTTATTATATATAATGTTCATTCACAATAAAAATGTATACTGTATAAGCACATCTAATTTTTTTTTTAATTTTTTATAATAGTTGTTGAAAACATATTTAAAAAAATTAACAGCTGTTGATAAAAAAAATTGTCCATGATTGGATACAGAATTGTTTACAAATGTAGTATTTTGGAAAATCTTTGTTCACAGTACTCTTTCCTCTTCCCTTATATATATATATATATATATATATATATATCGGCAAAATCTTGTGCGAGTAAGCTTGTCAAGGTGTTGTCTTATTGGGAAAAGTCTAGGTTGTAAAGTGACCAAGGGGTGTTACCTAGTTTTAACATGAAGCTAGCTTCTTCACATATAGTGTTCTGCTTCCAATTCATCGTAAGAACTTGTGGGGAGAGCTATGCAATGTGATATACCCAAATAAGCAACTATTAGTTGTGCTGGCATGTATTTCTTTCTTACTGTTGATCTTCATTATTTATAAGGTGCTTCATTATACTTCCTAAAAACTTGTTTTCATGGAAATTTCACCATTAATACTTAATTCATCAATGAATGAATATACTTAAATTTTACCTCAGTGTTCTTAAAATGAATGAAATGTACATTATTTAGTTATCTTAGTAAATAATTGATTTACAAAAAGTTGAATTTTTATTAAATGAGTTGTATTATTAAAAGTGTAAGAAAAGTTGAGGAATGTAATAATGATATGTTAATAATGTTTCACTGTGTCCTGGTAATATCAACAGCTTGCACTCTTCTTTAAATGTACTGCTTCTTTTAAACCTCACTTGCTGATCTTTTATATTTTTATAGTATGGATCTATTTGTTATTTTTGGGATGTTAGCCATACCTCATTTGCACTACCTACATAAGAAATATACTCAAATCTGAGTACTTTCTTAGGAAGGGCAGATAAAACAAAAATTAGTCAAGCCTGTGTCTTCTTTTCTTCACTCTGTTTTCAGAGTTAATTCTAGTTGTTTTGCTTTCCTGAGCCTGAAGGATTGTTATTTAATATATTAAGAAATAATAATAATTTATTGCTAAGAAAACTTAAATAATATTAATTTATGCTAATTCTTTTTATAAAAACAATTCACTGAGTACATGCGTATCCCGAAATCAGAACTGACCTTTTTTTTTTTCTTTATTAAATTTGCCTGAGTATATTATTGATATCATTCTTTTAATAGGTGATCTACTAAGGCCAACTAATATTATTAAAGATAAATAATAATATGTTTTCAGACAAATATGGAACTTCTAAGGTTATACTAGAAACTTTTTAACTCTTTTGATTCCCTTTATGCTGGTAGGTAAATAAATATATTTAATCACATAAGTAATTTACTAACTACTTTCAAATATAATTAATTCATAATTTGGAAAATTTTCAGAATCACCTGCCTTGTTTGATGGGAAAAAATACCAATGTCCTAATTGTGGTCGTCGCTACACTCACCTCTGCAGTCTTACTCAACATAAAAAGTATGAGTGTGGTAAAGAACCTCAGTTTAAGTGTCCATACTGTATGTACTGTGCTAAACGCAAGTGCAATCTCAATGCACATGTGGCTACGAAACACACTGATGTTTTTAAAAAAACATTGATTTAATCGTACTCCAACAAATTATGTGTTTGTGTTTCTTCATTAATATCAGATACTCTAAATGTAATGGTATTTTCAATGTATTAAGTAATTTTAAGGATCATTATCAAACTCTGGTCCTCATAGTACAAAAAATTGGTGGGAGGATTATCAGCATCAACTTTTTTACAATTTTCATGGGCAACTATATTGTTGCAGTGTTGCCTTTTAATTTTTATATTTCATTAACTTTATTTCGAAGCAATAAAATGTTTACTGTAGTTTTAGTTTATTTTAATGGTGTGTTAGTTCAATAAGATCCTTCGTCTCTTCTGTCTGTTTCCTAGTCTCGACCTCTGTTCTCCAATCCCTATTATCTTGGATTCAAAAGATATGCTTCCACATTATCCTTCCAGCACAGCTTGAGTTTTATCACTTGTTTTCTTTCCTTCTCTAGGGAGTCCATTCTACATGCTTTTGGTTAATATTTAAATAATATATATTTATGTATAATATTAGTAAATGAAAATGAATCCTCTAAACTTTAAAAAATGTAATTTTCTTGTAATACTCAGTAATAGTTTATTAATTTATTTCAGTTTGTTTTTACTTTGAATAAACTATTATAATGAATCACAAGATGCTTATTCAAATTGTTCTTTTACAGTATATTGTCAATAATTCGCCTTCATATCTCAGATTTTTATTAACCTTCCTAATTTATTGATTCACAAACTTCATTCCTAACTCTACTGTTATGCTTAGTTTAGACAAAATCAGCTGCTGCCATTACTATACTTATCAACTGAAATTATTTCCTTAAGTTAATTTGTGTTTATATAAAAACGTATAAAGTTTATTTTAACATGACAAATTATATTAATGTTGATCTAAAAGAAAAGTTGAACTTTTAATTGTTCATTTTTTTTTCTATTTCACCATGATAAAATTTTGATTAAAAATATATATAAAAAACATAAAAAAGTTGACCTATTTGGTGATAATTTTTAACTTTAATTTATAAATTATAATTTTGATGTCAAGACATAGTGTCAGATAAATGGCCTGCCAGGCCAAAACAATAGATATGATGACCACTTAACAGTACCAGTAGCTTGTGTTAAGGGTAACACATTAAGGATTTCTATATAGTACTAATCTTGTGTCTAATATTTGTTTTAACAAAAACATATTTTTCAATTGAATCTAGAGTTTATACAAAAATTATGTAAATTTCATATTTTCAATAATGTTAATATAATTTTTTTTTTCTTCACCACCTTGAGGTAATAAACATTAAAAATTTCATATTTTTTTTCAAATGCCTAACTTTTATTAATTTATCAGAAGATATTACTTTAATTTTATAAAAGATATTAATACTAAGATATTACTTTTATCAATTTAAAAAACCTCTCCAGATCTACAAGAAGTGAACAAAAATCTCATAAGGGTGAAGTTAATAATTAAATGTAAATATCTTTCTTTGTCTCCCTATAAGTAATTATTTTTATTCTTAACTCAAAAGTGCCTACAATATTTGATAATTTGTTTTCTACATCTTAGAAATTTTCCTTTTTTTCAAAGTTCTGGTCATTTGTATCTAGTACTGCTTTTGTAATGAAAACCCATAAAGCCCCTCAGGATTGTTATAAACAATAACCAGTATACTAGCATTATTTAATAATAGCATTAATCCACTCAAATGTATGACATTAAAAATATTATCTGACCTCAAAGAAAGAATACAGTCTGCTGAAAAATTGATAAATTTTAAATATAAGAATATGCATTCATTTATATAGTATATAATATAATGAATTTATACCAGAAGTGTTATTCTTCTGATTATACTTGCTAAACTTGTGATTAGTGATTAGAATACAAATACTTTGTTAATTTTAAATAGATATACTCCTTTACCAGATCTAATCTCTGTATCTTTCTTTTATTATATTTGCAATACGAGAAGTATTGTCTAATAAGAAGATTAAGAAGAAAATATTAGAATTTGTTATTTTGCATCAACAGAATATCTCTAGTTTTCAAATAAGTATATTTTGAATAGAAATTATTTCATTGACTTTATATGAAAATATACAGTGGATCAAAAAAGTATTGGCACACCCTCATTTTCCTGAATTATGGATAGAAAAAGCCTGATATATCTGTCACAACAATTTTATTAAATGTATAAATAGAAAGTAAAAGTAAATTAACAGAAATATTTCTTAAAACCAATCATTGATGTTATTAAAATGGAAAATAGCAAAAATGATAAGTCAAAAAAGTATTGTCACACCCTTCTGCTTTTGGGCTATGCAAAAATCTTCATTTTGTTATTATCCCTTTTGCTTCTATAATAGCCTGCAGTCTTGATAGCATTGATGAGACAATATTTTGGGTGATTTCCGGACTGATCTTAAACCACTCCTCAGCTAAAACTCATATGTGGTAATTTTTTGATGAAATTTTATAATTTCGCACTTTCAAGTTGAGTAAATACCAAAAATGTTTGATTGGATTTATATCTGGGGACTGCGGTGGTGTTTTAAGCGGTCTTCTAACATTTTACAGCATCCATTCTTTTCTTTTATTGGAGGTATGCTTAGGGTCGTTATCTGGCTGGAGCACGAATGTATCCTGAATTCCCAATTTTTTAGCACTGCTCTTTAAGATATGCCGCAAAATATCGACATACTTTTCAGCATTCATAATCCCCTCAATGAAACTCAAATTTCCAACCCCATTTGAAAAGATACAGTCTAAACTAGGACACTTCCACCACCGAGTTTCACTGTCGGTCTGATATTTTGCAGCTGAAACTTGGTGTTCGGTTTCCTCCACTCATATTTGCGACCATCGGATCCGGAAATACTAAATTTACTCTCATCAGAGAAAATTATTGTTTTCCAAAATTCAATTGACTTATTTATGTAGATTTCGGCAAACTCGAGTCTTTTAATGTGATTTACCTCACTGATAAATGGCTTTTTTCTTTGAACTCTCCATAATATTTAAAACTGTGTATTACATTTCTAACCTTCTGGAGGTAGAAGGTTGTGTTGGAAGTTGTTGCCACTTCTGTTGCTATGCAGGAGGCCGAGAATATTGGATTATGTTTAACGATTCTTCTATTTTCTATAATATTTTATTCTATTTCTCTTGCAGAAAACTTTTGAGGTCGCTCAGAACGCACTTTACGCACTGAACCTGTACTAAAACTCATCCCTACTTTTTCGCCAATTTGACAGTAACTTAATCCGCGAGAATGTAATTTCACTAGCTGATTTGTGGTTTGCCCTCTGTGCTCTTTGGTTTTTGTCATTTTCAATGGACCAATTCGGGTGAGAAATGAATCTAGACAGAGGAATTATTTGTTTGTAAATAACAGGGACTTAATACAAAAATATTTAAGGGATTAAAGGAGATGTTTTTCTATAAATGTTAATTATGGACAACTGTGCCAATACTTTTTTGATCGTCGATTTTCTTACTTTTTTTTCTTGACAATTGTAAAATTAATAGTCTAGCTTTTAATTGCCTTCAAGATGATTGATTTGGGTTCTATTTTTACTATAAAATTCCAACTTGAAAATAATTTACAATATCACCGAAAAAATGAAAAAAATAGGGTGTGCCAATACTTTTTTGACCCACTGTAATATTAGTATTGCCATTAGAAAATTTCTTATAATTTTTAGAAAATTCTAATAATCAAATAATCTTGTATTTTTTTTTTTATTTAACGAATAAAACACTGAGTTTATCAATTCCTATGTTTTAACATAAAGCAAATTTTGGGAAAAACACTTTGAATAAGAGACAATTTATTAAATCTCTTTTAACAATTTCTTAAATAATTTAATATTTTAGCAATACTTCATAATGAAGTGTTTGTGTGTGTGTGTGTGCGTGCGTGTATGTGTGTACAGTTTTATAATTGCTTTTGATTTTTTACGTTTTCTTTAAAAACTACTTTGTTTTAACCAAGCATAAATCTTATGATCCTCTATTGCATTTACTATTATTATATCAGTTATCCATACCAGATAATCACACAAAGACATATAATATATATATGTGGGTGTGTGTGTGTGTCTCTGAATATGTTTGTGTGTGTATGGTCATGAATTAAAGTACCTCTACCAGGTATTTTGCATTTTAATTTAATTTCAACATGCTTTTCAGCAATTCTGAATTCTTTTACAGCTTCTTTTGATACAAAAAAATACGAGTGCCCTGATTGTGGTCGTCGTTACTCCCACTTGCAGAGTGTTGCCCAACACAGAAAATATGAATGTGGAAAAGAACCACAATTCACCTGTCCACACTGTGACTACAAAGCTAAACTCAAGTTCAACTTGAAAAGACATTTAATAACACGGCATTTAGACTGTTTGAATTCTTCAAACACTATTTTATTTTTATAAATACATAGTTTTATTAATTAGTGGTCTTGTCTGTAGTCCTATTTATAATACTGTATAAAATATTTATTACATATGATTTTAATTAATAATATTTGATAAAACTCATTCCCTTACTTATTGTAATGAACATAATTTATTTGAAATTCTTTTATTAATACTCTACCATGTATAGAATTAATCAATGTTCAACTTTAATTACCCTAAGAATATATTTTCATATGATCATGTTAGTTTGAATAATCTGTGTAATCATTAACATAACAGTATTAGTTTTTAACTGTATAAAAGTTTACATTAAAAAGATGATTTGAATATCATTTTCTCTCAAAAATTTTATTTGCACCTGTTGGTTTTACTGTTTTACTTTAATATTTAAAGTTACTTTATTATTAATCTCTTCAATTATTATTCTATAAATGAAAAATGATCCGCATGCACCCAAGCAACACCTAGATCTCATCAAGTCAATGTCTAAAGCTTCATAATTATGAGTATCTATTACTATTATGTTGAGTGATGTGAAACAAACTTTTTTTATATCAATTCATAATGGATCTTTAGTGAATACCATGAATGTCTATGAATGTGTGTAAAAAAATGATCTGTACGCGCAGTTCCAGATAAGCCTTCTTAAAGCTTGCCTCTTGTAATATTTGGAATTCCTCTTTATCTTTCATCTACTTTTACCTAGAATAATTTTTATTATGCCTAATTTCGACCTGCCTCATGATTATATGGATTGAACAAAAACAATTATGATTATATGGATTGGATTATCTATCCAGTAAATTATTTTCCATTTAATTAGATTATATTTATAGTTTTATGCATTATATCTTTTATTTAACTTCATTAATTTTTTAATTGGTGTTATACATTACCTATTTTCTATTACCTATTCTATTACCTAATTTCCTTAAAATAAATAAATATGCACTTATGATCAAGTGTACAAAGAAATGATGGAGGTGTAGTTGATCATGCAACTAATTCAAATAGTTGGTTTGAAGAATTGTGTTAAAGAATGAAAAACAGATAAATACTAAACTTATTTTAATGTGTTCCAATGTTTCAAGCTGAGTTGCGAGCATTTGTCATGATAATTTCCAAGTGAAGTTTAGATTTCTAATAAACAAAGTCCTAGTACTTTCCATGTACTATTTTACATTGTAGTATTATCATATTTCTAGTTATAATTTAAGAATTTGGTTGCTGGTGCGATGAGGAAAGGCCAGCACGCCAACGAGCATGGACCTATTTTAATGTCTGCACTTGCTTTAGTTTTAGGATTCTATACTCCTCTCAGGTCCTGCCCTGAAATTAAGGCCAAACCATGGGCACACATTAAAATTGTAAACTATGTTACCAGTATCAGCTTATACATAGGAATGACACTATTTCTCAGTCTGTTGATAACTTTACCTGCGACATAGCTCCAACTGTTGGTGCACATCAAAATAAGTTAATAGCTATCTTTTTATGTTTCTTTTCTAATCAAAATTCCTCCAAACAACTTCACCTTGTGCAATGCAATACATATCATTTCTCAGTCTCTTGATTTCTTCATTACAATGTTATTTAAAATTATTGCAGTGGATGGAGAGGGGAAATTTACTTGTGAAGCTTGTAAGAGAAAGTATACATCTATTGGAAACTATGTGAGGCATAAAAAATATGAATGTGGAAAATCACCTCAGTTCCGATGTCCACATTGCAGTTATAGGGCAAAACTGAAACATAATCTTAAATCTCATGTGATCAATAAGCATTTGAATCTAGTTTAATATGAAAATAAGAAGTTAAGAAGGTAAAGTTTATATTTCTTATCATACCACTTCAAATACATTTTTATATCATGAGTTATACCAGCAATTTGACTATATATACTGGATGTGTTAATTTACAATTGATTGCTTAGAAACTTCCTTTGTGTCTGAACCTAATTTAGACCCTAATGCATATTCCTTGTTTTCTACTAAATGTGTCACTTTTTTCAGAGGTATTTTAAGTGATTGTAGAGGATACCCAAAATTTATCATGGTATAGCAGATTATGTATTCATAATATTATTGGTTTTATTAGATTATGTATGTAGTTTATTTTAAGGATAATTTTCATTTCAGACCTAGTGAAACATACTGGGACTACACTTAATCAAACATAAAAGCATTTCCCACACTTTTAACAAAATAATATTTAAATAAAGCCTCACTTTTGAGAACTGGGAATGTTTGTATAACTTTGGGATATTGCATAAGAACATTGTAAAATGAGTTTATGGCATGCTTTCTTTATAAATAAATTTGTAATTATTTCAAATGAAACTGATAATAATTCGTATCACTACGAGATGATTTGGAAGGAGAAGGAACTGCATGATAGATTTTACCATCAGCTGCATCAGCCTGAGATTGACAGTGAACTCTCAGTTGAATGGTTAAAGATAGGGCAACTGTTCAGAGAGAATGAAGGATTTACCGTAGCCATACCGGACCAGATAATTGCTACTAGAGCCTACAGAAAGCACAATCTTAAGGAGAACCTGATAACAGATAAATGTCACCTCTGTTCAAAAACTCATGAGTCCATACTGCATGTGGCAAATGGATGCGAAGCATTGGCTGGGAAGGACTACATGATCAGGCATAGCAATGTGGCAAAAATATATCACCAAAGTATATGCAGGCTATTAGGACTTTTGGGCGGAGATGAGGTGCCTTACAATCGATATCAGCCAGAAAAACTTTTAGAAAATAATGAAAGAAAAATTTACTAGGATGAACAAATAAGCACGGACCACAGGGTAATACATAACCATCCGGATATTTTGTTGATCCATAAAGCGAATAAAATAGGTAGAATCATAGAAATAGCAGTTCCATGTGATTCAAACGTAGTGAACACCAGAGCCGAAAAATTTAGGAAATACCAAGAACTTTCTATTGAGTTAAAATCACTTAATCATTTGGAGAAAGTGCTCATAACTCCAATAATCATTTCCTCGAATGGTCTGATATTGAAAAGCACAAGGGAGAATACAGAAGACCTTGGCCTCTATTTAGAAAAATTAAAATTGGCACAAAAGGCAGTTCTGGACACCTGCAGGATTGTTAGAAAGTTCATAAATCAGTAAAACATTTACACTTCCCTCGAATTTTGAATTCCAGGATATGAATTTGGCACCAGAGAAATCTGTGAGAAAAATAAATAATAATAATAATTATTATTATTATTATTATCAGAAGATTATCATATTATCAGAAGATGATAATATGATAATAAAGAAGATGATATTGACGGGATTTGACATTGGCCATATGTAGGTGGAAGTACCGTTACAAAGCAATCGGGACTAGTAAACAATAGTGAACCTAGGAAGAGGAAAAATATTTCAGAAACAAAAAATATTGATCCGCCGTGGAAAAGAAGATTGAAAAATAAAGTAAGTGATTTGCGGAAGAAAATAGGAGTTCTCACAAACTACCTAAACGACTCCGAAAAAGCATTGCTCAAGTTAAAAACTAGTATTGATGAACTCATTGTTAAGCATTTAGGTACCATCAATAGATCTGAAGTTAATCGAAAATAGTTAATAGTATCAGATCGATTAAAAGAAAATCTCGCGGTTTGTGCAAATGAACTTAAAAGATATTTAAAAGTCGAGTCCTGGAGAATGCAAAACTATTTGTTTAAAATGAATGAACAAAAATTTTATAGTTCTCTAAAATCAAATAAAGACGATTTGATCAATTTCCCCTTCACATCCAGAGGAGTCTGAGTTTACTAGTTACTGGGAAAATATATTAAGCATCCCAAAAAATTTTAAAAAGAGTGTATTCTGGCTGAATAATATATACAAAGAAACAAAACGTTTTCCAATATATTTCAGAAGAAGATGTTTGAAATGCAATTATAAAAACATGTAACTGGAAAGCACCTGGACCAGATAAAATTCAAAATTACTGGATGAAATATTTTACAAGTTTCCACAAAGTATTAGCTTCTTACTATCAGAAACTGCTATGTAATTCATTCATTCCTCCTAATGACTTTTGTTTAGGCAAGACTTATTTGATTTTGAAACAGAAGCAAGAAAAAGCAGAACCAAAAGACTATCGTCCAATTACTTGTAACTTGTAACTTATAAATTATTGACCGCTATAATAAGTTATAAACTAAAATTGCATTTAAGAAAGTACAAATTGATGGCAGATGAACAACTGGGATGCAAAGACATCAACTCATTATAGTGTCTCAGGTATCCAAAAAGTGTCGAATTATGTCCATATCGTGGATCGATTTCCAAAAAGCCTATGATTCGGTTCCTCATGATTGGTTAAGTGAAGTCCTTAAAATTTATAAAGTTGATAAAAATGTAATATGGCTCTAAATATGACTCATGAAACTATGGCGAATGTCACTTGAATACCCAACAAAAGAGAAACTTGAAGATAATAGAACCATTCCTGTAAAGAGAGGAATATTTCAGGGATATACATTAAGCCCATTATGGTTCTCCCTGGCCATCAATCCATTAAGCTCTATACTAAATAATTCTGTATGGGTTACGCAATTGACAAAGAGGTAATAATTTCACACTCGCTTTATATGGATGACTTGAAATTCTATACCAGGAATGAGAGAGACAAGAGAAGTTTTCTTGAGTTAGTGAATTTTTTTACCATCGATGTTGGCATGAAATTGGGATGGACAAGTGTGCAACAGTTAACATTCACAGAGGAAGGTATAAAAATTCAACAAATATAGAACTATCAAACAGGAAAGTTATCAACAAAACTGATTCATGCAGATATCTGGGTATCACGCAGCTTCTGAAGTTCAAGAAGGACTTGAAGGAAACAATCAGGATGAATTCATGAAACGAGTTCAGAGGGTCTATTTCAGGAAAAACTCAGACTCAGGAGAAAGACTCAGGAGGAGGGTTCAGAGAAAAACTAATTTAAATTCAGGAAATTTGATAAAGGCCTTGAATACATGGGCTATCTCAGCGGTCACGTACTCCTTTGGTACATTAAAATGGTCAGATTCGGATATTAAAAGAATGGACCGTTTCATTAGAACGCATATGGTGAAATCGAGGCAACATCATGAGCAGCACTTCACCAGTATTATCTGCGATTGCAAGGCTTGATCATGGATATACGGCACTAAACTTGCTTTGGGAGGAACCAAACGAGAACCTAACTAAACAGAGCCTTACTGAGTCTTGGAAATGTAAACAACTTCACAGCAGATTTTACAACGCCTTAAAAACTTTTGGAATAAATTTAGCAGCATCTGCCAATGGTTGAAAAATGGAAGTATGTTTCCAGAGATGGAAGGGTTCCTTTTAGCTATACAAGACCAAGTAATGGCAACTCGTTCATATAGGAAGTATATCTTACAAGAGGCCATTGATGATAAGTGTCGTCTTTGCAAATCTAAAAATGAATCCATACAACATGTGACCTCAGGCTGTCAAGTACTGGTGGGAAAAAATACCTTCACAGGCACAATAATGCAGCGAAGGTCCTTCTTCAAGCAATTGCTAAAAGTTGTGATCTAGTTAAAGATTATTAGAAAGTGGTAATGTTAAATTATATTGGAACCATACAATGATAACAGACCACCATATATCTCACAACAGACCTGGCATTGTGCTTATTGACAAGGCAGCAAAGAAAACACAATTATTGAGATAGGAGTTCCTTCCGATGATAATGTGCAAAAAACAATAGGAGAAAAAATTTGGAAATATCAAGAGCTTAGCATAGAGTTGAAGCATCTTTATGGGCTAGTGAAGGTTGAAGTACTACCAATTCTAGTTTCTACAAATGGCCTTATTCCAGAGGAAACAATAAAATCCTTGAAAATCCTTGAACTTAACAAGGAAGTAGTAGTACTACAAAAAGCAGTGTTATTAGGAACTGCTAGTATTGCACGAAAATTTTTAAATTATGATGAATAAGACGATTAAGCTTAACCCTGACCATGGTCAGGTTAAGCCATATTAACCAGCAATGCTGAGAAGAAAAATAATCAATAACAATCAATAAATAATAATAAAAAATAAGTCTTGACTTATTTGGTGTTTTTTGACTGCACCCTCCAACTATCTCCATCCTCCATGATAATAATAAATAATATTGATACAGAAAAAAACGAATTACTAAAGTAACTTTATGTTTAGTTAGAGCAATATGGAGCTTACAGAGGGCTGAGATATCATCAATGATTTTTCGTTAATTAAGCTAAGAAGATTTCGATCGGTGACCAAGTAGCTAGGTTTTAAAACGGCGAGATCACCTGTAATATGCTAACCACCAAGCTTCATGGCTGCCAGAGGGTCAATATATCTGAATTGGATGGACTTATTTGCTGTGGAATTGGAGGTTTTTCTGGGGTCCTGCCAATAGCAATGGCTTTTGGAAGAATCGGTGATGGGTTGTTGTTTCTCTTATAGAGGTGTTGATTTGTCATAGGAAAAATCTATAAACATGAAAATACATTTTTTATGTATACACTTTCAATGTGTGGTTGCCTCCAATTCAATTTTTAATTCAATATTTTTTTTTTGTTTTTTTTACACGAATCGGCTAGCAATTACCACGTGAATATCACTTAATAATCTTCTTCACAATCTCCACCTTCCTTCTACCCCAATACTCTCTCATCTTCTTGGACTGTTCATGATATTAGTTAAGTTAGGGTCAGATAATTCTGACAGGTATAAAACTAGGGTATTTAGCCCTAGAGGGTTTCGTTTTAGTTCCTCTGTTCCTAGCCTTTTCAGAATAGAGTATCCAGCCGTGCCACGTGGATGCACGCATCCTTAGGAACTTAGATGGAAACAAAAGATGTTCTTAAGGATGCCTGAAACATTAGGGGCCTCAACATTATTATTATTATTATTATAACAACCTTGAAGTATTGCTAGTCTCCAATGCCTCCCCAGCTGACAGGCACTGGTGAAATAAAATACCTGTGGCAGACCAATGCTTGCATTAATCCTGGCATTGATCTGGTCAGGATCAGTTCCTATGTTAGGGATGCTTCCGGACAAACCTGACAGAATGTATAAAATGCAATCCCCATAAGCAATATGGAGTTATATAATATAACTATGGCTTAGGAGGAGCCTGATACCTGAGGTGGGCAGCCTCTTCATGGATTGGAGAAGCTAGTAGTGCTACCCTGTTGCAACAGACCACAAAACTGCATTAGTCTGACACAAACCCATAGTCTGAACTCATGTTTGGAAGAGATTGTATCTGTCCTCATGCTCCACTCCAACTAGAATGAAGTGAATGCCATAAATAAATATAGCAGTCATTCTAGCTTATTACTTGGAAACAGATTTAGAACAAATTAGAATAGGGAAGGTGAGTACTGTATATGATCTTGTTTATGCATAAGTGTAAAATATAATTTTCTTTTGTACTGAACTCAGGAACCTGGGGAGCATCATTCCCACTAAACTAGCACTTAGTCTAGTCTCAACATTCTCGCCTTCATGTCTTATTTTTAGAAACTAAAACTAAATATTTTCGTCAAATTTATGATATTTACGATTTTTTGTAATCAATAGAATATAACTTCTATATTAACCTCTCTTTATTGTTAATTATGATACGTGCGTGAATCAAATATAAACGAGACTTTTTCTCCTGGAAGCCCAGCGAAGGTGCGGGAACGTTCCCGCGTTTAGGGGTGTTGGGTAGGGATGCCAGGAGTGGGGGAAGCAGGCGGGCGGATGGGCTCGAACTCACCAGTTACCGTCGTGACGATGTCTGAGCAGGATGTATCCCCCTCGATTGCGCAACGTATTATCATAAAATTTCTTGCTGCTGAAGGTGTAAAACCGGCTGAAATCTTGAGAAGGTTGACTGTACAGTTTGGGGAAGAGACACTTTCTCGTGCCAGAGTGTTTCCATGGCATAAACAGTTTCTGGAGGGTCGTGATCGTGTTCAGAATGAAAGCCATGACCGCAGAC
The DNA here is from genome assembly GCA_037127475.1 of Arma custos. Lineage (NCBI taxonomy): Eukaryota > Metazoa > Arthropoda > Insecta > Hemiptera > Pentatomidae > Arma > Arma custos. The sequence continues at coordinate 41,077,200 of CM073760.1, forward strand.
CCCGCTCCAGCATCACAGCAGACAACATCAGCCGTATTCGACAGCTTATTGAAGGTGACAGACGTCTAACCACCAGTGCCATTGCAAGTGAGGTTGGGATAAGCTATGGAAGCACTTTTTCCATACTCACAGAGGAGCTAGGGTTTCGTAAGGTGTGTGCCAGGTGGGTTCCTCGACTTCTCACAGCTGAGCAGAAGCTGAACCGTTTGCAGGTCTGTGAAGGTCTTCTTGCAAGATTTCAGGCTGAGGGAGCCTCATTCCCACTCACATTATCACCTGTGATGAAACTTGGGTGCACCATTACACCCCTGAATCAAAACAAGCGAGTATGGAGTGGAGACTGAAAGAGGAACCTGGACCAGTGAAAGCCAAGTCACGGCTGTCAGCTGGGATGGTTTTGGCTACCGTGTTTTTTGACCAGCGTGGCTTGCTGCATCTTGATTTTTTGCATGAATGCAGGACTATCAATGCCGCATACTACTGCGACATTTTGAATGAAGTCAGACTTGCATATCGCCGCAAAAGAAGGGATTTACCGATGAGAGAAGTGATTCTTCTTCAGGACAATGCTCGCCCGCATACTGCGGTCCTGACGAGAGAAAAATTGGAGCAACTGGGCTGGGAGACGCTAGAACACCCTCCCTACAGTCCAGACTTATCACCATGTGACTTTCACCTGTTTGGCCCACTCAAGGAAGCTTTGGGAGGTCAGAGATTCGTCAGTGACGATGAGGTTGAAGCCTACGTGCTCAATTGGCTGAAGACACAACCTACTTCATTCTATGAGAACGGGATTGGAAAATTACCTATTTGCTGGGAAAAATGTATTTCCAAATCAGGAGACTATGTAGAAAAGTGAGGTATACTTTTCTTTGTGTTCAAAATAAAAATAAAAAAATTAAAAAATAAGTCTCGTTTATATTTGATTCACCCACGTATGTATAAAGAAATAAAAAACCTAGGAGTTGAAGTCACAGCAGGAGCCACTGCCCTGTGATACTGTATACGAGGGGTGATCAAAAAGTTCCAGGACTGATTTTTTATTAATTTATTTAAAAAATCTACAGGCTATTGGACGTCGTCCCCTTCAAAGTACTCTCCTTGGGAAGCTATACATTTTTCCCAACGATGTTTCCACTGTGTGAAGGACTTTGAGAAATCATCTTGTGAAATGGTGTGTAGCTGCTCCAGCGATTTTTTTTTAATGTCATCTACGGACTCAAATCTCTTTCCCTTCATGGGTCTCTTAAGTTTTGGAAACAAGAAAAAGTCTGCAGGGGCAAGGTCAGGTGAATATGGAGGCTGGGGAATGACCGTCATTCCATTTTTGGTGCAGTAGTCGCGAATGAGCAGTGCGGAATGAACAGGCGCATTGTCATGATGCAGCACCCACTCACCGCTCCGCCACAACTCTGGTCTCTTCCTCCTTATTGCCTCGCGCAAATTTCTCAGGGTTTGAAGATAACGAAAGCGGTTAATGGTCTCACCTCGTGGAAGAAATTCATGGTAGACAACACCCTTCCAGTCGAAAAAAACAGTAAGCATGACCTTGACGTTTGATTTGACCTGACGTGCTTTTTTGGGGGTTGGGGAGGGTTTTGTCTTCCATTGTGATGACTGGACCTTCGTTTCCACGTCGTAGCCATAAACCCACGTTTCATCTCCAGTAATGACTTGTTTTAAGAAGTTTTCATTGGCATTTGCCATTTCAAGAAGTTCCTGACAAACTTGAACTCTGTGTTCTTTCTGCTGCTCAGTCAACAGTCTCGGAACAAACTTTGCAGCCACCCTTCTCATCTGCAAATTTTCTGTTAAAATCTGTTGACACGAACCAAATGAAATGTTCAATTCTTCAGCCATCTCACGAATGGTTAGTCGACGATTAGAACGCACGAGACTGTTCAATCTTGCAACATGATCGTCGTCAGTCGAAGTTGATGGGCGCCCTGAACGAGAATCATCTTCACACGATGTCCGGCCTTCCTTGAACCTTTTGTACCACTCATGACACCTTGACCGACTCAGACATTCATCACCGAAAGCCACTTGCAACATTTGAAAAGTTTCAGTAAACATTTTACCCAACTTCACACAAAACTTTACGCAAACGCGTTGCTCTTCCTTTACATTCATTTCACAAAATCGCCGAACACAAAAAACTTTTTTTTACGAAAACAGCAGTAACTTTGCAATGAAGAAGGTTATCAACAAACTGAATAAACAGCTGAGCTCAGGAAGAGTCACGCTAAACAACGCTGCCAACCGCACTGCTCTATGACACTCCATTGCCGCGCAATCTCAACAGTCCTGGGACTTTTTGATCACCCCTCGTATGTCCTAAAAAATCCCTTTATAAGCAAATCCTGAATCTCTCAAATGGAAAATCTTACTCTTTTTTTGGGGGGCGGATCAATCTTTATGTTTTACATGAAAAACTAGAGAACCTAAAACTCGAGAATAAAATATTAAATCTTGATTTAGATATGATTTCGACTTAAAGAAGGGTACAACGGTGGTACTTGTATTTTGTAAATTTTAATAAATCGATGCTGACTTGTTTGTTCCCAACTCTGACAACCTTCCATGCCATGAACGCCAATTTTATTAGCTACATGCATAGCTATCCCCAATGTTAAAAAATCTCTAACCAAAGGGAGTGCAATGTAACATGTAAATTTGGAAATAAAATCTTTTTTAAAAGTTAAATATTGAAAATTGTGTTAACAGAACAATAATTTTATGACAGATTTCAGAAAAAGTACCTACAAGCTTCATTTAAAAAATAAATACGTTTTTAAATACAATTAACTTCAATTGGTCAATTTATATTCATAGTTGATTCTAATATCTTATAATAATGCTGAGTTTTACTTTTTTACTAATTGTTCACTTGTTTTACAGATGATGAAGTCAAAAGATTCCAATGTGCGGATTGTGGACGCAGATATTCTCATTTAGCTGGAATCAGGCAACACAGGAAATATGAGTGTGGCAAATCACCGCAATTTGGTTGTCCTCATTGTGACTATAAAGCTAAGTTGAAACATAATTTAAAATCTCATCTCATCAACAAGCATTTTAATACTTATTCCAAATTGAACAACTATTAGAATGTAGAAATATCAGAATTTTAATATTTTAGTCAAACTCTTTCTTATCTGTTTCTGTTAGAAGTCCCCTGGAAAACACCATGTTCAAATAATCAAATTTAGCTCTTAACTATAAAAACATTCATCTCCAATGGTTTGATCTTGCCTACAATCTTCAGTAGTTAATGTTAAATAAAGAGTAAAAGGTAATAGAGTGCAGGGAAACAACAGTACGAGTTATAACGATACAAGCACAGAATTTATTATGATATAAACACTTGACAAGACACTTCACACAAAATGGCAGATGCAGTCCATACTACAAACCGACGCTTACAGAGAGACTCACACACACAATGGCTGTTGTTACCAAGACACTGTAGTGCACAGCCAACATGATCTCAACTGCCACTACAGTGTTATCTGTCCATAATACAATATATACATAAGAGGAATTACTTCAACAGTTAATACAATAAACGATGAATGAAACTACACATTTCATACAACCTTTATATAACTAGGCCACTCTTAGTTCTTTACAGAACTGCACAATTCAAAGATAATTATTTTGGTTGTCCAATTCAAGGATGCAAAATAATTTTATAAAATGCATCACCAACTTTTCAAATCCTTTATTATCACTACTTCAAAAATAAATTAACAAAGTGAACTTACCTAATAGATAGCATTACTAAATTGAAAACTTTTAAACAGTATTTTTTATCTCTATTATATAAAAAAAAATTTGGCCTAAAGTTAATTTTTAAATACATAAAAGGAGATAACACAAAAACGAATCTGAAAAAATTGAATTTGATTAGCGAAGAACGCCAAGAAGGTGTTTTGAGAAAGAAAGAGAAGATGAAAAAAGTGTTAAAAAATTATAAATTATTAAAAAAGTAGGAAATTTGACTTGTGAACACTTGAAAAAAATGGAAATAGGAGTAGAGGAGTAGTAGTTAGTTTTTTTTTAACAAGTTGAAAAACTAGCAAAGACTCCGATAGAAAAGAAATGGACGTGCTACATAGCATTAAAGAACAGTTATACAATTGGAACAATGGGGGTTGGGCCCCCACTAGACTGGCAGGGAGTTCGCCCTCATTTAATATAAAAAGTATTTCAAAATTGAATGATGGTAGTTTGATTCGTTCCATCTAATAACAATGACTGACGTATTTCTAAAAATTAAAATTATTGAAAGATTATTGTCCTCCTCCGAAATTGACCTAATTCAAATATATGATCATGCTGTACTCTATTCTTTCATTTACCTCTTGGCCGAAACTTATTAGCTCTAGTCTTCCTACTTTTCTTATAATGAAAAGTTTATTACAACATATATAGGATAAGGAAGAGTTGCTAAATTAGCCTTAAAATTTGTTCAAGTCCTTGTATTTTACAGAATTAATTAAATGTATAATGTACAATTTTAAATTTTATTTTTATGTGTATAAAACACTATTATACATATATTTATTTATAATTAAAATTCTTCCCTTGCCCTGTCTTTTTTTTTTTTTATCGAAAGGATCACGCATAATGACAAAGGTGTCTTTTGAATATGTATTATTTATGTGAAGAGTTCTAATTTCATTTCTTTTATATGATGTATCCTATTTTATAATTATTTGTTTTCATTGACAATATGTATTATTTACATGTAGAGTTCTAATTTCAATTCTTTTATATGATGTATCCTATTTTATAGTTATTTGGTTTCATTGTATGGACATGAAAATCAAAAGTATTGAAAACCTCCTTTACTATTTTGATTTAATAAATAAACTGTACTTATCATGCTTTAATATATTAGTTTTCTCAATTCAAATGATATTTTGATCCTTACTACTGATTACATACATAAATCTACTCATTCCAATTTATAAAACACTGCATATTACACTGTGATTAATTATTTCCAAATAGTTACTTCTAAAACATTTTCAACAATATGAATGCTATGTTTTACATGTTCAATATTTAAAAAAAAAAAGAACTTTATCTAATATTTATAAAACAGTTTATTTTCTTTTATCTTTATAAATGGTTGAGACACGACTACATATATGTAGAGATCCGATTTTAAACAAAGTGGTGGATGGCATTGTCGAGTTCCGTCCTATATTCTCTTATAGGATAGATTTTTAAAATTTGTATTAGGTTTATGGATTCTTTCTATCTTGAATGATAAAAGCCAACATTTTGTGGGCTATATGTTAAAATTTCTTATTGTATTGTTCAATTCAAAAATAAGAAGACTAAAATACAAGGTTTCTAAACACTGCTTTAGATTATAATTACTGTTTACCATAGTTCTGGTTACTATTAAAAGCTAATATATTATCATTTTCAAAAAGGAAGTTAAGAAAAAATATATAACATTAATTAAATCCAATTCTCTTCCACAAGTGTTACAAGACTATATCAAAACAAGGGATTCCTACAGAATGTTAATTAATGACAAGAAAAAATAATTTAGATTTCAAATTATAAAAACCTACAGGATACAAAAAATAGTAAACAGTTTTGAAAAACCGTCAATTCCCTGAAACCATACAAACCCAATGAAAATGCAGTAGCCCTTGAAGAATGGACCGAATTCTACTGGGCACATTATGGTCAGAAGATCATTCAGGGATTAGAATTCATCCCCCTCCCCCCACCAACTCAATTCTAGAAGCTAATATAACGCTAGAGGAACTGCAGTTTTGTATCAATCTTTCTAAAAACAACAAATCTCCCGGACCGGACCTTATAATTTATGAAAACTTTAAGAACCTCACCCCAGAGTGGGACACTATATTTTGAATTTATTCAATGCTGTTCTTGATCAAGACAAATTACCTATCTAGTGGTCTAAATCCAACCTCTACTTACTTTTTAAAAAAGGCAATAGAAGCGATGTTGATAATTACAGAGGTATATCTCTACTGAACACGATGGCTAAATTATTTACCGGCATCATTGCGAGGAGAATAATGCTATGGGCCAAAATTGTCAAAATTATTAAAATGATGTACGACAATGCATCAACCCAATGATGGGAGTTCAAAAAGTGCTAAATTGTTTATCATAGACCATTTTCTATTAAGTGTTTGTTTTTAGTTTAACTTTAAAGTGATATTTTGTTTATTTATTTGTATTGTTTCCATCATAGCACTAGTAATTGTTTATCCTTTAATCTGTTATTTATGTTTTGAAAAGCAGAATCTGTTAGTAAATTTTATTTTGTTTTATTTTTTTTTCATTTTGAAATGATATGTACGTAAATTGTTAAAATCATGATAATGTAATTTATAGCCAAGCTGGGCTCTATTTGTATGGGGAAGCCCCCCAAGACAAATAAAATTTCTATCTACCTATATTATCATTTTCAATCCAACATTCCAATTCTTAATTATCAATCAATTATTTTCCAGTTACTACAAAGAAAAAGTATAGTTGCCAAAGATGTGGACGAGACTACTCTTATATAGGAGGGCTAAGGGAACATCAGAAGTATATTTGTGGCAAATCTCCTCAATTCAAGTGTCCTTACTGCGATCATATGGTTAAATTAAAACAAAACTTAAACAAACATATTGCTCACAAGCATTTTGACCTGTTTACAGTTTTATGAATAATCTGCATTGGTAATAAATTATCAGACCACAGCTGAAAATGTTGGTTCTTGATTTAACTCTGAGCTAACGAACTTCACCTCTCTGCAGTGGGTATAAAAGCTCTGGCCAAAGCCTGTCTGTGGAAGCCTTTATGCAACTCTACATTTGTCCTAAAAATATTAAAAAACAATTAATGTTTACATTAATAGTCCCAGTACCTAATGTTATTAAATAAATGTTTCTTAGCTCTATCCAGTCTTGAAATAAAGTTTACAGTACCTTTATTCCAATTCTTTTTATATTAAAATATAAAATTTAAGGTTATCAGTGATTGAGTTTTATTTTTTATTGCTTGAAATTTGAATTGGAAATAAAATTTAAATGCTATTATAAACTTATTTTTGATTAGAAAGAAGCTTTTATATGATATTACCACTCCAGTTTTCTAAAATGATTTCAAATCAATTTATGCATAATTTCAATATCCTTTGACATGAAAAATCAAATATCACACTACTGAATGTATACAGAATATATATATATATATATATATATATATATATATATATATATATATATATATATATATATATATATATATCAGATTTGTATTATTGTTTTCTAGTATTTATAATTAAGTCACCAGAACTAGAGAGACATTCATTGAGTAGATAATATATATTAGTATATTATTATTTTTATTTGGAAATATTGTGTCTGCAATGTTGGGGGTCTATTTTTCGATTTGAGTATCTTAAGTTTACATGGAATGAAGTGAATATATCTATAGCCCCGTTGAATAAGTGGTTAAGTCGGATTTTTTCCAGAGAGAGTTAACAGCTTTCAGATAAATTCTCGTAGTTTTTTGCTTTAAATGGAGTTTTAGTATAAACAATAACTCCTTTTCAAGCCAATGCCTTACTTGGCCCCTTATTCACTATAAAAATAACACGATTCTGCCTAACTAAGTATAAGAAACTCATTTTGGAGAAAATTAGACTTATTTATCATTCTATATTCTATATTATTTATAATTTATTTTTATTAATTGTTCTTTTGATAGTGATTATTTTTAAGTATTTTTGTTTTGAAGAGAAAAGTAATGTTTAATGGTGATGGAACAGTTTTTTGATTTAAGGCTCAAGATAGATAATGTAGTTTAAATATGAAAAACCGATTATAATAGATAGTAGTTTATTATCTAATATTGCAAAGTTATCAAGATTCAGCAGCTGAAGGGCTACACCCAGGAGGTGTGGATTTCAGCTTTTCAGCTAAAATCTACCAGATAATTTTCTTATATATAGATAATTTATAATGCCAGATGATTTTCTGGCAATTTAGAAGTATAAAAAGAAAAACTAGTGTGAATATTTAGTGTGAATAAAGCTAGTAAAGAGCATGGAGTTAAAATGAAAGTATTTAAAAATAAATATCTTGCCTTGATTACTAATAACTATGTTAGAATTTAGATTAGAAACTTACTATAAGGTATTTTAACAAAATTAGTTAATCTTATGATCACACCAATGTCTGTTACACTAAAACTATTATTATAATTTTTTTTTTTTTTTTTTAATTAATTGTTATAATTTTAAATATTTTTATTTTAAAGAGAAAAGATATGCCCAGGGCCGGGATTTCATTTCCGTTGTGGTGCTCTACCAACTGAGCTATCCTGGTTCGTACCTCGGCCAAGTATATCCATTCTCTTCACTGAACCCATATCCCCGTGTTCTCGCAGTTTGCAATGTATCGAATCCTGACCCTGGGCATATATTTTCTTTTCAAAATAAAATTATAAAAATATTATTGTTGCTAGTCCTAACAATGATTAATGTAAAAGTGTTAAGAAAGATACTAAAAATAATATTTTTGTAAAATACATTATTTGCTCAAAAATCAGTTTGCTAAGAATCTAGCACTGTTGCACATATTTTAGAGTTGCAATGTAAGTATTAAATCATCTATTATATATATATGTATGTATTATATGATTTTTTTTGGGTACTTGTGTTTTAGCCAGTCTGCAGAGGCTATTATCCGCCAATGTTTATAACATTAATTCTAATAATTAAGATACTGATAACATCTACCTTCTTATACATATTAATGGAAATCGAAATATACAAAATGTAATAATAAAATGCCTTCCAATTCCAGAGCCTTTTAGTCACTTTCCTCTGCTTAAATAATTCTTTAGTTAACAATACAGAAATTTAAGTAGACAAAAAACAAAATTAACAAGGTAAAAAAAAAAACAATATAGAAAACAACCTAATGTAAGACACACACAAATAACTCAAATGAGACAGGTGATAAGGAGAGGTTACATGAAGTAAGGAGGTAGTTTTTATGCAGACCAGCTAATACATAAATACTGTTTTTTGTTTTGATTTAAGTTTTTGTTGTTACATTTTACGAGTCATCAGATTATCCAGTTGGCATCATGACAGAGAATGCACCCTGGTACTTCCTGCTCACACCTGTATTATCAACATGCTTGTATCATTGAGTCTGACATCTTGTAATTATGCTTTAATAACAAATTTTTAATTCAAATATTCTTTGTTATTATTTGATCACTATGTGTCTTCTACAATTATTATTCATTGACTTTAATAGTATCTAGTTTTACAATTTCTATTTTATTTTAACATTAGTACCTAAAATACCATATCAATCTCCTTTTCAGTTCACTTGGCCAAAAAGTATCCTTGTCCTACATGTGGTCGAAAGTATACACATCTCCAAAGTGTCGCTCAACACCTTAGATATGAATGTGGAAAAGATCCACAGTTCTTGTGCCCCCATTGTGACTACAAAGCTAAGCAGAAATGTAATTTAAAAGCACATGTAGCTCGTAGGCATTTTAATTTTGTTCCATAATGAATGATTTATTGTTTACAAAAAAATGTACAATTATTAACGTAGATATTTTTACTTTAATTTAATTTGTGTGATATCTCATTTATTCTGCATCAGTATATATATAATAGGATAATTTATTTATAATTAAACATGGTCACTAATGTTGAAGTACAGCTATAGATTTTTATGAAGATCCCCAGCTATTGATATGAAAGTTTTATTATTTACCAGTCTTATTCATTGACTTTATAAATATCATATATTTTATTTTTATTGAATGATAATTGTTGACCTTGATAATATATGTGGAAGAAATTGGTTCGGGTATAGGTCACAATGAATTTCTCGTAGAATTTGAGAAAAACTTTATTGATTAGCCAACATTTCCAACACCAACCTACCCCCCAGCCCCTCCCCCACAGCCCTGAAGAAGACCTACAAAGTAGGTCGAAACGTTGGTTAATCAATAAAGTTTTTCTCAAATTCTACGAGAAATTCATTGTGACCTCTACCCGGATCAATTTCTTCCACATCATATATTTTACAGTCCAAAGATCCTTATAAAAATATTAACACTTCCTAATGTAATTAATGGGTGGGAAATTTAATTACATGAAGAATAAGTTGTGGATGTTTTTACAAAAAGTGTTGATTAAGATAAATATATTTGTTTAAAGATATATTATAAAACATTAATTGTTTATTGCAAAATTATAAGATCTGTAGAATTTGAAACAAATAATGTAGTTGTGATGATTGGTATTTACATTAATTATTTATCTTGTATCACTAAAAATGTAAAAAAAAAAATACAAATCTCCAAATTTTTATATAATATGACTTTGGAGAAAAGATAATGATAATTTCAATTTCGATAATTTGGATTTTGATGGTAAGCAAATATATTTTTTATGTAAAAGTAATTAGTTTTTATAAATAGAAATAAGTAGGTTGCGTAGGAACAAGTAAAACACTTAGTTCAAAGATATCAGTACCTAGAGGTTGTCTTAGCCTTGATATTAACATTAATAACACTGTTAGCCACCATTATTGATTTTTTCCAGTATTCATATTCAGTTTGTTATTTATTGCGATTGCATTCATTTATAATGAACTCTGCATGCTCTTCAGCTTACGTATCTTCAAAGTAGCCTACTTCATAATTTTTTCATAATGTTTTCTCAAATTTTTGTGATATTTCAATTTTAACATTTTTACTTTTCCTCTTAGAGATAGTGTTTTAACAATTTTCATTATTAATTAGTTATTAGTTTTATCAAAGAGTCTAGTAATGTAGTTACCTAACAAATATTCTCAGTTTTAATATCTTTGAAAAGTTTATTTTCTTTGTTTTATTTTTATGTTTATTTTTGATTACTAAATTTCAAAAATGTCTTAACTCATTAAGTTATATAATTTTAATGAATTAAAAGCTATGTTTTGCATGTCTAACCATTAAAATATACTGCAGATGGAATTGGTAATAAATGTGGCTATGGTTTTTCATTTTAATCATGACAGTATTTTTACTTATATAAAGTCTTTAGATTTAAGTACCTATTTTACATCATTTCTAATCAGACCAACATAAAAAAAAGTAATTTGAACTCATTGTTACTTTTTACATATTATATAAATTACATTAATTTATCCTCAAATGTTATAAAAGATTGTTTTTTCCAAAATGTGGTCCATTGTTTTTTCCAGGCAATCATGACTTCATCAGAATATAACACCAAAGGTATGAACATGACAAGGACTATAAAGTTATAACAGCTAAGCTGAGATACAACCCCCAAAGTCTTGTCTCCTAAAGTTTTCATGATCTTACTCTTTAATATTGCAGAAAACTTTCTCTAATCTGGTTTAGTTAGATGTCTCACTGAAAAAACATGAGAAGTAAAAAAAAAAATAATCAACCCTAGCTAGTTTACTTGAATGAATAAACATTCAAGGTTATTAGACCCTGTTATGTTAGCCCATTGTTTCCTACAAACTTCGTGAGTTAAAGCTCAGATCAATGTATCTATTTATAGTCAAATTTTACCTTCTCCTCGAATTTATCTCTTAGAAATTAACTTATTATTATTAATTACATTTCTTGTGTACACTTTTCTTAACAAGAAAAGATTATTGGCATTCAAATGCAATGGGTAAGAAAGAGTTTACGTTAATGATATTTTCTGATTATTCTCCTTAAAATGTTATCAGGCCATATCTATATTTTTCAGAACTCATTAAATTTATTATCTATCGTGTTAAAACAATATTTTAATTTACTCTGATTGATTACTCTGATCTTATTTCCTTTTTTTTTTTTTGTTATTAACACATTGTCGCCTGCTAATGTATTGCTGAAATTTATTATAAGACCAATGATTTTATCATATATCAATATAATTTTTCTCATATATATTACAATATCAATTTACTATGTGACCGGAGCGTATCATCAAAAAGAGATTTCTCGTTCCCGGTCACCAACAAATGTCTAATGAAAACGAGAAATCTTATTCCTGGCCGTCAATGTGTTAATTTACTTGAAATGAGCTCTTGTAGGATCCCTTCTATAAAGGATTAACATAAATGAATCTTTGTGTAATTAGTCACTACCCACTCTTGTAATTATTTTTCTTGACTGATCAATAACTGCTGTTGGCTTTTATAAAAATAAATAATTTTTTTATTATCGTTGATTATTTGGTTTTAAAATCCTTGTCTATTTCATAGATTAATTGTACATATTTATATGTATACTTACATACAAACATACAATATATATGTAATTTGTTTCTCGGAGCCTAAGCTATTCGTGTCTACTAAACTATTTTTGTATTTCTTATTTATTCTTATTGATTTTTCTCTGTATTTTTCCAGTTTTCTCTATTTTTAAAACATGCTTCATATTTTTTTTTTTTTTTGGTGCCCTCTTGTATGTTTATTTTATATGAAGAACCCATGAATGAAAGAAAGTGGAGATGCATTTTGAGAAAATTGAATTTTTAAGTTAAGAGTTCATACTTTCTTCAATTCATGTCTATTCTTCAAACACTTTTGACATACCATCCACATTGCCAGCTGTTTCTTTTTATTATCATTTTATACCAAATCATATCAAAAGATACTTTTTGGGGGAAGGTTAATTTCCCTCTATCTAATGAATGATAATTTATCACAGACAGTCTAAGTATTGTTAAAGGTGTATTTTAAAGATATTCATTGTCTATGTTAATTTTGGGCAGGGAAATTTCAATTTCCATTTCAATTTAATCTATTGAAGGATGTAATTATCAGGTTATCCGCACATTAGAAATAGAAAAAGAAACAAAAAACCTCAATTCTATGGCATAGTCCACTTAGATTAGTAAAAGTAATGATTATTTATGGCTGTCAAACATACTATTTAGAGAATAAACATATTAGTTTTGTATGTGTTTTGTTTCTTTGCCTAAAATACTTGTGTAAGTAGTCATAAGAATGTTAATTTCATGTTATTGATTCTAAACTGTAAACAACTAAAATTTAATTTGGGCTCAATGTTGCTAATAGGGTGTTTGTTAATTTTACAGCTCACTGCCTTAAAAAGTTTGCTTGTCCAGACTGTGGTAGGCGATACTCCCACCATCAAAGTGTTTTACAACACCAGAAGTATGAATGTGGCAAAGAACCACAATTTCAATGTCCTAAGTGTGAATATAAAGCAAAACGGAAAACCTCTCTTAAGTGTCATATAGTTAATAAACATTATAAATAAAAATAAAATAACAGCTAATAATATGAAATATATTGCATCAAACTTATTATTTGTTAACACAAATTATGACTTTATCTTTCCCAAGATGTTACAAAATTATTTTTTCATATTTTAGTTTTGGTAGAAATAAAAATGTTTACATATTTCATTATAAATTTTAATGATCAATATCAAAAAATACTGCTAGCATACTTAATGATTGTTTGCAGTATAAAGCTTTTGTTTATTTATAGTATTTATTGTTACAAGTGTAATGATGACTGTAAATAGAAATAGAAGATTGTTCTTTTGAACTGAATATATATATTTTTTTTTTGTAAAGTCTTCAATATATATGGCAATCATTTGTGTTTTTTATTCAATTCTACATATTTAAGTAGTCAAACCAACGATAAACAGACCTACAGTTGTACCAAGATCTGCTAATCAAAGGCATGAAATTATTTTTATTTTTTTTGCTAAAATATATATATAATATTATTTTTTAAAGAGAAAAGATAGGGCCTCGACCGGGATTTGAACCCGGAACCTTTGTCTCACCTTTGTTCAAATCCCGGTCGAGGGCCTATCTTTTCTCTTTAAAAAATAAAAATATTTATAACTCAAAAAAATGACCAATAATTATAAAAAATTATATATATTTATATAATTATTTGGTATTAATAATACTTTATACACAGATAATGCTTTATAATGGCTTCTGTAACCTCACTTTTAAAACAGCAACCGTTACTGAAGTTTAAACTCACCCATGGTTTTTAACATACTTATAGATTAAAAAATCATTATTTTAATTTAAGATGTTTTATTTAATTTCTAACTTCTAATATTTATCACATGGATCACTGTGAATTTATTTTAAAATGTTGTTATATTTTGCATAATTAACTCTTTACAATTACCTACATTTGAACAGAAAGTTGCTAGGAAAATTAAAAGTAGGTTGGGTTTGGCATGAAACATTTTATAAACTAACATATTGGTGTTCTAATTTCTTGTTTGAACGAAATCAGTAGACCTTATGAAACCTTTTTAACATCTTATTAAGAAAGCTTTGATTGTTCTATGAAATACTTTGCACTTAGCACAGATTACAAATTAGCATATTTTTTTACTTTGAATATTGCAATACAAAACGTTATATGAAGCTGTTTAATATCATGTATATCATATATAACTGAAATGATATACAGTTGGCACAAAAAAAATTTGCACACCCAGCGATTAGAGGTTTTATGCATAATAAGATTTTTTTTTAGCCTGTTTGATATATCTTTAATTAGTCAAGAGCAGACAATTTAACATGATAAATATAATACAGAAAAAAATTAAACAAATATTGGAAGGATAGAGATAGTGGGGGGTGCAGTCAAATGAAACACCAAATAAGTGAATACTTATTTATTGTGTGCCGATGTTTCGACCTACTTTGTAGGTCATCTTTAGGGCAAATAGAAGGAGCGGCTGCAGGGAACAGTAACTGATAAATAAAAAATAAATTTTTTTTTATTTGTCAGTTACTGTTCTCTGCAGCCGCTCCTTCTATTTGCTCTGAAGATGACCTACAAAGTAGGTCGAAACGTCGGCACACAATAAATAAGTATTCACTTATTGGGTGTTTCATTTGACTGCACCCCCAACTATCTCTATGCTTACATTAGAAGTTCCAGTCAATTAATTTCTTCTCTAACATAAACAAATATTGAATAAACAACAAAATGTAGTTTTTCACCGCTCATAAAGTATTGGCACACTTGGAGTTACTGAGAAGTCGGTAAAAAGGTCGCTAAAAAGTGAAATTGTCATTCTCTACAGTGCGTTATATTATTTAAAAAAAGATAAGAACTGGATCGAATGAAAATCAGCTTCGAAGAGGTCGTCCAAGGGCCCTTACAGGGCGAGAAAGAAGACAGGTAGTTAAAGAAGCTTTAAGAAAACCCAGTAAAAGTGATCAAAATCTTGCCGATGACCTAGCATCATCTAGTGGAAAGTATGTTGCACTACAAATGATCTGAAACATTCTCCATCGTGAAGGCATTTATGGCAGAAGACCTCTATAAAAACCTTTCATTAGTGAAGTGAATAGGAAAAAGAGATTTGAGTTCGCAAAAAAATATTTAAAAAATTTGGCAAAAAAATAAAACAGCTTCAGATACAAGAAATATATTGAAAACGGTAAAGTGTGGAGGTGGAAATATTATGATTTGGGGCTGTATGGTGTTGGAAATTTAGAAATTATTGAAGGTATTATTATCTCATATGTGTTATTAATGCCAACGTTATGTTTACAAAATATTAAGTAATTCATGTGCTTTAGCACTAATATTTTATTATCAATTAAGATGTGCCAATACTTTTTGGGCTGTGAAAAACTGCATTTTTTTGTTTATGCCCAACTTGTTAAATTTTTTTTCTATATTATATATGAGACGTTAAATGTTTATTGTTTTGCAAATTTAATATATACTAAATACTAAAAAAAATTTGTTTACATGTATAAATCCTCAAATCACTGCAAGTACTCTTTGTGCTGATTGTACTTACCTCTTATTCTCTCAGTCTTATTTTTGTGCTGTGCTTTTCCACTAAAAAACAAAACATCAACACATAAACACACCTATCCAATCTCTCTCCTTCTCTGCCACATTTAATGGAAAAATTAATCGAGCATACAATTTCTAAATATATATATATATATCTAAGTATATATATATGAAAAATGTATATATGTTTCCAATAAAACATTTTATATAACCTTAATTTGATTTTAAATTCTAGGCGGAAATAACATATTTAGTATGTTTATTAATATAGATTAATATATATATATATATATATATATATATATATATATATATATATATATATATATATATATATATATATATATATATTGTTTTAATCAATATGGTTTATTATTTTTTCATAATTTATTATAAACTCAAAATTATTTAGATCGCAATGTAATATTTGTTTTGTTTTTTCTCTCTTAGGAACAGAAAAGAAGTTTAAGTGTGCAAAATGTTTTCGACAATATTCATATGCAGCAGGACTTTACCAACATCAGAAATATGAATGTGGAAAATTACCTCAGTTTAAGTGTCAATATTGTTCTTACAGGGCACGTAGAAAAGGCCATTTAAATGCACATATGGCTATGAAGCATTATAGTTCTAGCTTAATTCAATTTATTTCATGAGCTTTCTGAGTGCAACTTGTGTAATTAAAATTGGTACACAGAATTTTTAGTTTTTATTTTATGTTAAAATGTGTTTATTTCAGCAAATGGCTTGATTTTGTTGAATATTTTAATCTCCTTCAATTCCTTTCAATTTCCATTTATATGTTAAATTATACTATTTGGATTATGTATGCCAATAGCTGTTTATTTTTGAAGTAGTAAGATGGGTATCAAACTTTTTTTTCCTTATTTACAATTCATTTACAAATTTTTTCATAACATTAAAATGTTTGCTATGGAAGTCAGCTATACCACAATACCATGCAGTCAGATGTTTGTATTATTAATAATAGAACCTAAGCACTATAAACAATAAGAAATTTTTAATTCAGTACTAGCTGTCCCGGCAGACGTTCTGCCCTATTACCCTAAAACAAAGGGCTTCCAAATTTTCTCCAACCATTATTACAATTGCAACTTCATTGATTGTTGGTGCATTGAAACACCTCGTATGTTTTCTTACAGGAGTTTTATCAGCACTGATTACAATTTTATGATTACCAGATGGCATAAGATCCAGTGTAGTTTTAAACAATGAAATAAATTGATTTTGTTGATGAAACAAAGTTATTCTACAATAGACCTCCTCACTGAACTGTTATTTGCACAACGCTGATCAATTTCTTCTGGTGTATTGCCCATTTATTCTATTTGCAGGAATTTATAGTCGCCATCTGTCAACGGTAACAGAGAACCTGCTTTATGATATATTTGGCCTTGTATCAGCAAATTGAACAGTAACGTTTTATTTTTACACAAAAACTTAAAAAGGAATAAACAAAGTAAGTCTTTTTACCTTAAAAATTGGCATGAAATTGTCGCGAAGTATATCTGTTTCTCCCATAAAAGTCATTTGTAAGCAGTTGCTATATTTTTGTATGTTTGTAAGGAAATGTATGGAATCCCTTTCAGTTTCTGAAACCAATCCATTTCCATTCACGCAACACAATCCATTTCCTTCATTTTTGTTTTTCAATGCCTTGAAATGTGTGTAAACTGAGTTCGTAGATCCAATAGCAACGCATTGGTAGGAGTTGTAGTCAACTTAAACATAGTTAATGAAAGCCGCTCGTGAAACACTGAAAGCAGTTTGAAAATGACACGTTGCACGTGATTGTAATATCCTAATCCTTTCAATTTCATTATGCTTTTCACCTTGCTGTGCAGTTCGATTAGATTGAACATTAGCTTGATTTGTAGCGTTTCAAGTTCTTTGACCCAGCGTTTGTGGCTAATTTAGCTTAATATTCAAATTAATTTTAATGTTAATGTAATTCTAATAAAATAAAATAAATTTTTTTTTAGTTTCACCCAACTTTGGGGTACTCCGGATTAATCATTAGTGCTTGTTTACAACTTTCTATCTGTCCAGTATCTTTTCATCCTCTTTGATATCCTATTCCTATTGATAATAATTTTAATTTTTATTAAAGAAAAAAATATTGGGGTCTTTAATTCTAATATTCATCATGTGATTTAAGAAAATATATTAATTTACCATAGGTCAGATACTAAAAAATATTTGTATTAATATGAAAATGCAAATTAATTGAGAGATTTTTCTTTTATATAAATTTAATTACCATACTTATCTCACTGAAGAAGCTCTTTTCCCTCCTCTTTAGAGAAATGTAAGTGTAAACAATGTATTTATTGTATATTACATATTTATTGTGAGGTGAATAATAGCTTTGATCAAGTATATATATATTATAAATCAAATAAGTAATTGTTCATTGTTTCATATTTTTAGATGCAGGCAAACCATTCAGATGTCCATCATGTGGGCGAAGTTATTCCCACAAATCTACTCTGAACATTCATTTGAAATTTGAATGTGGCAAAGAAAAACAGTTTCAATGTCCAATTTGTCCCCATAAGACCAAGAGAAAGAACAACCTCAATGCACACATTGCACTAAAACATGTTAACTGTGACGTTGCTCATCCGGATAATGAAACTAAACATTATACTGTTTTATAATATAATTATACTTTTTCAAGGCCTTTTTTATTTGCAGTAGTAGGCTAGCTAATAAGAATATCTTTTTATAGTAATAGGAATACCTATTATTAAGATTTGTTAAATTAATTAGGAAATATTTAAATTGTTATTATATTATTAGTTATTTGTAATGACTAAATTATTTGTAATTGTAAATAAATATGGAAATTATAGCTCCTGGTGACATATCTCCATTAAAAATATATTAATAAAGCCTCATTTTTTTTTTTAATATGTTTCATTGCTATCTAAAATTTTAGTGAGTTGGTTAATTTATGATCAACACATCTTTTGTTTTCATCCACGAAAGAAAAAAAGATATCCTGTGGTAAAAAATCTTGGTATAGTGCAAATTAATTTTAAGTTAAAAAAAAAAAAGATAAAGGAAATAGATTGCTATAAATTAGCCTTTAACTGTAAGTATTCAAATTGGCCCTCTTTTTTTTTACCTTAAAATGATGGTGATTAATTTTATTATCTCTATTTTAGGAACAAAAAATAAGAAGTACAGATGTCAGTCTTGTGGAAGAGGTTACTCTTACCTACAAGGAGTTCAACAGCACCAAAAGTATGAATGTGGAAAAGAACCCATGTTCAAATGTCCTGTCTGCCCTTATCGTACTAAATTAAACTGTAATCTTAGGAAACATTCTGTTAGGCACTTTCCATTCCCTAAGCTTTGCTAATTACTTTTTAAAAAACATATTAAATATTGTGGAATCAATAATATGTAATTATTTTTTTTTTAAAAAGACTTCCTTTATGTCCCTTTTATTCTCTTTTTTTTTAAGATTAATTTTTTGTGATCACTCAGAATTTATTTTCTCCTTACTTAAGTCTTAACTTCTTCATTATTCAACTTCTCTTGTCAAATGTGCTCTTAGAAAAAGTAAAATTGCATAATCACATTATTGAAAATTGCCAGCTGAAAATCAAATGTAAGTATTTTTGTGCTTAGCTTTGAATTAAAAAAAAATACTGTTTTCCTTCACAGAGCATTGAGCATTTTATATAATATATAATACTATTGTAAATATATAATAAAAACTATGATCTTAATGAAATATTTTGTTGAAATATATACTCATTTATATGTAAGATTTATCACCATAAAGTACTTATGAGTGAATCATTGTTTGTTATGTTGTTATTAATAAAAAAAATGAACGAAAAAATCTATTAATTGGAGTATAAATAAATAAAAAGGCTTAGTATACCCGAAGACTACATGCCGATACCACCAATATCCGTTCACAAACCTCCGTTCATCGAGCTCCACCCAAACCCAAATCCACCAGATCACTCTTAATGCAGTCTTCCCACTTATGCCTCAGAAAAAATCCTCTCATTTTTAAAAATAAATGTGTGATAAGGGAAATGCTTCTTTTTGCATCTTTTGAACTTTTATCTGTTATGATACCTATCAGGTATGAACTGTCAAGTATGACATACTATCAACAATTAATTGGATATTATATTATTTCTGGATAATAAATTTAATATCTGCCAAATATAATTTACAATGTAGTTACGTTAAAATTTAATGGACTATTTATTATTGTCTGATCTTTGTGTTAGAATTTTAAGTACCTTTTCAATCCAATAAAAATTAAAATTGTAATATGAAATTTCTTAATCCATAAATATATATAAAAAATAAAACAGGCTTGTAAAATAATAAAAAATATTTTGCATAATTATTTGTAGTTTTGTCTGGTTAAAACTCTTAGATTCAATTATTTATCATTTGGAAGTAATTCCAGTAATGGTAAACAAATGTTTTGGAGTAACAATAATATTTTATTCATCAAGTACTCATTACACGATTTCTTTCTTACAGTTAAAAAACTTTGATTTATCAATTAAACAGAATTATAATAATCATATTTTTTTTTCAGAAATGTGCTATTTATTATTTCATGGTTTTATTTAAATTGTCTTTATAATCATGTTTTTGTAATAATCAGAATTAGGTAAATGAATATTTCGCTTATTCTAGTTAAACATTAAATGTTTTTTTCCTAACAATTGAGAATACTTAAATTGGATGTTTATATTATATTATTTTTTGATTTGTAAATTTTTTTTATATACAAGGTGAAAATCTCAATAGAGACCTGAGGTCAAAATTCTTCAGATAGTGTGGGACTCCAAACCCCTAAAACTACCTTGTTGTGCAACAACTGAGCTAGCAACAAGTCGCTCCTTTTTCATGTGTAAATAAAAACAAATTTCTTGATACGATCTCATTTTACGATTCAGGCTACTTTTAAACATAATAGCTATTAGATATTGAAACTGGTCATGCTACTGCAGCCACTGGTACCTTAGGTTTGACAACATTTAAACTGAAACATGCCTACAGTGCACTCACTATGCCTACACGTTGCTGACACAGTACAACATACATACAGTGCACTCACTATGCCTACACATTGCTTACACAGACAACATACATGTAGTGCACTCACTATGCCTACAAGTTGCTGGCACATTACAACATACATACAGTGCACTCACTATGCCTACACGTTGCTGACACATTACAACATACATACAGTGCACTCACTATGCCTACACGTCGCTGACACGGTACAACATACATACAGTGCACTCACTATGCCTACAGGTTGCTGACACAGTACAACATACATACAGTGCACTCACTATGCCTACACGTTGCTGACACAGTACAAAATACATACAGTGCACTCACTATGCCTACACGTTGCTGACACAGTACAACATACATACAGTGCACTCACTATGCCTACACGTTGCTGACACAGTACAACATACATACAGTGCACTCACTATGCCTACACGTTGCTGACACAGTACAACATACATACAGTGCACTTACTATGCCTACACGTTGCTGACATAGTACAACATACATACAGTGCACTCACTATGCCTACACATTGCTGACACAGTACAACGTACATTAACACCCGTTACCAGGCAAAGTCCAACCACTAACTATAACACACACACACTCCTTAGGATATGACTACCCCCAAATGAGGAGCCAGTAAGTAGTCTCAAAGGAGGCTGTGCCTCCATCTGACCCAGAGGCAGGAGGCTAATATAAGAGAAGTGCTAAAAGAATGCAGTGCCCAAGCAGGTGCATCAGGCAGATCCTGAAGGAAGATAGAGATGCACGAGCAAAAGAAAAGAAAATACCCGAGGAAAGAAGCAGAGGCACTGAGGAGGCACTTAAAGAGTGATAATAGAATCTTCAGGAGTTAATAACAAAGCAAGGAAGTTTTAATAAAAGTGGTTAAAGAAAGTCACAGGAACCTGAGTCACTGATAGGAAAATATTGGTTTTTTTCTTTCTTTTTTTTACTACTGTACAGTAGGAGTCATGTCCAAGGAATACATAGATTATGTGCATTGTATGTGATTATTTATGACAACTTTGTATTTTGTTCATAAACATTTTCTTTAAATGGTCTGTTATTATTTTCCATTCTTTTTTAAATAAGTCTTTTGGTTTACTTGTGATGCCTCATAATATTAAATGCTTTTGGGCACATATACAAATTTCTGGTTGATATGCTTTATTTCTAACTAAAGGCTCAACAAAACATTTAGGTACAGAAAGTGACAGAGAATCTGGCTGGATAGTTTGAGATATAAAATACTTGCTTCACTTTCACTTATTGTTTTTTTTCTTATCTATATATTTTGTGTTGTAGGTGTGATTAGAGAAGACTGGTTTTGTGATACTTGTCCAAGAAAATACAAGAACAGAGAAAGCCTATGGAGGCATAAAAAGTATGAATGTGGGAAAGAACCAGCATTTACTTGCCCTCACTGCTCATTTAAATCTAAAAGAAAAGAAAATTTAAAACAGCATATTATCATAAAACACTTTCATTGAATATTTTAAAATATTTATTTTCTTAAAATACTGTTGTGTCTTATCATACCAGGTATAACCCCACACTGCCTGATTGCAGAAATAGGTTGCTGTGTATATTGAAAAAAAAAATGTCTTACTCATATATCTATTAGGCAAATGTAATCATATACATTAAAAAATTATAATCTGAGTTTTCAATAAAAGTATGCTTTGGTTGTTACAAGTGTATTGTGTGTAAACTTACTAGTATGCTTGCGAAAAGTGTATTAATGGTTAATTAAATGTTCCAATGCATACTACTACAAGATTTAACATCTAAATTTTCAAATTACAGTCTCATGACTTTGTTAAAACGATGATATGGAATTGAAACTAAATAAACTATGTTTTATTTTGGTTATATTGGTTTACTACAAGCTAATAATGATTCTCATTTGAGATTTTTTTTTTAAATTGCCTGTTTACAAAGACCTGTTTGATTAATCTAACTGGCAGGTGCAGCACCAGGTTTAGGCAAAATGGCGGAAGAAGTTCAAATGAAATTTTTAGATTATACAGTTTATTACATATTACTATTATTGAATGAAGAATTTATGACTTATAAAATAATCATCTTTCCTTATGATTTAGGCTAATTGACTCCTACTAGCTCCAGAGCTGGCTAAAAAAAGTGTTTTTTGTTTTGTTATTTAAACTTAGAACCACCAATGACTTTTTTTTACAATTATTAATTTTATAAACTGTTGTGATAATAATATCCCATTCCTCCCATTTTTATTATGTCTGAAGATATGATCTATTAGTGAAGATTACAGTACACACTTTCATGGTAGTCTCTTTAGGGTTGGTAGTCTCAATGGAGAAGGCTAGTTAAAGCGGCCAAAAATCTATAAGCACTGAGGAAAAAAAGTATTGTAAGGGATCATACAGCTCACTTTAGAGGTTATATTTAAGTTCAGTTTATGATTATCTCTTTGTTTCTTAGAAACTCTACCTTCTAAAGTTTTAGACAAGGATGATGTATGTATGGGGGGGAGCTGGGATGTCTCTAATGAAGTTGAACTCCATATCTTCTTCTACATCTTAAGATAGAAGTTATGAAGAATACCAGCGATGAGACCAAACACCTCATGAAAGTAAAGGGTTTTCTGTGATGAGTATTATAAAATAGCTTTGACAAGTATTGGATAAGGACAAGTGCATGAGCTGTCATCGCTGTACTCACCCTTACGTGTGACTAAATTTGAAATACAAGGCAAAATTCGCTGGAAACGATATACTACAGTCAAGGATAATGGCAGAACATTTGAGGAGGTGGAAATGTTGGGCTCTATAAACCTAGCAAGGAAGGAAATTTTCTTAAGCTGGGAAGGACCTTATAGCATATTAATGATGATCAGTTAAATCTACTCTAAGGGTCAAAAAGTTAAAATATGTAAAAAAGTGAATATCAGATGATCATTTCAAGTTCTACGCCTCTAAGCTCTACTCCATTCGTATGTATCAATCGCCTCCATTTGAACCCTACACTGATGCCTAAAAATATCTTACTCAATTTCATTAGTGCAAATTATCTTGCAAATGACAATTTACAATAGCAAATTTGAATGTCTTCTAACAGAAATGTAGACATACATTTTGTCATCTGAGACATCTATAATTTTATGTCTGCTTGAAATAAATATTTCTAATCGATGACCACTGATCTATTAGTTTTTTATTTTTTGGAAAGTTTTTGCAGAAGTTCATTGCCATGTTTCTCACTGATATTAGAAATATTGCAAAAACATTCTTATATATTGCTAATAAGTAATAGGTGAAGATTTTACCTTAAATGCTCTGGAAGCATGGCCCAACTGATTTTAACCACCTTTCCAATGGGCCAGCTTGGGCTACGAATTGTGTTCCCTGGCTAAATGGGGTTCACTATATTTATTTATTTCCTTCTTGATTCCACGCCACAGCTTTTCATTTTTTAACCTGATTAAACTCTAAACTATCTGTATTTGTATGTGGTATTCTATATCTGTTACCATGTCTGTTTTACCTGTTAAATAATAGATTAAACAATTTATTATATAATAAGTGCACCATTTTACAATTTGTACACAATTAAGTAATTTATTGTTTAACAGCTACTGTTAACCTTTTTTAGAGGTTAATCTTGAATTTATTATAGAATTGTTATAGAAGAAAGATGGTAAAAGAAAGTTATGAGATGTAGTTGGAAATTACTACATTTTTAATTATTTATTGGTTTGTTTTGGTAAAATACTGGATGGAAGCATCTTGCTTATATATATAAGCATGGTTGTTATTATCATGTATGAATTATTATATTTTCAGAACAACATTTATTTGAGATCTATAGATGAATACCCTTAGAGTAGTTAAACATTTTTTTTATTATTTATGACTTAATGCTGCAGATAAATGATTCGTGAAGTAGTTATGAAAATTGTGTGGCTTTAATATGATATGTCAATATCTAATCATCACTCATGGTTGTATCTGGTTATCCTAGGAGGGTATTCCGCAGAGATCATGTGCAATCTTCAGTACCACATTAACAGTATGTGGGTAAGCCCAATAAACGGCTAATAGCATAAATAATAATTATTTGTCATCGAATTTATTTGAATAAAATGTTTACATTATATATTGTAGTATATGTTAACAATTAAAATCTTATTATTTTCCTTTATTTTATAAATAACCTTTATTTATTGGTTAGGTATTTATGAATGTGAGTGTGGCCTTCGATACAAGCATAAGAGGAATTTAATAAAGCATAAGAACTACGAGTGTGGAAAAGAACCTCAGTTTCAGTGTCCTCAGTGCCCTTACCGAGCAAAACAGAAGGTCCACCTTAAATCACATTTTTTCACAAAGCATATGGGGATGAAGATCTAGGAAGATGTAATTATTGCTATGTGTTAATAAATTTGAATAAAATGATCGTTCAATATTAAAACTTTTTTTTTATTTTTTACCATATAAATCTATTCTATGTATGAATGTACTTTCTTTTTTTTACCATATAAATCTATTCTATGTATGATTGTACTTTTTTTTTAATAATCAATTTATATAAACAAAGGAAATAGTTATTGTTTTTTTTATATAAATAAACCTTAAGTATAACCATTCTTTCTTTTTATTATTTATTTAATATTTAGGAAAGCCTACTTTTTATCAGGTACTCTCTGTAATCTTTGTTTCTGGATTTATTTTGAATGACTTATCTTTTGCTCAAGATTAAAAATTTCAGGACTTTATCTTTCTTTCTTCTTTAACTTAATTACTCTGTGTCTTTTTTATTGTTTTATTTGTTGGATAGGATAGACATTAATTTAAAAAAAGATGTGGATAGGCAGTACCAAACACCTATCCTTCTGTGGGGTTCTTACGAAGTAAAACAACCTCCTTTCCAAACTGGTCTAACTATCATTAGGCACTACATCTTTGAGAGGGGTGGCCCTTATTTTATTAGTCTACCTCCTGTATTAGATGCACGTGTTCTTCTCACCCTTCATGAGGTGCTTGATTACTGGATAATAAGCTAGATATGATGTTGGGCTGCTAACCAGCCTCCTGGGAGAGCAGCATTCGGTTCTGGTCCGCATACATGTCAAAATTCTTCCTTCTCTTTCTGAAAATGGAAATGGAAGAATACATGTTTTAGTCTCTCTTCAGTTTTAGTCTTCTAAACAATTAGCTGTTATGTCTAGTTTAAACATATCGTGACTGGTTCAGAAGCAGCCATCTCCAAGATGCATTTAGGTGAGGTAGTGATTAACTTCCTGCCCACTTTTAGAGTGATTTCTTCCCTCTTATTTTTGCTACTGACAATAAGCTGCATATCCACGGATCTCAGCCGTGTATATGTAGGTTTGTACGGACATTTATACAAAGTGTTAGATACTGATTTATGCATACATTATGTTTAATGTTTACTTTCTCTATTAGAATTGAATTCTATGAGAATAATGATGTATGTTTCATAAAACCAATATAGCCCTAAAAAAGTTTATAATCCGTTTTGTTTCTTTTGTCTTTATATTTTGTATGATTACCATGTAGGATTTTATTGTTATTATTAATGTAGGATTATTATAATTGGTATGATATGATATATTTAATCTATTAGATAGTGAATTCTAATTCTTATAATCCAAGAAATTTAAATATATTGGTTGTTTTTTTTTAAATTTAATCTTTTCATTTTATAATTTTAAATTACTAATATGAAATACCTTCTTTTTTAAACAGGATTTGGTTGTTATGGATGTGGTCTTCGTTACAAACATAAAAGAAGCCTAAATAAGCATCAGAGATATGAATGTGGAAAAGAACCTCAATTCCAATGCCCTCAATGTCCTTACAGGGGAAAGCAAAAGATTCATTTGAAATCACATTTTTATTCTAAGCATATTTCAAGAGAAGATATAAAATATTAATAATTTAAAATGTTGCATAATATCAATTACTGACTTGGTCCATTCTCAAGCCTATCATCTATCACTTCTAAAATTGATTAAGATTAAGATTATCTATTTAAAAACAATTAGATTTTCCTGATGATGTTATCATTAATAATTTCACCAATATATCACTAATGAATCAAAATCAATCATTAAATTAAAAACAAAATGATTAATTACAAAATTTGCATATAGGTACTAGTTATAATTCCAATATCTGGTAGTGATATCTACATCTCAACCTGTTAATTACTAATAAAAAAAATTTTTTCATTAAAACTGTAAAACATTATTTTTCTTTAGAAATATCTTAATTGCCAAAGATTCAATATAAAACTGAACTGTGCCAATTTATATTCATTATGATTGATTTATTTATAATCCTAGGCATACATTTTATACTATGTTTCTCTTGTACAGCTAGTATCAGCATACATAATGTAGTGAAAATCATAAATTTAAATTTAATGGAATATAAATACTTAATTATTATTATTACTACTGCGGCAATACAACCCAATGACGGGTCCTGGCCTCCACCAACTACCAAATACGTGGAGGTGGTTGCTACAACTGTAGTAGATAGAATGCCATGTTTTTTTAGGATTACACTCCCTGTTTACTTCTTGGATATGAACTATATCCAATTTATATCTTCCAATCTGGTCTAAGAGCAGTTTAAGTGCTCCGATAGAGAGACAGACTATAGAGAGATAAGACAACCAAAATTATAAGTCCCATGGGGATAACCGGGTCTTTTACCTTTATATCAGTTTGTGGTTTCTTGATAATATTTATAACTTCAGGAAGTCATAGCTTACTGCATACTCTAGTCTGCTGGTGCGGGTGCCACCTTAGTGCTTGCAGACCCCCACCCTCTTCTACCCTAGAGAGTTTATTACAGATAACCTTTGTCTTTAGTTTACTGATAGAGTGTAGTATGTGCACATTTCAGTTTAGATGTTCCACTAACCTGGTGGGCCAAAGGCTGTTTGCGGTTATTGAATTGAGGTGGTTGGGGCACCACATCCCTATGCCAAAAAATACTAAACACTTATGAAAATTTTTAAATTATTTTATAACATGACTGGAACTTATTATCATTACTATAACTGTGAGAAATGTTACTAATTTTAGAATGTCACTGGAAAATCAATAAGCAAATCTTCACGTCACTAAAATAGTAGAAAATGATCACCCAAGCAAAGTTCCGCTAATTTAGGCATCATTGGGACATACACCAAAAAAAATTTTACAACCATCTCACATCAACAGCCCTACCCTACTCATCTATAAGTCAACATTTATGTGGATATTCTAAATAAACTAAATTTTTAAATAAGGATAAATCAAAAAAGTATAGAAATAATAAAATTAAAAATATTTTTTTTAGATTAATTTATTGATATTTACAACTGTAATAATATTACAACAAGTAAATCTGCTAATATGAACAAATGACATGAAAAAAAAAAAAACACTTGTGGAGAAACTACCCATCGGTAGCACTCCAATGAAAATATATATAAACTGGAGTGTTAGCATTGCGTTGATTATGTTATTATATTAAGTAAATCCTCAAAAATTTAAATTGGTATGGACACAGTGTAGTATTAAATCAAATATACAACAATTAAGATCTTTCTCAAAAAGAATAATGTTAAAGAGTTTAAATAAAAAATACGTTTTTATTTGTGTTTAACAGGGTGAAATGTAATTATTACTACAATTCAACAACATAAATAATATCTATGCAAAAAAATTTTAATAATTTTCATGTTTTTATTGACACTGATATTAATTAATTAGTGTTTAAGAGTTATTATTATATTATTAAACTATCAATTATTATTTGTTTTTGATTAGATAAAATGCATAGTAATTTTATGCTTGATAGATGACAAGCTCTAGACATTGCCGGATTTGAGGGGGGGCCATGTTCCCCCCTAGAGTTCTCATTAGTTGATATTGACCTGAATTTTAGTTGGTTTTCAATAAGAATAAAACTCGTTTTACACACCAAAATTATTCATTGTATCGAATGTTTTATCAATGGGTGCATCCAAAATCGGCGATTCTGAATCCTTTTATGTTTTTCATTCACATATAGATAGCTAACGCTTTGATCAAGGAGCTTATTTTATCCATGTTATTGTTTTCTGGTCTCACTTGTCTTGAATTAAAAATTGGTATTTTACGTATCTTCATTCATATATGGTTCGTAAACATTGATAACAAATTCACATTGACCCATGGCCCCCTCCCCTGAAAATTCTCCTAGATCCGCCAGTGGCTCTAGAGTGGGCAAACTGGTCCAACATTTTTTTTTATGTAACAAAAATAAAGTGTTTTAATGAATTAGCTTAAAAGGGTTATTAACCAATGAATAAAATAATATAAACTGTTTTGTTTGTTTTTTTGGCTGAAATATTTTTATTAAATTAAATTAAATTGAAAAAGTGTTGATCTTTATTTATTGTATTTTTAATGCTAAGAGTTTTATTATATCTAATTAAATTCCTGCATCTTTTTGTTAAATTGGTTGGAAAATACCTTGAGAGTGAGACAACTGTTCAAGTTTAGAGTGAGTCTTGAAGTTGTTACAAAAATTGTTATACTCCAGACTTTAACATACACCAGTTGATTGAGATGTCTGAATTTCTCTTTCCTTTTATTATTATTATTTATTTATGGCTAAGCTTATATCAATAATTCCATTCCTCATTTATGGTAGGCTCGTCAGCTAGTCCCACAATGATTGGACGTGGCAGTGATGGCCTTATTCGGGCCTTACTATCGGGAATCATGGTTTTCCAGGGTTTCAATGGTCTCCCAAAGGTTTGATCCATGGACAGTCTGTTTTGAGTAAAGAAATATAAATTCACGTGCTCCTGCTTACCCTGTACAGCCTATACTCTAGATCTAGACCAATTTGTCACTGCCCTTAAACTCAGCCTACTGCTGTTTTATGAAAACCATGGTCTGTATCAATGTGAGGATGGGTGACCCCCTCCATGCTATAAGAATAATACAACGCATTGCCAAAGATCATCACAATCCATAACACAAACCAGAAAAAATAAACAAGAAATGTATACATTGGACTATTAATAAAATAAGTATTTCATTATGTTTTCAGGTTCAGTAAATTTTTATTTAATATGTTCCATAAATTGAGTATTATTTAATGATCAATCATTAATTCAAGATATATATTTAAAATTTTTATTACATATACACACAGGTAAGTACTATTAAGTTCATTAGCAATTCATTGGAGATTAAATAATTGCTTCTAAAGTTACACTTACTAACTTATTAAAATGAAATTTTGTTTTAAATTATTATTTATTGTTATGTTAAAAATAACAGATTCCATATGCTGTTTGACTCACTGAAGATAGGCTTAGTTCCATTAAATGTAAAGTATTGTAGTATTAATTCAATAAATTATTAATACATGTGTCCTAGATTATTTGGTAGTATAATTGATATTGTCTGTAGAATCTTTATTTCAATTAAACCAATGTTTCTACTGTCCTTATGAAATCAAATATAATTGTTATTGTGTCTCACAACATTCCTAAAGACAGCCTGAATTGTTTTATTTAATACTTTCCATATAGTTTAATGATGATGTTGTGCCATAAATCAAACAAATTCAAGGTAGTGTATTCAGAAATGCTTAATATATTGTATACCTTACTCCTATTCTGCTTAGAAATCGTGGTTATCAGATCATATCATACAGATTCTCCCAATTGTCTTTTTCCTTGAAGCATGGAAATCCCTTGTAAGTTGCTCAAACTCCTTTCTACCTTCCCCTTGCAATAACCTAAACATATGTTTACCTACAGGCAAGGGTCATTCCTGGGCCAATGGCTGAGTTAGGGAAGTATCAGAGTACACGCTGGCAACAAAATAACTCTGTGGTGCTACAGGAGATTTCCGCAACTTAGAATGGATGAAGAAATCCACAGTATGGAATTGAAACTTGTTTCTAATGCCGATTCTTCTATCTCTGTAGGTCACTTGGTCTAATACTATAGGTATTATACTGATAATCAATTGTTTGCTTTTTCCAACTTTAGAAACGCATTATCGAGAAGCCCTAAGGTCATGCGTTAAGGCTTTGATCAAGTTTTTGAATCAGCCTGTTAAAAATGAGGTCATTGGTTTGTATTTCTGAATTTCAAACTCTCTTTTGCAGAGGCAAGTTAGACAGTATTAGATAGTGATGGTTCTTTCATCACACTGCTTAATTTTTCCTATGTAAAAAAACTCTGGATACAAATAATGCCATTCATTTGGTTATCTTTTCCAGGAAGAATGGTTTTCGAGGAATACCTAGTTCACATAGTGGTGTCTCAGCTCCAAAAGTCAATAAATAGGTAATGGGTCATCATTTGCACTGTTGGGATTTCTTCTGTTAATATTCAGTGGTTGGATATATGATCGAATTTTAATCGTCATCTTCCAAAACCCTCTTAATAGTTACTTATTTCTTAGCTATCAGTTGAAGTTTGTGGTAGTTTTGGGCACACTGAAAAAGTGAAAACCCTTTTATATAAATCAAATCAAAGTTTATCCAACAAACAATAATGATACAGCATAGAAAAAATATATGAAGAAAGTGAACATTATAGCAATAATAATAGGTAGGAGGTCTATCCTAAAAACATGCAATATGTATTCAGCAGTGGATTTAGGGAGTGTCAAAGAGAGTGACCACTTAGGTATTCGCACTCTGGGGACCTATGCCATTGAAATATTAATTATAAGTGACTTGTAGATTACAGACAAATTTTGTGGTGTTAGGGGGTCATCAAAATTGCTCTTTTCACTTAGAGGTCCCACCCAATATTGTATTACCCAGGGCTCTGCTGAGTCTAGATCCATTACTGACCACAATATAATTATTAACTCCTAATAAATGATAATATTTCTGGACAATGA
The DNA here is from genome assembly GCA_037127475.1 of Arma custos. Taxonomy (NCBI): domain Eukaryota; kingdom Metazoa; phylum Arthropoda; class Insecta; order Hemiptera; family Pentatomidae; genus Arma; species Arma custos. The sequence goes on from CM073760.1 coordinate 41,109,075, forward strand.
AATAGAAGCAGGTAAAATGTCCCATGATTACAAGAGTTATTATTTGAAGATAGATGAGACCCTCTCTGTACTAATTGATAATATTTATTTCTTTTAGGAGAATTCATAAATTGACATCAGACCCTTTATTTGAGGGATTCATCATAATAACATTAATTCAATATGTAAAAAGTCATAAATGTTAGTGTCAGTATTGTTTCTTTCCTATATTATAATCAGATGCTGAATGACATGAGATGTATTCTGTAATAAAATTATGATATAAATTTATTATGTTTGTAAAACTTCTTAATTCTCAGATTAATCTAACTTTAGTCAATACTAGACATTTTATTTGAATATAATAATATCCCCTAATGATACAAAAACAATTAATAAAACGTATAGCAGCCCACTTAAGGACAACAAATCATTTGCTACTTTTTTTTTCAAGATCATTGTTAAATGGTTTTATTTAAGTACAATTATACTATTATATTAATTAGTTCAATAAGGTTTTTTATCATTAATTATTAATTTTCTGTGACAGGTACATTTCACTGTGACTGTGGTCTTCGCTATCTGCACAAAACAAGTTTATACAAGCATAAGAAATATGAATGTGGAAAAGAACCGCAATTCCAATGTCCCCATTGCCCTCATAAATCCAAACTTCGTGGTAATCTCAAAACACATATAATTTTAAAACACAGTCTTTTGAAATAAAAAAAACATGAATTTAATGTTAATAATTTGTTTTCATAATTACATTATAAAACTAATCCCAAATCTATAAATGAATGTGTGTTCATGTCCGTGGTATAAATGAGAATTTCTTTGTCCTTTTGTGTATCATTTTATTTCCTATAGACATGAATTACATATTGTTTTTTCATTAGTAATTATAGAGTAATATCAATCTGTTATAATAAAACATCAATATTTATCTTAATATTTCTCGTTTTTGGGATTCTCATTAGAAGGCCCATTTTAAAAGTTAGCAATTCTAATTTTTGATGATCTAATGCTTGATGAGAAATTTTAGCTGAGGAGGGTAAACCTGCGTATCAACTCAAGTAAATATCTTTATTGTCTTCCTATCGACATGAGTATCAGAAAAGGTAAGTTGTGATGTATAAATAACAAAATTAATTTTAAATTGTATACTTCGGAATAAAAAAAAAAAAATCAAATTCATATACAATAGTGTTACGGGCGCCGGCAGGAAGACGGAAGCAAGAGGATTAGCGGCTTAAATCCGTCGGCGGGAGAAGTTAAAATAGGATTAGGACGGTTCTAGATCGTCTCCTTTTGTCGGCAAAGGATTAAGAATATTCCAGAATTGTCTGGCCCCTCCGTGTTCTAGAATGTTCGGCCTTGCCTATAAAAAGACTTCCCTCACCTCGAGTCAGTCAGTCTTAGTCTGAGAGTAGACCAGTGAAGATCTGTGATAAGTGTAATAAGTGAGTGTCAGTGTGATAAACTAGTCAGTGTTGAACCGGCCCGTGTAATAAGTGTATCAGTGAACTGTGACAGTCTCGCGAGTGTAATAAACTGTTTCTGTTTGTTACTGTGTGTCAGTTTGTGATACTTGAAGAATCTTACGGTCGGTGGACTAGTGAACTGTAAGTGTTAATTATTAGTTATAAATTGTAGTGTAATTTTATAATATTCATAGAAACTATTGTAACTAGTTAAGCTATCTAGAATTAGTAATATCTTATATTATTGTAATAATTAAATAGGAGTTAGGCCTAGATGATAATATTTATTAACAAAATGATAAAAAGGATACAATTAAACTATTAACAATTAAATTATTGAACTAATATAAATTTATAATAACAATATTCTAAATATTATCATCTAGGCCTAACTCCTATTTAATTATTACAATAATATAAGATATTACTAATTCTAGATAGCTTAACTAGTTACAATAGTTTCTATGAATATTATAAAATTACACTACAATTTATAACTAATAATTAACACTTACAGTTCACTAGTCCACCGACCGTAAGATTCTTCAAGTATCACAAACTGACACACAGTAACAAACAGAAACAGTTTATTACACTCGCGAGACTGTTACAGTTCACTGATACACTTATTACACGGGCCGGTTCAACACTGACTAGTTTATCACACTGACACTCACTTATTACACTTATCACAGATCTTCACTGGTCTACTCTCAGACTAAGACTGACTGACTCGAGGTGAGGGAAGTCTTTTTATAGGCAAGGCCGAACATTCTAGAACACGGAGGGGCCAGACAATTCTGGAATTTTCTTAATCCTTTGCCGACAAAAGGAGACGATCTAGAACCGTCCTAATCCTATTTTAACTTCTCCCGCCGACGGATTTAAGCCGCTAATCCTCTTGCTTCCGTCTTCCTGCCGGCGCCCGTAACAATATGTTATTCCTGTTTAGAAGTGGTTAAAGTATTGATTAGTAAGTGGTTAGAGTTATAGCTTTAGTTGGTAGCTTGGAACCACTCTGTCATCTCAGATCATGTCTGATTATTGACATTGGTGGTAATAAAACATGGACCTTAGAATAGATTATTAGTAGTTAATACCATAAATGCATAAAAAAAATATCATATGTGATATTAGATTAATCTGTAACACTTTATTAAGTTGTCTTCAATTCAAAATACCCTAATTTTACATTTTCACAATGTTCTAATGATTCTAAAAATAAATTTCATTTAAGAATAAAATTTATGCTTCTCTAAGTTCTCCTTTCTTTTTTTTTTCAGAATCGGGGATGAAAAAATATGAATGTCCTGACTGTGGGAGGAGGTACTCCCACTGGGGAAGTGTTGGGCAGCACAGGAAATATGAATGTGGCAAACAACCACAATTTAAATGCCCATTGTGTAATTATGTAGGAAAAAGAAAATATCATCTCAAAACACACATGATTAACAGACACTACGAAAAATAATATGTGTTTTCCTTTTTCCTGTTTTATAGTCTTAGTCTCTGACTATTCCTGTATGTTTATTCCATATTTAATTTATTTTTTATTACATTCTTACAATGTCAGTTGAGAAGACCTGAAAATTTTATGTTTGTATGTAATGAGTAGATTTTATTTTATATAAATTATGATGAAAATAATAATGAATCTTTTAAGTGATACATTTGCTTATTTATTTTGTTTCTGTGTATTAACGTCAAATCATATGATATTTGATACAATTACTGCACTAAGGACTGATGTTACTTATGTGATATACCTTTTTGTGAAGGTTGGATGCCAGTAGCCACAGTAGTTCGATCATGAGAAAAGATACCTCAGGAACTAATATACACGCAATGTCTATTGCCAATCACATTAGAACTAATTAAAAGCTCTTTAAAGTAGTTTATAATGCTGATCTTCATAATGCTCATCACAAAATGAAAAACTGCTCTTTCTACTAGGATAATCATTATGAAAAGCTTTATGGATTATTTACATAAAATCAATTTTATTGGTTAATAGACATTTCTGTCTTATACCTCCTGTGATACACTTTAAAATAAAAACACCTTTTTTAATCTATGATAAGGAAAATGACAATTTAGTAACATTGTTTTGGCTAAAATCACTGAAACTGTTCTTTCTTGATCACGATGTTCAGAATAAAATATATTTTGGCAAATTTAACTTGCTCGAACTTGAATGAGGCTAGGGATTGGTGGGTCTAATAGTTCTCAAGTAATTTAGTTTTATTAATATTTGACTCAGATCAAAGTCATAAATTATTTCAAAAGACTTTATTGGTTTCTTCTGGTTTAGATCATGTTGCTAAATTTTTATAATATTCTTCTGGACTGAAATGAAAATGAGCTCATTCTCATTTCAGCCCTGAAGAAGTCAGCAGCATGGCTGGCGAAACGTTGGCGAAAAATTTAGCAACATGATCTAAACCAGAAGAAACCAATAAAGTCTTTTGTAATAATAGTGGCTGTGGAAACCTAAAAGAGTATTCGTGAATTATTTGTCCTTTTGTAGTCCAGTAGGAACTATTTGACTACACATCTCTATAATCATTTACATTACAATCTATGTAAATGGCCATTAAAGTAGTTTATAATGATTTTCTTGATAGGTAGAGAAGTATGAAAGATTATAAGAAAAAATTGTCAAGCATACCTTATAAGAAAACAATTATTAATTTTAATTTATTTAATTGTTATGTGATATATATTTTTTTAAATATTTTATTTGAAAAGAAAAGATATGGCCAGGACCGGGACTCGAACCCGGGTATTTAACCTCTCCGTGGTGACGCCTCAACCATCTCGGCCACTCTTGCACGTTTCTCGGCCCGCCTTATCAATTCTTTTCACCAATCCTATACCTCCGTGTTCTCGTATATATAGGATCGGTGAAAAGAATTGATAAGGCTGGCCGAGGAACGTGCCAGGGAGGCTGAGATGGTTGAGGCGTCACCACGGAGAGGCGAAATACCCGGGTTCTAGTCGCGGTTCTGACCATATCTTTTCTTTTCAAATAAAATATTTTTTAAAAAATTATTAATTTTATTTGATTTTTTTTTAATCCTTTATTTTGGGGATGAGTTAACATAAAAAAACTTTATTAGGGTTTAAATTTTGTCTAATTTATTTTAGTTCAAAAACTGTTTTCATGATAAAGTTTTTATGTGGAGGTAGATTTCAAGACATTGAACACTGAATAAAAAATAGACGATTTTTTTCTTTCTGAAATTAAATGGACTTCCGATTATTTAAACAGCTTAATAAATATTTTCAACCTTATTTTATGTAGCTGCTGTATATTTATTATATCTGCAGCCCCATTGAATAATTGGTCAAGTCGAATTTTGTGTAGAGTGAATAACTGTATTGAGAGAAGTCGAATTGTGTCATTATCCTAATCTGTGACTTGAAATAGAGTTGTAATATAAGCAATAACTCTTTTTCAAGCTAATGCCTGACAGCCAATCAATCAACTAGGAAAAGAACAGGATCCCCTTTCCTTAAGTACAGTTTGGAGAAAATTCAACTAAACCACTTATTTACCAGGGCTACGCAGTCCTATAAAAGGTATGTTTGAAATACAGAAGCAAAACAAAAACATTAAGCATGCATTCCTTTAGAGTTACTTATGGCCTCACCAAGCGTATTAGTGTTGGCCAATGGATAGTGGGAAGTATAAGAAGAAAAAGTGTCCGTTCGACTTGCGATCTTAGCCTAATTTGCTAATAGTTTAAAATAATGACAAATTATACTAATCTGACACACTAACATAACAAACGCGTGTGTGTGTGTTGTTTTTTTTTACGTTGGAAGGAAGAAATCTTCAAAAGACGCGGATAGGCTCGTACCTATCCGTGTGTGGGATTTCTACCCACTGAAACCACCTCCCCCCACGGGACCACCGTTAGGCATTACATCATAGGGGGAGTGGCTGAGTGTCCTCTCATTGATTTGAGCTACCTCCTGGTTCGCCTTTCTTTCTCTTCCTTTCTTAGCTTTTGTAGCACCTGTGCTGCTAACCTTTGGCCTGTCATCCAATAGTCCTGATTGATCAGCATAAGGTTGATAACATTATCTGCAGTGGGATCTGAGCCGCAGACGCGTCGCAACTCCATCCTCTCTTCTTGAAAGCTGGGACAGAAGAAGAATATGTGCTCTGCACTCTCCTCCGCTCCTGGGCAGAATGTACATACACCTGTACCATCGAGCTTAAACCTATTCTGGTAAGCTCGAAAGCAACCATGCCCTGTGAGGAACTGAGTGATGTAATAGTCGACCTCCCCGTGGTTCCTATTCACCCAAGCCTCAATGTGGGGCACCAACCTGTGCGTCCACCTTCCACTAAATGCCATATCTCAGCGACGTTACAACTCCATAACTGTCTGCTATGTGTGTGTGTGTTTGTGTGTATTATACTTTCAGTCTTTGAGATTTAGCCTTGTATTCGTTAAACTTTCTTAAACTTGAAGAAAACTTATTATATTAACATTGTATATATATATATATATATATATATATATATATATATATATATATATATATATATATATATTTTAAAACTAAATATAAAATTTACTACTTTTGAAGGATTATTTTTTCACAATAAGATAATCATTAGGATTATTATTTCATATCTTCATTTCATTTCACATCTTCATAATAATTTCATTTAAGATTAAATGCAATTATTATAATATATTATAAATGATTTCAGCTGTTCATTTATTTTATAATTTATAGTCAAATACGGTCAGAAATTTATATTCATCAATTTATATATTTTTCAGCTATTAAAACGAAAAAGTTTTCATGTCCAGATTGTGGTCGGCGCTATTCCCATTTCGGCAGCGTGGGTCAGCACAGGAAATACGAATGTGGTAAAGACCCACAGTTCACGTGCCCGCATTGTCATTACGTCAGCAAGAGGAGGTGCAATTTGAAGAGGCATTTGTTTCACAGGCATTTCTTGAACTTATAAAGCTATTTTCTTTGTAAATATTGAGCTATGTTACTTTTAAAATAAACTTTATTTTGTTTAAGTACTGTTGTAAATTTGAGTTTAATTTAATGAAATGATTCCCATTTTATAATAAAAAAGCATCCCTATACCAATGATTTCTCTCCCATACTCCGTTTTTATTAAAAGAAAAAATAAACTAAAGATTTCGATTTTCTACGTAGACAAGCTTTTTTCACAAGAACTATTTATATAATTATTATGTCACATCACTACAACTTTTAATTGTGAACAGTTGATTTGTGTGAACTTTAAAAGTGATGCTGTTAATTCCGATGCAATGAGTATAGACATCTAAATTTATTTTGTAGGTTCTCAACTTAATAGGTAAATGTGATTTTTAACACTGACTTTTTTCTGTAACGAAGGCACATGTTTTTTTATAAATCAGTATTTTTCAAACTGTATTTTTTAATGTCTGCTGATTGTCAATTTTTTGTACTTGACAGGTGTGGATGAATGTATAAAAAGATAAAAAAATAATACTAATAAGTACATCTTAACAGGTGATACGTAGGGAAAAAACTGCTTGTGCCGGTTTTCTTCCTTATTTTTATTTGTTTTTAGTAAAATATACTGATATATCTCGCTCCTTTCAGAGTATTCATTTAGATATCTGTTGTTTCCACCTCCATCATCACTATGCATTTTACATAACCATTCCAGATAACCATTGGCTGCAATTGTTAATGAAGAGGTATGTTTTATTGCAACAAGCTCAATTTTACACTCCTTCCTACATTTAGGTATGTAATGAAATGTCAAGGATTTATAACACATAATTTGCCTAAAATGGGTGGTTTCGCTGTTCTGCCTGCTACCTGGTGACATATAATGAAATAAAGTGCTATCAACTATATTAATTGTATTGATTTAAAGAAAAATAAAATCATCTTAAGAAAATCTCGGTTGTTTCTGAAATAAACCAGAAAGCATGTATCTATTGAACCCGCTATTTTAAAACTATAATGTACTTCATGAATCAGTTAAAAGGCTGGTTGGTTCAGATTTAGGTTAGAATACTTGTAAATTTATAAAATGTGTAAATCATCCATTAATTTTAAATCACGTAATTTATTTTCTTCGTATATATATATTATTTTTATATATAAATTTTGATTTATTTTTTATTTACCAATTACTGTAATTAAGTTAATTGTCTGAAATAAAACTTTTATTTTTTCATGCAGCTGTCTTCATTTTTCAATTATATCGTATCTGATCTATAATAAAATATACTGTATTAGTTTTTCTAATATAGCAAATGTAACTCTTTTCTACAGGAAATAGGTTCTACTGCCCCCGCTGTTGTAGAAATTATTCGAACAAAGGTAACTTAATGAAACACCAGAGGTACGAGTGCGGCGTTGAACGGAGGTTCTCCTGTCACAAATGCTCTTACAAGGCCAAGCAGAAGGTACACCTGATGGCTCACCATGCCAACAAACACCCTCCTCCAAAGAGCGAGTTCTGACTGGCTAAACCAACAAGGAGTTTCGTATTTATATTTCGACAGTATTTGTATAGTGAGAAATAAATCATTCACAACTTAGTTTTTTTTTTAACTGTACATACTATGATTTATTACAAGTTTGTTAATTTTATTCCGCACAATTTATTTACTAGGTATATTATGCCTCAGACTTTAATTGTTCGAGGAAATAGGAGCTACAAACAGTGATAGAAATTAGATAAGAAACATGGCTAAAACGAAATCTGCTCAGATTAAAGTTTTCTAATTCACCTGTTTTATCTTATTCAGGGCTGGTCTTCACCTTATGTGCAGGGTGTGTGAGGCACATGGCGCCGGGTCTCAAGGGGTGCCGCGAGGTGTCTTAGGGTATCAAAAAATTTCATTTCATGTTGATCCCATAGCAAAATTAATTTAGTTTCATGGGAACATTTATCTTAGGGGGTTTGCTGTTTTTTAAACACCTTGGGTAACTGTAAGTGATCAAATTTAATCGCGTGCCTACTAGAGGGAGCCTAGGTCACGATTGTACACGGCGCGGCATGGGCTAGAGCCGGTGCTGATCTTATTCCTTTGTTTTATTCATTTCCATTACAAATCAGCCTCCTCGTAGATTCCACCAGTGCTTCGAACACTACCAGACGGTGAGCTGTCATGATGCTGCAACAACCGTTTATAGCAGTGGTTCCCAACCTGGGAGCTGTGAAGACAAGTCAGGAGGGGGCGCGAGACAAGTTGAGAATAAGGGTAATAATAATAATAATAGTAATAATAGCATAGTAATAAGGGTCACACATAAATAATAATAATACTTTAGGTTAATTTTTCTTACCAATACTTCTATACCTTAAATTGAAGTTCCCTTCCTAAGTTCCCATCAAATCACCATTAACCTTCGTCGGAAACCTATGACTTACTGTCTTCCAGTATCCTATAATGATATTCCACTGACTCCTGTAGAACAAATCCAATACCTATGATTACATCTTGACAAGCAGTTAACTTGGAATCCTCATACTAGATTGAAAAGACACAAAACTAGTCGCTATTTCAGACTATTGCGTCATTTACTAGACAAACGCTCTAAGTTCCCTATAAATTACAAAAAACTCACAAGACTATTTTAAGACCTATTTGGAATAGAGATTAGGGGTGCCACTAAACCATCGAATACCGCTCGTATCCAATCCTTGCAATTCAAAATCTTTCGTAAAATCCTTAATGCTCCTTACTTTGTTACGAATAAAGAGATTCATAATGACCTTAGTGTCCCATTTGTTGCTGATTGGGTCTGAACCCGATACCAAACTTTTCATGAAAAACTTAATTCCCAATCAAACCCATTAGTTTCAATCCTAGCTCCCTCTTCAATTCCCGATAATCATTCGAGGCGTCTGAAAAGAAGTATATCAAGAAAGCCTATAAAATACGGTTCCCATAGAAACCCATTCCATTGTTATTTATATAGTTCGAAAATTATTCATTTCATAACACTTTTACACAGTGAAAGTGTTAGTGAGTGTTTTTAGTTGAATATTGGATCAATATGGCATGGATAGAGAAGCAGCTTGGCTCAGGGAATAATATCAGAAATTGTTGCATCTATGCTGTTTTTTTTTACTTTGGAGAAAATAGTTGTTATGTCCTTATTTAAATAATAAGTATTGACGTAATAGTTTTGAAATTAATATAAGCGCACAAGTAATGTTAATACTTCGTATATTCATATCGAACTGTAAGAACAAACTTTTGTAGGTTACCATCATATGATAAGAGATCGATTCTCCTTTGCTACGGGCATAATCGATATATAACAATCTCCCGCATTATTTAAAGTATTTAAATAAATTTGAAATCGAGAATAATGAATTAAGATGTTAAATCATAATCCTGTAATCTGGTTGCCAATCTTCGCACTCTCGCTGATCTCCTAAGGATTGGCTGCAGTTCTCGGTGGCCGCTGATTTGTTCTTGAGGCTCCTCCAAGGTCTGTGGTGGTTCTGGCCTGTGATCATTTGGTGGATCTCCTTCCTGTTGAGGAAGCATAATGATGGTTGGATGCGAGAGGTCGAACGTTGTATTCTTCTTAGGTATGGATACCTTGTATAATTGGTTAATGTGTCTTTTAAGACGATAGCCATCGTCGTGTACGACCATGTATTGCCGCTTCCCGAGTTTCTTCATTATTGTACCCAATTTCCATGTTGGTTTGTTTGAAGATGTATACCATCTAGACTGAATTCAGTCTCCCACGTTTAGTTGTTCGATGGTGGTGGTGTCCAGGGAAGTTGTATGTTTTGGTGGCTTCAATAGATCTAGTTTGATTCTTATTTTCCTCCCTAGGTATAATTCTGATGGAGTTTTACCGATTACTAAGGGTGTTGATCTATATCGCATCAGAATTTCTTGTATTTTCCTATGAAGAGGTAATGATGAAGTAGCCATCGCCTTCAATTTATTTTTCAGTGTTTGCACATTTCGTTCCGCAATTCCATTTGTGGCTGGATGGCCAGGGGCTATAAACTTCTGGATGATCCCATGTTCTAAACAAAATTCTGAAAATGTTGCACTCTTAAATATTGTTGCATTGTCCGAAACAATTACTTTCGGTAAACCATGTGTGGAAAGGATATCTTGGAGATATTTAATGGTAGAGTCCGTTGAAGGGGGGCTTTTTGAAAAGCGGATTTCCAGCCATCTGGACTTTGCATCCACTAAGATTAGGAAATAATGGTCTTGGAATGGTCCGGCATAGTCTATGTGTACCCTTTCAAAATTCTCTGCTGGTTCTTCCTTATTTGAGCGCACTCTTGGCATGATTTGACAAGATGTTCTATATCTTTATCAATGTTTTTCCAATAAACATATTGCCTGGCTAATTGTTTCATCTTGACAATTCCTATGTGAGTATGGTGGAGTTCTTTGAGGACTGGGGCTTGCAATGAAGTTGGTATGACGATTCTCTGATCCTTGAATATAACCCCGTTTTGAAGATGGTAAATAGAGTCGCAATTGTCACCGTTTAAAAGTTCTAATTTTAGTTTTGAAAGCAGCTGATCACGTGTGGTTTCTTCGGCAAGAGTTACATAGTTTAGAGATAAATTTGATATTTGGTATATTGTTTCATTTGAAATTAAAGAGACCTCTTCTTCTATGTATTGTTCGTCATTATTATCGGAAATGTCATCTTCAATTGAGGCTCTTGAAAGGAAATCTGCATTTAAACTTTCTCTTCTGAATTTGATAGTCAAAATTAGTGAGCCAAGATGCATAACGTAGAAGTCTGGAGGAAGTCATGGCTGGTAATTTTGGGTTTTCATGGAGTATGTGGGCTAGCGGACGGTTGACTGTAAAGAGCGTGAACTTTTTCCCATATATGTAGTAATAGAATTTCTTTAGGGAAAATATAATTGATAAGGCTTCTCTGTCTAATTGGCTGTAGTTCATTTCAGGTTTCGTTAATGAGCGCGATGCGAAAGCAATTGGTTTTTCCTCGTTGTTAATGGTGTAGAACAGCACTCCTGCTATTCCTGTATGTGAAGCATCACAAGCTACCGTTAGTGGGTAGTTTGGATTGAATGGTGTTAGCACTCTATCACTAGCAATTCCTTTTTTAGTTTCACAAAAGCTTTTTCGCAGTCTGGAGACCATTTGTACTTGTGGTGACTTTTTAGAAGTAACCTCAGTGGATAAGTTAGTGCAGAAACGTTGGGAATAAATTTGCCGTAATATGTTATCATTCCTAAAAATCTTTTAACATCATCTTTTAACTGGTCTTGGTGCGTTTGTAATAGCAGCAACTTTTTTGGGGTCTTTTGAAATTTTCCCTTGCTCGATTACGTATCCCAGGTACTGAACTTTTGTTTTGAAAAATTCGCATTTTTCTTTATTAAGATGTTGGTAATTTTCTTGTAATCTATCGAGACAACCAATTAAGTTTTTATAGCATTCTTCCCGAGTTACGGCATGCACTATTATATTGTCGAAGTATGTGGTGACACCTGGTAAGCCAGCTAGAACTTTGTCCATGACAAGATGAAAGTCATTTGGGGCGGTTTTGATACCGAATGAGAGACCTTTGTGAGTGATGATGGTTTGGATTTGCGAACTCTCTTCATCTACTGGTACATGTAGATATGCTTTAGTTAAATCCAAGGAGCAAAAATATATCGAATTATTGAGTTCTGTTAGATCTTCTATTTTTGGTATTGGGTAATGTGCGTCTTGCAGTTGCGGACACCTACTTTATATTCGACACACAGACGAACTGAACCGTACTTTCCTGTACTTTCGTTAGGATACCTTGATTTTCCAATGATTCAAGTTCTTGTTCCACTTTTAATTTGAGCGTATGTGGTACGTCTCTGGCTTTCAAAGCAATTGGTTTTGCATTGGTTCTTAGTTTAAGTCAGATCTTGAAATTTTTGCAGCAACCAACTTTATTTTGAAATAAATCAGCAAATTTATTAAGTATCTCTCTTTCTGCATTATCTTGAATTATTTTGAGTACTGGTTGTATTGAATCTTTGTTTCTTTCGTTATCAATGTCCTCGAGGCGAATATTTAAACGTCTTATCCAGGAACGGCCTAATATGTTGGAACATTTATCTGGAACTACGAAGAGCGTTTCTTTAGATTTCGAATCCTTATACCAAACTTCAACATCTGCTATTCCGATGGGTGCGAACACGCCTGTAGTGTATGAACGGAATCTTATGTTTGTATTACGTAATACAGTATTTAATTTTAATTTTTTAAAGCTTGATTTGTTCAATAGAGTTTGCCCTGCTCCCGAATCAACTTCAAATTGTTGAGTTTTGTTATTTATTTCTACTTGGACAAAGTATTTTTCTGTACCTTCTTCTAACGTTTTATTCTGAATGTTTACTATGTCATATACGTTGTACTGGTCTTGAAAAGATAAATCTTCACCATCTATTGTATTTACAGTTTTCTTTTCAGACATGAGCTTCTTTAAGCAAATTTTTTCAATGTGGCCTGACTTTTCACAAAATTTGCATTTTAGATTTTAGGTTCAATCCTGCATTGATTCGCAGTATGGTTTGACTTACCACATTTTAAGCAAAGACCATTTATTCCAAGGTGTTCAAGGTTGAGTCGTGATTTTGAAAGGTTCCTTGGTGGAGCATTTTTGATATTTATATTGGTCGAATTTTTGTTATGCCTTGATTTAGAATTAGAATTGGTTTGATGGTTACCCTGTGATCCTGAAACCCTATTCACATTAGTTGAAATATTTTCGGTAGAGCTTGAAATATTGTTAAATTGTTGATTTGCAATTATAGATGCTTCTAGGGTTTGTGCTTTTAAAACTGCTTCTCAAAATGTTGTGGAATTATCAAGCAATAATTGATGGCGAATTTCCTGACTTGAAATGCCTCTAATAAATTGAGAATGTAAGAAAAGGTCAGATTTTTTACATTCGCATTTAAATTGACAATTTGGAATGAATCTTTGTAAATGGTTAACAAAATCTTGGATAGACTGATGAGGTTCTTGTTTTTGTGACAAGAATTTGTGCCGTTCGAGGAGTGCATTCTTCTTTACAGTTAACTGTTCTTCAAGTGTTTGAACTACTTGATCAAAGTTCAATGCTGTTAACTTCTTTGGTGCAATATTTAATTTGAGTAACTCAAAAATCTCAGGGTCTAAACTGTTTAAAAGAATATTTTTCGCAACTGATTTATTTGACTCAAAGCCTTTCATAGCAAGACAAATATTGAATCTTTCGATGTATTGTTGAAATGATTCTCTATTTTTATCGAAATTATCAAACTTACTCACAGAACTTGGTGATTGAGAAGAATTAGATGAAATTTGTTCCATCATCATTCTGAAGTTCTGTTGTTGCATTTCTAGAAACTGTTTGAACTGATTAGCATCCATTATGATTTAGATGACAAACTTACTTGGAAGCTAAAAAATTCTTGAAAACAAAACTAATGGAACAATAACGTAACTTGGAAAATTAAAAAGTAATGAAGAAAAAACTAGCGGATCACTATAGGTTAGACCCGTTCGTAACGTAAACTAAAAACAAAAATTAAATGAAACAATGTTCACCTCGTCGCCAATCTGTTATGTCCTTATTTAAATAATAAGTACTGACGTAATGGTATTGAAATTAATATAAGCGCACAAGTAATGTTAATACTTCGTATATTCACATAGAACTGTAAGAACTAACTTCTGTAGGTTACCATCATATGATAAGAGAATGATTCTCCTTTGCTACGGGCATAATCGATATATAACAATAGTCCAGGATCCCTAGTACATTTTTGCACTTGATTACTATCAAGCTGAATCTTCGTGAATAGCTTCGTTTTCATAAGACGCCCAACAATTTCCTTTGCGAAATTCTCGATTGTGGTAGCTAACAGAGGTGGCAAGGATAAAATATGTCGATTTGATGATTCTCCAAAATTTAAGGATAACGTACCACGCAATTTGTAGACGCAATATGACTGTTAAATCATATAATTATTAACTAAGTAAAAAAAAAAATCAGCTGGTTATTAATCATTTTTGGTGACCTCGTTCTTGATCAACATGTATCGATTGACGGCGAAGAATATACCCCAAAGGTAATTGGCATTGTAGAGGTGTGTGAAAAAACGGATGAAAAAGCTGATGGAAATACAGGTATAGGATACAATTTTCATTCCATTTTTAACATTCTTATATCAGTTTAATTACAAACACATATGTTTTGTTTTAGGCGGCGAACGTGATGGTGAGGGAGAACCACTACTGATGCAAAATTAACAGAGTATGAGACTGATAACGAATCATGAAAATTTACAATAATGTTTAAGTGAACACTTCTTTAGCCGTGTTGAGCAATTTTTTTGTAGCGGAAAAACTTAAGGTATTCGTGTCACCGACATGAGTGACATGCTCGTTACGTATTGCGCGAGACTGGCGACGCTTAGCGGCCTGTGTATGAGTTATACAATTTGTTTAAATCAACTTAGGTTAAATGTTAGTATTCTGTTGAAAAGTTGGCAATCAACAGTTAAAAGGTTTCTTTGTGACCTACGGTGAGTTATTTGATTTAGAAATCATGTTAAATTATAAAAATACAAACTTCTTATTTGATTTTTCTATCTGCTTTTACGAGCTCTGTCATCCTCAGAGTATTCCATTTCCAAAAAAAGTTAGTTCAGGACCTAACCAACCTACTATAGTAGACAACATAGATGTCTTAGAGTCATGAATGCAACTTGTTCTTCTTCGAAATCTTCATCTACTATGACTCCACTTCATTCCTCCCTGATAGATGTATATAATTTACGCTTAAACTATATCCATATTTGTTTAAATCTCTTTGGCGATGCTTGCCAAGTTTGAAGGCTGGCGCTGTATTCCCAGGCCCAGCTTTTCTCCTCATATACCTTGATATAGATCATTGATGCGGCTAATCACTTCTCAGTCATTTATGTTCGGGGGTTGTATAGGGTGGGAGGTCGCCTTAGTAATGCCCCTTTATCTTTTGATGCTAAACATCCAGTGTTACTACCTTACAAATCACGTTTTATAGAACTGCTTGTCGAACATTTCCATATCGTTTACCTACATGCTGGGCATCAGCTACTACGTCAGCACTTTTGGATTATTTCTGTAAGACGTCTTATACGCACTCGAATACATCGCTGCCTGAAATGTCATCGTTTGAAAGTCAAACCCTATACACCGTTAATGGTGAATTTGCCATTATCAAGATTCGAACAAGGGCGACCTTTTATAAATGTTGGAATTGATTTTGCTGGTCCATTTTCAATCCGTGAATCTTCTCGCCGTAAGGCAGCCCTTGGAAAGGCATATGCCTGCTTGCTTGTGTGCATGAGCACAAGGGCGCTGCACATTGAAATCGTATCGCAATTGAAAATAGTAGCTTTTCAAGCTTGCTTCGACAGATTTATAGCTCGAAGAGGACTACCTAGCAGAATATTCTCCGATAATGGGACACATTTTGTAGGTGCGTCACGACATTTGAAAGAGCTATACTCGTGGTGGAACGAATACTCCAAGAAAAGGGACATCGAAAACTATTTCGCCCAGCGAGAAATAGTTTGGAGTTTTATCCCACCTTTTGCGCCTCATTTTGGTGGATTATGGGAGGCTGGTGTAAAGTCTTTTAAATACCACCTCAGGAGAGTATTGGATGGCCATCCCCTTACCTTTGAAGAACTCTCTACGATTGCAAGTCGCATTGAAGCAATTTTGAACTCAAGACCTATGCATCCAATGTCATCTTCTCCTTAAGACTTAGATGTCTTGACACCAGGGCATTTCTTGATTGGCGCCCCTTTGGTTGCACTGCCAGAACCAGAATCAATAGAAACATCCCGCCATCCTATTTCAAGGTGGAATCTTATCCATCAAAGCATAGGCAATATTTGGAAACAATGGCGACGTGACTACTTAAATTCACTACAACAACGAAGCAAGTGGACCACTGATTCGCCAAATGTAGCAGTCGGCACACTGGTGCTTCTTATCGACTCTAATGTACCGCCTGTCAATTGGCCTGTTGGGCGTATTACTCAAGTGTTTCCTGGTAAAGATGGTATAATTAGAGTAGTAAAAGTTAGAACCTCTACGGCTTACACTCGTCCTCTTTCTCGTTTAGCTCCATTGATACCCTCCTAGTCTCTTAATATACCTGGGAAATTTGTACTCAAATTTGGTGGGCGGTATGTCGGGTATCAATAACTATTTTTTTATTTCCAAATGAATATTTTATTGCATTAAAAGCTAGATTTTTTTTTTTGTTTGTTTTATATAATTCTAACTTTAATAAAATTTATTAAATGGAAACAAAAGAATTTAGAGAGTAATTTTAAAAACATATGTTTTAATATTAAGTGTAATGGTCGCAAAAACAAAACAAGATCAGTCTCAAGACAGTTGTCCTGTGAGAAGGTTGCTTGCTACTCTACACTTGATTTTGTCGCCACTTCTTCATCACTTTCACATCTTCTTCAACTTGAATTTTGTCAACTCTCACCAGTAAAACTTCTCGCTATTTTGATCTAATTTTGGACTTACCGGTAAGAGACATTTAATTTTTCTACTCATCATTATTTCGAATCATCAAGTCATTGCTATCAAGAACTCAGTTCATTTCTCAGTTTTTCATTGATTCAGAGACCAGTAATATTTTTGTTTTAAGACTCATCTCTCTCTTTAGTAAATAAGTTAATTAATTTTTTATTAGTCAATCATTCACGTGAGTAAATTAAAAAAAATTGAACCCTACACGAATATAAAAAGTAAAACAATTTTTTTTTTTTAGAAGGAATTAAATTGTGTACGGAAAATGGATACTTCATTTATCAGGGTCAATTTTATAAGCAAACGATAGGTTTACCTATGGGAGGTAGACTATCAGTAAACTTATCAGGAATAGTCCTTAATCATATAATAAATAATAGCCTACTAAAATTGAACAGCTCATCTATATTCATTGCTAAATATATAGATGATTTATTAATTATTACAAATGAAAATGATTTAAATAAATTTAACTCAATATTAAATGAACAAAATAAAAATATCAAGTTCACAAAAGAAATAGAAAATAATCATTCTCTAAACTTTTTGGACATGACCATCATAAGAAACCCTAAAAATAATAGAATTGGAACAAAATGGTATAAAAAAGATATAACCTCAAACAGATTACTCAATTTCTTCTCAAACCACCCAAAACAACAAATAAGAAATACAGCTCAAAATCTAATAAAAAGATCAATTACAGTAACAGACAATGAATATTTAAATGAAACAAAGAATAAAATTTTCAAAATTCTACTTAGTAATGCTTTCCCAATAAAACTTATAAAAGAAATGTGGCACAAACAAAATAATTTAATTAAGAATAAAATAGATAATAACATAATAAATATAGAAAATGACTCTAATATCAATAAATTTGATAATAGTAAAAAAATTAACCATATAAATGACAAAACATCAAAAATCAAGCCATCTCAAACTAAGATTACAAATTTTTTTCAGACAGAAGAAAATAATAAAAAAGACCCCCAAACCAAAAATAACACAGCTCAGATAATTAATGAATCACCAAAAAAAGATTTTAAACAAAATGAAATAAAATACAGAAGTGTAACCTATATCAAAAACTTGTCAGAAAAAATTGAACCAACATTTTAAAATTATGACATCCCAGATATAAAATTAGCACATAAAACCATAAACCCTATAAAAAACATAATAAACAGCAAAAAAGATAAAATACCAATCTTGGATAATATAAATGTGGTATATAACATTGATTGCAAAAATTGTGACAAACAATATATAGGACATACCAGTACACATCTAAAAAATAGATTCTATCATCACAAAAATAATCTAAAACCAAATTCAAAGACAAGCACTGCATTATCAGCCCATTGCAAAAAAGAATCCCACACATTTGATTTCGAAAAGCCACGAATTTTGCACAGAGAGGGAAATAAGATAAAAAGGAGATTTTTAGAAGCACTATACATAAATGATAAAATGGATAAGGTGGTAAATGATAGGAAGGAATCTAATGAAATAAGCAAACTATACTCATCAGTGATTTTAAAGTTAAAAATTAAATAAAGAAATATAGAAGTCTACACTTATTAGATAACACAGATAACATAACCTTCTCTAGTAACCTCACAGCATTGTTTTTCATTTTCCAATTCTTAATTCAAGTCACCCAAGTCAAACTATCAGGTTTTTTTATTGAAATCACAACCGGCAAATTCGCTAGGATAGAAGGTTAGCGAATTATTATTAGGAGCCCCTTCTTCCACAGGGGTAGATACCGTGTCTTACCTTGAGCTTCTCTATAGCCGTTTCAAATTCTATTCCACTCACGGCGTTATCATATTTTTAACCCTTTCTGTCATTTTTCATTCTTCCTCTGCCATTCTTTGTAATGCAGTCTCTGTCTCTAGTATTATTTTCCTTTGCTATATTTCAGATTGCCAACCTATTCTGATTCGAAACGTTAGAATTCATACCTTTGTTAGCCAAGGATGAAGTTGAATCTTTCAAAGCGAAAACTAGTGCCGCTTCTGAGGTGGCAATTTAATCCTTCACTTATATTTCCCGTTCCAGTTATATTTAACTTTTACCGAAGTCGAAGAACAACGGTGGGCATGTTACATTTTTAGGATGGATAACAGTTATAAATTAACTTTAAACTGTTATAAACAGTTATAAAACCTAAATTTAATTTATTTGACAGAGTTGAAGCAGATGCACGAGCACTCGACAGTTCACATTATTGTATATGTACTTATTTCCTTTCCAGAATAAAAGTGTTGTTGCATATATTGTAAATTGATTTTGAAAATTATTTTTCCTTAACAGCTTGTCGAACGATAAATATAATTAAATCTGATTTCGTGCATTTATTTTTATGTTTTAGTAAATTGTTTATTTTTATCTGCTGATATAGGAGTCAAGCTGATGTGTAACAAATGTGGACGGTCCTACAGGAATAAATCTAATCTTTACCAACACCAGAAGTTCGAATGCGGAAAAGACCCTCAATTTAGTTGCCCGTATTGTCCTCATCGGACTAAACTAAAAGGGAATTTAAAAAAACACATGGTCAGCATGCATATGGAAACTATCTCAACTTTTAGTTTCTAGGATGTATGAATAAATGTAAATATAAAAGGAAACCCAACATATCCAAAACATTCTGAATTGCAGTAGTGGTAAAACCCATGATATAATGTATTATTTTTCAGGAAATAAAGATGATATTAATATTAGTGGCTTCCTACTTGAAAATGCCTCATAACTGAATGATGGTTTTACTATTAGAATATTTATTTCACAACTAACTATATCTTAAATTGTATTAATTTCATTGATTAAAAAAAAAAAGTTCTACGGTTTTTTTTACTTATTTACTGTATTACTGCTAAAACTCTAGCTTTAATATTTTAGAATAATAATGGTATCAGCTAATGGGATTCAACCAAAATTACGACAGTTAACTTACAGAATATTCTCATTTGCTGATCTAATTGTTTTTATTATAGTGATCCTACTAATTGATTACAGTATCCTTTAGATTGCACTGTTTATTATCACCTTGGACTATGTTTCATCAGTATAATGTTTTATTCATTCATTGAGATGAAAATGATGTATTGATGAATATTTTGCTGTCTAAGATCCCAAAGTTTTTTTTCAGTATACCTATTTTTAAATATATAATAATATGTTTAAAACATATTTTTTTTTTGTTTTCTTTTTAATTATTCAATTCATGACATTTCAAGACAATCCAATTCCTATCTAATCTTCGAACTTATATATTGATATTTACAGAATATATGTGTATTGAAAAACTATGAATTTAGGTATTACAGATGTATTTATAATTTCCAAAAAAAATTACGTCTGAGCGGTTAAATAGAGAGTAAACCAGTTTAGAAGCTGAGCGACAAATTATTTCAACCAAAAGCTTAATTTTTGGCTAACTCCATAAATAATCATGTGAACACGAATATTGTATACGCCATTGCTTATACCTATTTTTTAAAAATCAAATTGTTAAATTTTATTTTTCATTTAACCAGTGTACTAACCACTAAGCTTTAGCCAATGAAATCGAATTATTTTATATCATATATGAGTATGAAGTATAGCTACTCCTTAACCCCTTAAGGTACAGGCTCAAGTTAATTGGAGCCCGCGAAACGGTCCAAATTATGCACAATCGAGATGATTCGAGCTGTGTCGTATTTTATGCTGCCGTAATTTTCGCACTCGAATATATTCGAGAATTTATATTAAATTTAAAAAATTGTTTATTTTTTGTCGTTTTTTTTTTAAAAAAACAAGCGTGCACTAAGGGGTTAATAAATCTGCTTTGCACACCTTATGACTTCCTTGTTAGTCTACCAATATACCAATCAGTGGCTCAAGAAGTGATCCTCAATCAAACTAATATTAAAATCTGCTTGTTCAAGATCAAATATTATAGTTATGGATCAACGATGAAGGCAGCATAACAAGTACAATTACTGAAAGAAAAACATTCGATTTTTTTTAGCACGATTAGTATACCTCCCTTACAATTTGACGGAAAGTAACAAGCAGTTATTATTATTTTGTAAAAAAAAATTAAATCTAACAATAATTTTTTAATTCAGAGGTCTTAAACTAAACGGTCATTTTCGGAGTGATTAATTCAGCAACTAACAATACACCGAAACTTGTTCTTGCATTATTGAATCATTTGTTCGTTTCAACACATTCAAATATAAAATAATTGTTTTTGTTTTTTTTAATTTATCACTCAACTGTTTAATATCTATCGAAACAGAACATGAAATGTTATAGTTGAAAACCCTCAAGTAAAGTCAAATTTCGCGATTTCAACTTAAAATTGATTGTATGACGCGATGGGTTTCAACTGTCAGACTCAGGTAACGTATCTATGTTATAAAAGTATTTTAAAATCATTTCTAACCCTTGCCAGCAGTAAACTTATATGTTTTATATTCGCCTTTAGTTAAACCATATATTTTATAATCGCCAGTAGATAGACTATATGCTTTCATTTGATGTTGAATAGTTTAATTTAACACATTCTGTGCATTATGATAATTGTTTATGGATTTGGTATGAAAATTAAATTAAATTTGTTAGGAACAAGTTTTGTTTAAATAAAACATTAATTCCTGTTTTTATTTTTCATTAGAAATATACATATGTGACTGTGGAAAAATGTACAAATATAAAAGAAGCTTGCATAGGCACAGAAAGTACGAATGCGGAAAGGAGCCTCAATTCCAATGCCCGAAGTGCGACCATAGGAGCAAACTAAAAGAAAACCTCATCAAACATATAGCTCATAAACATTTGTATCAAATATAGAATTTTTATTTTAAAAAAACTTTTATTTAATAACCACGCTTTGGTCCTTGTGAACAGAACATATCGATTTACCATCCTTTTTTTCTAGACATTAATTGGTTTGATGCTAATATAAAATAAGGTTTTGATATTTATTGAAAAGATTGGTGAGCCATAAGGCGAATATACAATAATATACAGGTGCATATTAAGCAGTAGAAAACCTCTTGGTGCTTCACCTCTGTTGTATAAGAATTGTTTCTCAAACCAACTATAAAAGATCGAATTCACATTCATTTATTGTTAATTTTGATTATTTGTTAACTGTATGGAACTTATGAAAAAGTTCCTTGCATATAATATTTTTGACGCCCGTTTAACTAGTGTGTAATCAACTTGCCGGACATTGGTATATCGAATAAACAATGGTGTATATGCTGTCTATACCACTCTTCGGTGGTTTTTGTTTTGGTTAAATGCATTAAGTGTAATTATCTTTACAGCTATTTCTTGATCATTATCAATTAAGATACACAGTACCTAGCCAAATATAAGCATCTGCAGAGGACCAACAAAGGGACTGCTGCAGCATGTTATGTTTTGTGTACAGAATTGGTTTTTAATTATTAAAGGCGGAAATCTGCATAATTTTTTTCACTAAATATATACCTATATACACCCTTCAATGGCGGAACCAAAAATTAATTGTTTTCATATGAAGCTTTCAGGATCAAAAAGGGATAATTTCAAAATTTGTCTTTTTCACATTTTTCGCTCGTTCAGTCAAGCAATGCTTTATGCTCCCGAAACTTCAACTTCAAAACCGGATTTAAGCTATGAGAAATAATTGACGGGAATGTCGTGTTAGACAAAATTTCTTGGCTAATTTGCCCATAAATGGGAAAAATTCGTATTTTGAAATTTTGTAGTTATCCACTTTTTTTTTTTTTAATTTCACATGAACAATTTATTTTTAGACAATGAGATTAGATAAGAAACATTAATATTTTTTCAAGCTGGAAGAGGAGGCGCCTGTTCTACCTATCCCTCGAATCTGGACTTGATAATATTTTGCTTAATTTAAGGTTACAGAGTTTTATGGTTTTATTGAAAACATTTATTATCATTTTTTCCGGAATTTATGTATTTGCAATCTATCAATCTAGTAATACTTAGTATAAAATAAGATTTATACTTATAACTTAATATGATTTCTTTAAAAAACTAAAAAAATTTGTACCGCTATGACCCATGAAGGTTTTAGGGCATGGAAGGAACCATAAGGCAGTTGTGCAAGGAAATGATGTGACCACTGAGATCTCTCTCAACCATTAGATCTATCAGTTGATAATAAAATGAACATCTATCAGTTGATAATACTCCGTCTTTCCCGCCCTAGTTGCTTCATCAAGACGTTAAATACGGGACCCTTAATAGTTAAAATATCCCTCACCGTTATAAAATTATTTAAGGCATTTAAAACAGAAGTTCATGTCCACTTGACCATTTATATATTTTTCTCATTTATACTTTTATTGATACTATCAAAAACCTCTGGACCAACTCTAAACCTTTGTAAGAAATATTTTTAAAAATCTATAGAAAAAAATTAACCAATTATTGTACATTTATTCTTTTCTAATTAATGACGTTTATTGAATTCCTATTTAACCTTGTTTTAGCTATTAAAAGGTCATATTTTTTTTAATATTTGAAATGTTTTCCTAATTTATGAACATTTTTAGGTTTTACTTGCAAAGAATGTGGCAACACATACAGAGTTTTGGGAAGCTTAAAAAGGCATCAAAGGTTCAACTGCGGGAAAGAGCCTCAGTTCCAATGCCCTCAGTGCTCTTACAAAGCTTCAAGAAAAGACCAGTTACTTGCCCACATTTCTGCCAAGCATGTTACATTTGGCTTTTTATAAGAAAATGTTTAATGAAATGCATAGATTAATGTAAATACATTTATAAAATGAAAATAAATTAATTTATGTATTTTCGTTAGTATTCTTTTGTTTTTTTTTTATTAAATAAGTATACCATAGGTCTCAATGTGATTTAGCATATTTTTTTTAATCTGCTTAACCTTTTAGTAGAGGCAAATAAAACATTCATTATTAATTTTATTAACATTGCGATGTTTTTTTATGTTCGAAATGCTAACAAAAAAAAAAGTTATGGATAACAAATTAATGTTGAGGAGAATAAAGGCGGATTCACATTGAGACCGACGAAAACCTATTCTCTTAAAAATCATTATATATATAAAATAAAATATATTCTTAAGTTTTGTTGTTAAGTAAAAAAAAATATATGTAAATATATAACATGGTTGCAATATACTCCTGACCAATGCCTATTGGGACAGATAGCTGATCGAGGAGCAAAAAAGAACGTTGATAAAAGTAACAAAGCCACGTTATTAATAGCGTGTGGCCTAAAAATTGACTCAGTATGTTATCAAAGTTATTTTCAGTTTTATCATTAGTCTCGCTGTGCATTTAAAGAAAAAATAGGGTTTGAATGTGGGAAAATTAAAAAACAGTGTTTTTTTTTCAAACCGTGATACCGCGGAAGATGCCAAATAAATCACCACAGGATATAAAAATTAGATAAAAACAAATCAAATCGTTTCATATAAATCGATAATTAATGTTGCAGGAGTCTTTTTAACAAAAATTGACTTTTATAAGATAATTGTTATTTTCTTCATTGTTTTACTTAAAGGCACATTATAAATGTTATTATTCCAGTCGATAATTATTGTAATCAATAAAGACTTAGAGTAATGAATGTTTAAAATCGGTCAAAGATATCGTTCGTGCAAAAGCTGTCAAGTTCTGCCGTCTGCAACATGGCCTTCAGTCTAGATAGACAAAGGGGACAAACGTCAGGTTCTTAACTTTAGTCCAATTTTTTGTTAGTCTTGTGTAACATTTATCAAATTACTTTTTCCGGTTTTTCACGCATTTCTAGGTATAAATTATATATACCACAAGATTGATAACATATTAGCGCTATTTTGGTTAGTTTCCAGAATACGCGTGCGCAAATTAAACACAAAAAATGTGCCTCAGGTCTGGGTTGGTGTCTTATTTTGTATTCCAATGTCAATCGAACGAATTAACTATTCGCATATAAAACTCTAGCTATGCAAAATAATCATATATATAGCTGTGAAAAATAATTGTACTTAGCAATGATGAAATAGTCAATCGGCAATCTCGCAATGCAAGATAATAGAACTTCAGAGTTTATATAATCTCAATTTAGTTGCATATTTTTTATAGGGTGTTTCGAGGTACATATTTATCTGGCAGAGTTCGACATTATTCGAATTAATTTTATTATAATTAAGGATGACGGATGATTTGAAATTATTCTTTGTACACTTAAGGATATCCAGTCCGGTAAATCTTTTTGTTCCTCTCTTGTTAAGAACTATGAACAATAGATTTATCAGGCCATTGTCCTCCGATTAAAGTGATAGGTTTCCTTGGGCATCAACTGTAATTCTCCTTGGTCTGGTGACAGAGTGTTTTAGTGTACTGTATTTGTATCAGTGCACTGATCCCTCAACGTGGAGGGCATGATGATGCTGCCCCAATAATTTTTGGAGTATAGAACAAGCGGGTCATGGTGCAACAAAAAAGGGAATCTGGAAAGTATATGAGAAATTAAGGTGGTAAATTAAATGAATTGGTGTCTTTGATTCAGAAGAAACACAATATAGGGGCTATTGAGAATTATAAGAAAACAGTAGGTGAAAAAAGAAAACATGGAAGAGAGGATAATAAAAGCAGGACATTCGTATTGTATATCAAAATAAACCATTCATATAATAACAATAATGTCTTTATTTATTCTGTGACAAGTCCCTGTAGAATAAGAATACAGTAAGCTATTATGCCTTAGAATGTAAAATAATTACATTTAATTAATTATTACAAGTAATTTAGTAAGTGAGAAAGAATAACAAATAATGAAAAAAATGCGAATTACCTACAATAACAATATTTTAAAAACAGATTAGAAGAATGGAAGGAAAAGAAAAATCAAAATTAGTTAACAATAATTATATGAGAGAAATAATTTATGATTACATATATATCGAATTTATGCCAAGAAAATAAATGAAGAAATATTGATTGAAGGGGATCGAAAGTGTATGATGGTTGGCGGGATTGGATAACTTGGTTAAGGAAGGATGCTAGGACGTACTTTTACCGTTTTAATTTTGCTTCGAGATACCCCCCACAAACAGTACATCAATAGTCCAAATGAGGGAAAATTAAGGAAGAAACTAGGATTCTACGGATTTCAAAAGGGAACAGGTGACGAAGGTAACTCAGACACTTTAAGGTGGAGAAGGTACGACGGGAAATTTCAGAGTTATGGTTTTTCTAGGAAAGGGTTTGGTCAAAGATAATTCCAAGGTTTTTGACGGTTGTGTAGAATTTGATAGGATAATTGTTTAGAAAGATGATTGGATTATGGGGAATAGTTTTAAGGAAGTGGTTGACCCTATTACTATTGCCTTGGTTTTGTCCATGTTCAACTTTAGCTTATTATCCATTGCTCATCGACTAATTCGATTCAGATCATCTTGGAGTTCTTTCGTGGCTAGTAATAGATCAGAAGGGGAAAAGGATAGGTACACTTGAAAGTCATCACCATTGACATGATACTGGGAATGTTGGATAAGAAGTGGAAGGTTGTATGTAAACGGCAAATAGGGCGGGGGGAAATGATGAGCCCTGTGGGACACCAAGAGAGCATTGAAGAGGCTTCCTGCTCTTCTGACCAGACCCATTTAGCATTACTCTTAAGCAATGCTGTTAGTGGGGAGACAACTGTAGAGAAGTCTTATAAAACGCCGATGCCATCCTACCATTCCAAGGAATCTTCTGAGCTGCCCAGCGTTGGTGGGAGGAGGAATCGAAGTAACGGAACCAACCTTATCTGGATCTACACTCAAGCCATCACTATTAACTAGATAGCCCGAGTAGTTAACTTCATTACATCCACATTCACATTTTCAGGGCTGATACGCAGACCTGAAACTGTAAGTCGACGGTACACTTCCATTAGCATATCCAAATGTAGTTCGAAAGTTAACGTGCAAACCAAAATATCGAGAAAAACGACTACGTACGGATAAAGTTCGGGTCCAAATATTGCATCCGCTAACCTCTGAAAGGTAGAAGGTGAATTCGTCAGCTCAAAGGGCATAACTTTAAACCTGAATAATTCTCTGCCAGGAACTGTAAACGCCGTAATGTCTTTACTAGTTTCGTCGGCAAGAGGCACTTGCAAAAATGCCTGCTTGAGGTCAAATTTGGAGAGATATCTAGCCTGTCGAAGTCCATCTAAGAGAGAAGTCATATTAGGCATAGGATAGGAATCTTTACAAGTGACTTCATTAAACTTACGGAAATCTATGCAGAAACGGTAACCAGATCCCTTACGAACCATGACTACTGGGGACGACCATGGAGATTGGCAAGGTTCCACTAGGTCTTCATCCAACATACGATCTAATTCCTGGTGCATTGCCTCAAGTACTTTGGGTGGAGGAGCGTTGCTTGAAAGGTTGGACACCCTGAACATCTACCTTATGGCTAATGCCCGTCGTTAATCCTGAAAAGTTCGCAAACCTTCACTGACTATTCTATCCAGATCCACCCTTTCTGAAGAATCAAGGGAACTAATCCCGCATATTTTTGATGTTTCACCTTCAACTAATTGAACATCTTGACGAAACAAGAACATATGTTCAGGATCATCTTGAAATCACTACGTCGCTTCACGATGATTCGTGTACATATTGGTGTTAACGATAAATTATTATCAATTATCAATAATACACCTGAGTACAAACACAACGGATTAGTGTTTATTACACTATATACATTAAATAGGTTAACACACGGACGAGACACAACACCACACTCACCGCCATTAGGAACATCCTAACCAAGCGATCTCCCCTCCACATGGAATCGATTACAACACTACACATCGATACACAACAATTATGTGAATGTATCAATTTTTGCCATATCAGACAACTGGTTTAATGTGGATGGACTTATTTTTAATTTAGTGTAGAGTATTGTTCCATTGGAGGAATGTTCAATCTTTTGGTTTTACCAAATGCTTTAAAAATTATGTCTGATCAATATTTCATTTTCTAGGGAAACCTCAATTATATCTTGGTTATCGAAAATGTTCTCTATAACATTATATGCAATAAAGCACCTATATTAAATAAGTGTAGTATTTTCTTCAAGTATTTCCATAATTTTCCAAACATAAAAAATAGGTCTGCACAGACCAGATAATTGCTGAAAAAAAATGTTACCACGGATGCAAACAATTACATTATACAGGCAGAATTCTCAAGGCATCAATAAAAAAAATCCACATCAATAATTCAATTAACAAGTTCAATATTTTTTTCTATAATATTTTTATGACTGTTTATTGCTTTCTCTTACAACCACTACGTTCTTCGGAACTGATTACTCATTTTTTGAGTGATCAAACATGTATGGTAATTATTATCTCATTATCTATTCCTCTATATAATCAGGTTCCTCCTTGACTTCCAATCTCCAATCCATATTAGACATCCTTAGGAAGATCCAAAACCTTTAAAAAGCTCCCTTAAAAACCCTAACCTTACGCCGTCCAACTTCATCTTGGCTAGCCCTGAAATAAAAGAAATGATGAAGAAAAGAGAAGCAGCAAGGAGAAAATTTCGTCGCACACGTCTATCAGTAGACTATGCTGGTTTCCAAACTACTTTGCAATGAAGCACAATCTGCAATACGTCGTGCAAAATCAAATCACATCTATTTAATCCTCTCCAATGCAACCGATCCCAAATCCAAATGGAAATACTCCACAATTATCGCCAACTGTAAACTCTGTTCCTTTCCAATCACGCCAGACAATCTCAATAACCACTTCATACCCAATATATCTCCTAAATCCTCATCTGCTACCGACATAGATCATATAAACTTTAACCCTGATAACTTATTTTTCTCCCATGTATCATATGACGAAATATTAAACACCATTCGGAAAACCCGCACCAATGACTATGGTCCCGACAATATTCCTTTAATGCTACTAAAATCCTGCCTTCCTTGTCTTAATGCTCGTATTACATCATATTTATAATTTCTCGTTACAAAACTCCGTATTTCCCGCTCCTTGGAAAACCGCGTTAGTGAGCCCGCTAAATAAAATTGAAAATCACTCCTCTCCAAATGATTTCCGCCCTATCTTCCTTCTCTCTAACCTCTCAAAACCAAATTTCTAGAAGAAAGTTCCCTTATTAACCTTCTCCTATCCTGCTTTCGATCAGGCTATTCAACTCAATCCGCTCTCCACAAAATCACCCATACTGCAATTGAACAAAAAAATTAACAATTCTGATCCTTCTAGATTTTTCCAAACCTTTGACACAGTAGACCCTCGCCAAGCTACTGTACCTTACCTCCCTTTATCCAACAGTGCTCTAGGATGGTTCAAGGTTTTCCTCTCAGATCGCTCCCAATATGTTCCGGTCCCTGGTCAACCTCCTTCCGTAACCCTTCCGCTGTCCTTTGATGTCCACAGGGCTTATCATTATTCCCCGCCCTATTTGCCGTTTACATAAACTACCTTCCACTTCTTATTCAACATTCCCAGTATCATGTCTATGGTGATGACTTTCAAGTGTACCTATCCTTTTTCCTTTCTGATCTATTACTTGCCACAGAAAAACTCCAAGATGATCTGAATCGAATTAGTCGACGGGCAATGGATAATAAGCTAAAGTTGAACATGGACAAAACCAAGACAATAGCAATAGGGCCAACCACTTCCTTAAAACTATTCCCTATAATCCAATCATCTTTCTAAACAATAATCCTATCAAATTCTACACAACCGTCAAAAACCTTGGAATTATCTTAGATCAAACCCTTACCTAGAAAAACCATATCTCTGAAATTTCCCGTCGCACTTTCTCCACCTTAAAGCGTCTGAGTTAATTCGTCACCTGTTCCCTTTTGAAATCCGTAGAATCCTAGTTTCTTCCTTAATTTTCCCTCATTTGGACTGTTGTTGTACTGTGTGTGGGGGTATCTCGAAAAAAATTAAAACAGTTGCTTAATTACTTCGTTCGATTCATCTTTGGGTTCCCGAGAGATGCCCCGGTCACCCAATATTACGAAGAATTGAAATGGCTCCTCCCTTCCTACCGCCGTAAGTACGTCCTAGCATCCTTCCTTAACCAAGTTATCCAATACCGCCAACCATCATATACTTTCGATCCCCTTCAATCAATTTTTCTTCATTTATTTTCTTGGCATAAATTCGATGTATATGTAACCATAAATTATTTCTCTCATACCATATAATTAACTTATTTTGATTTTTCTTTTACTTCTCTTCTTCTAATCTGTTTTTAAAATATTGTTATTGTAAGTAATTCGCATTTTTTTTTCATTATTTGTTATTCTTTCTCACTTCTTTCCTTACTAAATTATTTGTAATAATTAATTAAATGTAATTATTTTACACTCTAAAGCATAATAGCTTACAAACCCTGTATTGTTATTCTATAGGGACTTGTCTCAGAATAAATAAAGACATTGTTATTATATGAATGGTTTATTTTGATATACAATACGAATGTCCTGCTTTTATTATCGTCTCTTACATGTTCTCAATAGCCCCTAGATTATGTTTCTTCTGAATCAAAGACACCAATTCATTTAATTTACCACCTTAATTTCTCATTTACTTTCCAGATTCCCTTTTTTGTTGCACCATGACCCGCTTGTTCTATACTCCAAAAATTATTGGGGCAGCATCATCATGCCCTCCACGTTGAGGGATCAGTGCACTGATACAAATACAGTACACTACAACACTCTGCCACCAGAGTGTTTAGGAGAATTACAGTTAATGCCCAAGGAAACCTATCGCCTGAATCGGAGGACAATGGCCTGATAAATCTATTGTTTATAGTTCTTAACACGAGAGGAACAAAAAGATTCACCAGACTTGATAACAGGAAACACGAAATTTCCACTCGCCTCATGGAATATTGCATCACTTGATTTACCTGTGGCATTTTTAGTGGTAGAAAAGAAGTTCTCAATATTCTTGACATCAATTCCATCCAAGAGATCATTTACCATCTCCTACAGCTGCTTTGACCGGCTTTATGTTTTTGGCACCAGATTCAATGTTGTGAAGATGTCGCAGCTCGTGATAGGATTTAGATCAATCAACCCTAGGCTCTGCGTTCTTCGGTCAAAACTTTCACACCAATTGCTCAATGGGGGTTCATGCTCCAATTCAGGTATTAATAGATGACCCTAAGTTTTGAGGACGTGCTTCTCATATGTCAATGAAGTTAACTCATATGCACATGGTCTAAGTTTGGACCAGAATGAACGATTGCAAAACACAGATCTCTTCTCGGTATCAGAGCATATCCTGGGGGAAATTTCGATTCAGGCTACTTACTAATTAATCGTTAGTAAAGCAAAATTTAAATGCGGTATATATATTAAAACGAGTGTGGGGGAAAAATCAGATCTGACATAAGAAATGAGACTTTAGGATTAGAGGTATTGTCAATAAAAATATCGTTAATATATGGGAAGCACTGTCTTTCATCTATCAACAGCTAGAAATATATTGTGGGTACCTAGAAACCTGACAGGAGGAAAGGGTGGTTAAATGCGATGTCGGGCACAGAGGAAGAAACAAATCTTACAGGGACATTATGCCAAGAAGGCATACACATAAATCAGAAGATGGGTACAGAGTAAACGGAAGTTAAGTAAAAATCCCCCCCCCAAAAAAAGCAAACCGGCAATGAGTATAAGTTGATAGAGAAGAAATAACAGGTCTTAAAGTGAAAATAATTGCAGAAATTTCTTTCAAAGGATGATTACGGGACGAAGGCTCTTTGATCTTCAGTCAGACTTGTAAATCAAAAGACGGAAGGCATTACACCAAACATCAGATCAATTCCAGATGGGCTGAACGTTTTATAGCCACCTTCTCTGTAAAAATAGGCAACCACAAGAGATGGGAAGCTATAAAAAAATCAATAAAATCATAAAGCCCCTGGTTGAGATAATACTCCTGCTAAGCTAATGAAATGGAATGACGAAAACAATTTTTTGGCCAATGTAAAAACGGTAATTTTTACATATTGAGAACTGTTCCAACAACCGAGGCACATTGCTACTTCCATATGCTATTAATACCTTATACCGACAGATTGTTGTATCTTGCTGAAAAGGAAATACAATAATGGATTCCCAAAAGGGAAGGTCTATCTCCGACCAAAACTTGACCCTATGGATGCTACTGGAAAAAACAGCAGAATGCCAGATCTCAACACACTATATCTTCATAAGCTTTTAAATATATCACCAAGCCTATATAGAAATCGGTATTTGCCTAGAGGGTTCACTACACAGACCGGTACAGGCCTGGCTTGCGTTGTTCCTTAGACCTCATGAAAAATGAAACTCGTCTCTTTCTGCGACGAGAATAAAGCTCACATTAAACAACAAAAAATTGAATGACCCTCCAGCAATTGCCTAAAGACGAAATAAATACCCATAAGGTAAGAAAATAATTGTCCCTACGGACCCAAGAAGGAATAAACAGATGCTTTTCCTCAATTCAAAATTACTTCTATAGCAGAGCTCTGTCCATGATAAATGAGCTTAGAATCAAGGACGTTGATTTACCCTATATTTGACTGACTCGAAAATGGATAGTCTGTCTTAAGGATTGAAAGGAAAATTCTCCCAAGAAATTCATTAAACTAACCAGATTAGGACGGGCGGGCTATGTACACAGGATGAATCCTGAAAAAGTGATAACTGGGTGGTTGGATTCTGGAGAATAGGACGTCCTTAACACATTTGGTAAGGTTCGACTACTGATGGCAATTTCTGCTTGTTACCCAAAATTGGACTTCATGGGCATTGGAACAAACCGTCACATCTTTGGACGCAGCTTTTTAAACATGGAATGTTTTATTCAAAGAGAATTACCATATTTGCTTTCTTCAACAATATGTAACATCCAAAAGACAACACTGATAACTTATTTATTGGCACAATGACTTCTGCAAAATTACCGGACCACACTAACATACTAATCTGCAATCAGGAGAAAATGCTTTAACTATGTTCTGTACTCTTTAGTAAGGAAGCGATTAAGAATATGAACACATATATCCCTCCTTCGAAATAATATTTTAACTAAAAAAAAAACTAATATTTGAATGTTCCATGTGAGGTAAAAATAAAAAGTTGGGTATACCTGTAGCAAAGAATAACTATTATAATGATTGCATTGAAAGTATTTTATTAATAGCCAGTAGAAACTTTTTATTTTAACGTGCGTCATTATTTCATTCCCATTAAACTTCTATCATGATAAAACTCAATATATGCCTCCATTAAAAAAGAAAAAATATTGGAAATGGTTTATTCTGATGTTCCTGAATTACAAAGCTCCACCAATACAGTTATGTCATACTTTTGAAGGAGCAATATGTAATGTATGCCACTTTAAGAACTATTACTTTTTTATTCATTGTCACTACTGCAACAATCATGTGTAATTTAATGAAGTGTGACATCATCTAAAATCGTAAACTTTGGTTTTTAATAATTTGACCTTAAAATTGAGATATAAAAGATATTTAATTTAATATGACAACATAGATACAATAGCCAAAAGAAGCTTGATATTGAAAATACCTAAAAGTAAAAGTATGGAGTTCACCTTAAAAGATGTTAAACTGCCATCACACTTTAGTTTTTTTGTGACTACCTACCACCATTAATTGGTAGATTTTAGTAAGGAACTTCCCCTTAACATGGAGAGATAATTGATAGCACTTAGACTATCTTACAGTGGTGAATCCATAACTAAATTACATTACACTCAATTCTCAGCTATCTAGTAATCAAAATTATTAAACTTAAAACAATTCACATATGAAAAATTAGCATTTTAAGATTCATCAAACTCTCCAAATTCAAATTTTAACACTAATAGTGACAACTATAAAAGGATTCATTCACTCCCAAGAAGCCTGATCATGCTGACTTCAGGGAATAAGGAAAACACAAATCAATAGTATTTATTAGAGAGAAAAAAAAGCCCTTATGGGGCCTTTAGAGATGACAAATTAGTAATGGAACCTAATACAATCATACCATAAATACTAAGTATCACCAAGTATTACAAGATTTTACAATTAATCTGAGGGTGACAGAATAATGACCTATTACAACCACATGATAAATACTAAGTATCACCAAGTATTATGAGGTAATATAGAAGTAAATTAAGTATTCCTTCAACTTCTTAAAATGAAAAAGACACTACTCAAAGTTAAACAATAACAAAAATAAAATTAATGGAACCATTAAAAGAAAATTTAATGAAGTTTTTTACCCGATTAAACAATATTAATGAAAAGATCAATTATAATTTCTCAAGCTTCATAAAAGAATAGCTTGAGCATGATTTAAATAATAACATTACAGATAAATTAAAGCTATTATATTTAACATTTAGAGAATCAACCCTTTAACAAAAGTGTTGATAATTTAGTCATAATCAAATATCTAATAAACTGTAATTGCTTAAATAAAGACTGCAGAAACAGTTCTTTTAAATTTCATTCAAGTTCTTAACATTTCATATACATTAAATCAATTTGACACATTAACTTAACTTGCATGAGAAAAACTGGAACCATTGATTCTGATCACTATCATATGAAAACTGAAGCCAGATTTTAATATAGTAAAAACAATAAAATAAGAAGGGAGAAGAAAACGCTTGTCTTTTTCTCGCAGGCAAGTGATGAATCACTAACATTAGTAGTATTTTATAGAATTACATCACTGCATTTGTGAGTTACTTTATCTAAAATTTCTCTAAATTCATGGAAAATCTTTAAAAATGCTCTACCTTCAAAAAATTGAATGGAACATACATTATCATTAATAAAGTTTCTTCATCACATATAATGTTATTAAAGTTTCTTTATCTTTACTATTGACAGAATGAAATAAATACAATTGTAACAAAAATAGGTATATTGTATGACTGGAACCATATATATATATTCAGACTACAGGAATAAGATAAATTTGGTCCACAGCCAATGTGATATTTTACTGTGAAGTATGCATTCTAAAACCCCCTTAGCAATAATCAATCAATCAATCAAACAGATTAAGTTAGGTAACTAAGTATCCGAAATGAGACCATTTAATTAAAAAATATGCCCCAGCTTTCTCCTCCACCAGGATTTAAAGCAGAGGTTCTCATTGCCACAGAAACTTTAGATACACCACTTTGGCTTTGGAACAACAATATTATTTAACAGAATAAAAACTACATAGCAGAACAAAAACAATTTTTTTTTTAAATACTCTTTCTTAAAGAAATTTTTTTTTTGTTTAAATTATTTTTGTTGTCCATGTAATTGTTTATGATACTAACACAGTATCAGCATATAATTATAACAAAATTCACTATTATCTGAAATAATAATATTAATAAAAACATACTCTTTATGTAAAGATAAAATCTGCTAATAAGAGGTAAAACTTATAACAATCTTCAACATAATTGAATATTTGCCACCAACACCAAGATCAGTATTTCAAAAATGGACAGTGACCACATTTCATATTTCACTGGTAAACTTAAAGTATTTATCTATTCTATTGTCGAAGGAAATGTAATTTAGCTATTTTGAACTACTTCTTAAAGATGGGATTGGGAATGGCCACAGCCCAATTATGATGAAAAACATCCTGTTTTTGAAATTTAAATTATGACCTTCCATTACTAATCCACAAGGCCCTGCAGAGGTTTAGGTTACTTAAATAATGTACACTACCTGATATTTCTTGCATTTGTAAGTGAATTATGTCTGGACACTTCATATAAGCATTAAAAACCCTGCACTATAAATAACACAAAAGTGACCAGATCCTGTGATTCCTACATTTGCTATTTCTCTTATTAGATATTTGCTAAAACAACTATATATTTTATCACTTTAAAATAGAAAGTAAATAACAGGAAATAATAATGTTATACTTAATATTTATCTATCTATATTAAAGCTATTACTATGAAATATATATGTTTTTATTATATATATATAATAAAACTTGTAATATAAAATATATATATAAAAGGAAACTTGTCCCTTTTTTGAGAAAAGCTTCAACTTGCCACCCCAGATTTTAAGTAAATTTTCATTAAAAGCTCTAACGAAATCACAGTAATACAAATTGTTCTCAAAATGCCCACACTATATTTTTTATTCAAAATACAGAAACGTTTTTTTCTCTTCTTAGCTTTAGAAATACACTAAAAACCTAATACTACTGCATAAATCACTAATATTTTTCCCAACAATACATTTCAGAGCCTGTGCAAATATTTTATGCTATCTGAGCAATAAAATTATTAAAATAGACATTAATATATTTTAATATTCAGTAATCACACCTGTAAATTTGGAATACAAACATTCAAATCTAAGAAATTTGAGCGACCAGAG
The DNA here is from genome assembly GCA_037127475.1 of Arma custos. Classification (NCBI taxonomy): domain Eukaryota; kingdom Metazoa; phylum Arthropoda; class Insecta; order Hemiptera; family Pentatomidae; genus Arma; species Arma custos. The sequence goes on from CM073760.1 coordinate 41,145,592, forward strand.
GAGTCACTTGAGAATAAACATTAGTTATTACTAATATATTTTTGAAAATGTCTTCTCATATCCTATAAGAATATTATTTAAGTATTTAGCCATTGATTTTTATTTCCCACAATTCATATATATTCCAGGAGTCCAAAGAAGAAAGGGGAAGAGAGCCTAATCTGAGAGAAATCTACATTTTTTTAGTCAACGGTTATTTTTCAAACATTCCCTACAAATTGAACACATACATTGAATTTAAAACTGTTTATTTTATCTATCTTATTCTACTGACCAATATTAATACATTTACATACACACCTCGATATCTTATAAAATTTGGTTTTCCCTTCCCCGTACTCCTGTGGACTTTCCATTTACCAGAAGATGTATAATAAATTAAAGCATAACTAGATTGCCACAACATTGGCAGAGGTAATAGAAAAATGAAATCTATCCATATCATACAAACAAATGAAACAAACAGAAAAAAAAGAAAAAAAAACGAACATGGTTTATTAGAAAAAAAAAAAAACAAAGTGTGAGAAATGAGAAGTTAATGTTAATACATATCTCATGGTAAAATTTACTTTTTTCAAATCGGTATTTTTACACTTTCAAAATCCGACATTGGTTTACTAAAATATGAGCAATTTGGAAAAAGATGGACTTTGCTATAGAAAAACTTAAACAACAAAGGATTTTAAGTTCTAATGGAAAAAATCATTAGAATTTATCTTTTGGTGTATAAACACAAGACCCTTTAGTCCAATTAGAATTTTTTAAATTTCATATTTACCTCTTTTTTCCTCTACTTGTTAAAACTCTCTTCTCATCTAATCCATCAAATGTAATTTACAATTATATATATGTATGAGGGAAAATGGTACGGGTGAAGGTAAAAAAAAAATTCTCTTATATAGGGAGTTAACAATAAACAGTTCTCCCTATATAAGAGAATTTTTTAACCTCCACCCGTTTTTTTTCCTCTTATAAAAAAACAATTTACACAATAATGAACTACTCACTATGGGTGTTGGAACTACCATCAATTACTGCCCGTTCTTTTTATTGGGACCGCTTACCTGGAGAACATCTCTTTCATTAAAAAATTCTACTAAATATAAAATATTAACAAGAGCAGAAACACACAAGGTGGCTGAGTGGTCATCTTATTAAATTAATACAAACCATTATACTGATATGATTTCTAATGCAATTGGGAAAAACCACAATGCAACACCCTATGTTTCAAATCCAGTAATACACCCACTTACCAGTCAACGTTTTGCCTATTCAGGCATTAACATAAGGCAAACATAAGGCTTTGCATTGTGGTTTTTCCCAATTGCATTACAATAAATAAGTGTTTCTTTTTGAGTTTTTGGCTCTACATTATTGATCTGATATGAATTCATTAACCTGTTAACCGGGCATGATGAATATTTATGTCAAACGTAATTTTGTGGTTTCCTTCCTATACGTATTTATTTATTTATTTATTTATATATATATAAATTTATACATCCCGTATTTATACATCCCGCTCGGTTAAGAGGTTAATAAGGCTGTGGATTTTATGCATAAAATGTTAGCCATTGATCTGTAATGGATATTGCTATTTTTTATCCGAATCACAGTTTAGCACTGATTTCAGTTTATTATAAAGGACAATAATGTCTATAAAACATAAAGTTTTATAATCATGAGAGTAAATGAATATTTTTCTTTTTTAATTATTCATTTAAATTATTTTAGATGAAAGTTTTTTGTATTAACTGAATCAATTAATCATTACCCTTTTCTGTTTTTTTAATAAGAACTAAAATTTAACGAATCCCATGGTTTTATCAATTCTATTACATTGCTTGGTTTAAATTTTTAGTTGTTTTTTTTCCATAACTGGTTATACGTGGGGACTGAAAACAATTAATAATACAGTTAGTTTTACCTATGTAGTAACCAATACTGATATCTTCAAAAAAATTATTTTAAAAATTGACTTTAGGAAATAAATAAATTGGTTATTTTACGCATTTATTAAATATAATATTAATTGGCCTAATTTTGTAATATAGAATGATAATTATTAAATACATTCTAAATTACAAAATTCTCTACTGCTTATATTCATTTTCCTTATAAGCAGCAGAGGATATAAGATTGTTAGGTATTTGTGTATTAACGCCACTGCACCAGTAGCTGTGTAAAGAGGAATCTTGTTCGCATGCGCAAGCAGTTATCTTTTACAACAGTTATCTTGGATAATGTTTTTAAATATATTTATTGGGGTTAGGTTTAAGTTTGGTAAAATATTTCGCTTCTGAAAAAATAAGATTGCATCTTCTTCTGTTATTGGCAAATCCCAAATACGCATTTTCGTAGCACTAAAAATCAGATAACAACAAGGAATCTGTTATAAATATAATACTGTTATAAAAGATAACTGCGTGTGCATGCGGACAAGATTGCTCTTTACGCAGCTACTGGTGCGATGGCGTTAATACACAAGTACCGATTGTTATTTATAAAAGGAGGGAGAAAAGCCAATAAAAAAATTTAGATTACAAATTCATAACAGCAAAAAAAATTATGATAAATAATAACAAAAAAAAACCTTGGAACAAAAAGCACAGCTATTAATTTAGATATAGAAAATTGCTTTAATTGAAACTTCACAAGCTTTAAGTACCTTTGAATTTAATTTGAATAAATAATAAAGTATTTAACCAATATTTTAAAAAAAATTAAAAACAAATAAAAAAGAGGTATGATCTGTGACATAACAATAGGGAGAGATTACATAATTATATATTCCAGTAATTTTAAATATTTTCAAGTTATTTCAAATAATTCCTATTACATGAACTGAAAAGTAGAAAGTTATTAACTTTTGGATAGATACATTTACTTTCATATTATTCTATTTTACCCCAATGGCAATGGAAATGGAAATGGAAATCATATTTAGAAAATCAGAGGTAAAAAAAAATAATTTTTTTTTTTTCATTTTGCATTAACATTTTATAACAGAGAGGGGAAGGGAATGTGCATAGTACAATATTATAAGTACATTTTGTTTTATTCTTTTTTTTGTTTGTATTTATCATATATTAAGATTTCAATCAAACAAACGTCAGATAACCAGAAAAAAAAATCAGAAAACGTCATAATTCATCATTACATTATTCTTTAAAACAGAACTTGTTCTTTTTCAAAATAACGCACTTAGCAAAGAAACCAAACTACTATTCAAATCACATATCACATTCCCTGTTATATTTCAAGTATAGCATTCTGAATGGATATTCAACTTTTACTAGTGAAAGATTCTTTAAGACATGAAGTACTGCTTAACTTGCTTAAAAATAATGAATACACAATTACAGGCATTATAAATATGCGCAGTGCAGACTACAATGATAAGCATAATAATAAAATAATAAATTAATGTGTTAAATTAAAATCATTAATCATAGGACTAAGGGAATTTATGCCAAACCAACCACCTTTAAAAAGTAAGGACAACTACAATCAAATAAATAAGGGGATAGCAGATCAATATTTGAATAATAAAAAGTATTTATCTACAGGTTATTGAAAATGCCAAGTAACAATTTACATTTAAAAACCGTAATCAGATTTTTTTTTTTTTTAAATGCACACTGCCAAGTTCAGAACTTAAGAGTTGATTGGCTTTATTAATCTATTTTCATAAGCACTGAATCATTGATTGATTCTAAAACACCACACATACTTCTAATAGTGTTCCCTTAACTTAAAATTAAATAATAAACCATTTTACATAAAATGAAAATAAATTCTGATCACTTAAAAAAAAAAAAAAAAACGTATTGAGTGAAATTTGGAAAAGGGGATAACTTTATTGAGAAATTATTAAGTATATGAAGTTATTACTTAATAACTTTATTAAATAAATCAATACTTTTATGAGTTTATGAATTTCTTGATTTTTTGAATTCTGAAAGTAAGAATACCACTAAATGAAAAGAATGATCCTTTAAAAAGAGAATAGTTACTGTTACAACAAACTACATTGATATTTTAGTCATAATGGTGTAAAAAGAATATGATCAGCATCAATCTTCAGCAAATTTAATAAAATAATATACTTTAACTACACTACAAACAAAAGACAGAGCCTATTTTTGGTCACCTGTGGTCTAGTGGTTAGTGAAACAAACTACCAAGCCAAAGATCACTGGTTCGTAGACCAGCAGGTTAAAGGGAGTAAAAAATCCTTAGTTACGCCCTCCTTCGGAAGGGACGTTAAACAGGGGTCCCGCGCCTGTACGATGTCAGGTACTCGTAAAAAATTCCTATCCTAATTAAACCTGGATAGGCACAATTTAGAGGTCCCACTGTAGCATCGTCCGATTAGCCATAGCAGCATAAAGTGACGTTAAATGAACAAACAGAGCCTATTTCTCTCTTCAGTTTAAGGTATTATATTTAAGGTTTGCTTATTAATATAGATGTACTACATCTCAAGCAAGTTGCTCAGTTCACTTTTGAACAGCATTGCTTATAACTGTAATGTTTTAGCAAATATCATGATAACTGTTATTAAACATGACACAAGTAAGTAGAAAAAAAGCCACTAAGAATTTTCAGTAATACTGCAGAACAGTCCTGTAATCCCTTAAAGAAGAGGGTAGGAACTCTACTGTGAGGGATGCTCAAAACTGCCTAGATAAGTTTCACTGAACTAATGTGGTGATTTAACAACTTACTTATTGCATCTCTAATTTCATAAATTCGATTACATATGCAATTATCTATAACTATAAGCAATGCGCTAAAGGGACATATACTAATCTCTTAACTCTTTTAAGTTCCAATTAAAATGCATATATATACATATATATGCATTCCCCACATAACTTGTGGCCATAAGGGAAAGATAAACATGAAATAGGCACTGACACTGAAAAGGTTAAGTCTCTAAAATATAGGAAAACACTAAGCAGCTAATGTTCCACCAATTTAGGCATCATAGGATATAAACAAGAAAAAAAATTCACATCCAAGATAAAACGCTGCACACCTCATCATATCAACCAACAACCAGACCCATAATATATACAGCAATCTCATTAATAAATACGTTGATGTGACTCTTTTTTTTTTATATGTTCTCATGATGCTTAGCCTAAACAATGATGGGTTATTAATTTTCCAGCATGTTTGAGACTTAAAGCTTTGGTTTTTGGAGTTATAATTATAATTTCATAGATACTTAATGTACAAAGTAAAATTGAGTTTCCTCTCGTATTATATTGAGAAAAATAATTTTGTAAAAGTTGTTTCATTTTAATGCCACAGGAAAAAACCTAGACTCTTCAGGTAATATATACCTTAAGTCCTGTTCCACCCTTATCTATTTCGGCTTTTTAATTAAATCTAGACCAGGTGGTAGTAGAAAGCCAATTTGGCGAAAATACTTAAATTTTTTAAAAGTATCGATATATACAATAAATAGGATATAAATACCAGAATAATCAATAATTTTAGCTCACTAAGACAAAAACCTTACCACAATTATGTCACCTGTCATGTGATCTTAACCTTCTCCAAAATTATAAATTTCTAAAAGGAAAAACTTATCAGAACTTGGGCAGTGTGCATTTTATTTGATAATATAATTTGAATCATACACTAAAAATATGTAGAATTTTTTTTTTTATAATCATAAAAACTCTACAATTTTTTTTTTTAGGAATTAAAAAAAACATATGTAAGGCAACTCAAATCATTAGAGACAATTACTTAAAGCGACTGAGTGAACTGATATTTGACTGAAGGAATTATTTAGTATAACATGTTAATAACCAAAATATACTGATAATTAAATTTAAATAAAATCTATAAAATATAATACTTACAAAGGGAAAAGGGGTAGATTCACTGACATATTGCTGTATACTGAAAAAAAGCTTATTTTTTTCTTATTTTTTACATTATTTCTAAATAGAATAAAATTAAAAATATTCACACATAACAATTTGATTTGACTTACCTCATCTTTTCATACCGATTTCAGCTGTTACTAGTAAAATATCACTTATTAAATGACTTCTGACACAAAAATCACTAATTTCATTTCTTCATTTAGAGAATTTATAACTTTTTATCCTTTCTTTTTAATACGATTATGGTTTGAATAATGTTGTTCTGTTGTTATGTGATAGCAAGTGTTTAGTGTTTATACTTTAACAATTTTTTTCTAATTATATCTTGGGAATAAAATTCGATCTAATCAGTTTAAATATCATGAAATATTGCTACTCAGTTATTTTAATTTTTGTTACGCAAAAGGCAAAATTTTACTAATTATCGATCAAATTCCAAGATATAATATGCCCTAAATAATAGTGTATATCCCGTATGAGCCGCCTATTATTCCAATTAATCATTAACTGAATTGAGTCAATTCATAGATTTCAGGAAAATAAATTTAATCAAACAAAGAAATAAAAAGCGGGACAAGGATGCTGCAAGCAGGATTAAAGACAGAAGACAATACAGAAATAATACATAAAGATAAGAAGAGATAGGTGGTAAATGAGCCATGCAAACAGCTTATAGGTATAAAGGGCTGAGGTTAGCTACTGTACCAAGAAGGCTGGGCTTTTACTCCTTACCTATCTTGGCTACGGGGATGAAAGGTAGGAGTGGAACCACCTGTAATATCAACAAGGAGGCTCCACTCCCTGTCTATGGCTTTAGCATGCCTATGCTTAAGCCTTACCTTGAGATGAGTTGAGGCTATTGTTTCCAGACATTTCTTGTGCACCCATGAAACTATCATTTGTCATCTCCCAACTAGCAAAATCTGAAATATTAAAAAAAAATAATGTTGCTACTGTTTTGTTTTTAACATGAAAAAACTGCTTATGATTATTTGAGAGAAAAAAAAACATTTTTTTATTAATTTAAAAAATAATTAAAATTAAATATAAAGTAAATCAAAAAATCAGTAAAAGCAAATATATGCTTAGTCAAAATATAACTCAATAGTGAGGAAAAACGTTTGTATCACTATTCTTCTGTCTATAGTTATTTTGGCTATCTTAGAATGTTTTTGTTTTGAGATTCGGCCGATACCTATACAATGCTATAGAAACAATTATGTTTAGAACTGTCAGTTTACGATCTGTTGTAACTTGGAATGCAAAAATCAACATTTTCGATACATTTTATTTTCCGAGAGGCAAAAAGGCAACTGAAGCTCACAAAGAGATAGTTTATGGTATTGATTGTTTAATAATAAAGATAAATTGTTCCTTAAAAACAGGCAAACGACTCAGGAGTTTTTTTAAAGGAAATTGGAGGAATTAATCAAAAGAGAAACAGCAAAAATTGCAAAAGGAATCATGTTTCACTAAGACAATATCTTTAACAACTACAGAACCTTGGTAGGGAAGTGAATGTGCTAGGATTGCCATTAATTGCTGTGCAAACAGTAAACTCATAAAACTTGTGTCTGGTAAGGGAGGAGAAAATTCCAAAATTAAAAATTTAACTTTTGTTGATTTACCTCGAAAATAACTGCAACACAAGTGCCACTCCCTCATGCAAATGACAATATGGTTCTAAATCATCTAAAGTCTTTCTTTCGAGTTCGGCCTAGTACTTACTAAACAACCGAATCACTGGAGGACAAAATAATTTCAATTTTTTTAATAGCTTACCTACCTATACAAATGGGACGCACACTAGGTAAACAAAATCACTAATAGAAGCCAGATAAATTAGATCCATACAAAGCCTTAATAAGAGAATAATAAGAGAAAAAACATTGTGTGTGACTTAAATAAATTTTAAATAATAGGAAAAGATACCTTTAATATCTGGTGGAGGATGTGGGGGTTGGACAGATCCATCACTAAGCCTCGAGGAGCCAGCAGCTTGATGGTGATAATAGCCATCATCATCCTCCTCTTCCTCCATTGTAAGATCTTCGACACCACCTCCTCCATTATCTTCTGTTAGCTCTATTTTTGGCTGTAACAGACCCCCTGGCTCTGATTTTATCTCCTCTTCAATAGATTCAGTACCACTTTCAGATCCGCGTCTGTTTGGTCTTCTCCTTTTTCCAGCAGGGCTTCTATCTTTGGTTAATGGTGTAGATAATGCTTTCTTTTTTGTACCACCTCCTTTTATATCACCCCCACCACCCTGATCAGTCAAACCTTTAATTTTTAATGATTCAGCTACTTTTAAAAATGAGTCTAGTTGTTCTTGTGAAACATTAACTTCTCCTCTATACATATATTCTAACATTGCTCTAAGCTGATCATATGATAAATCATTAAAAACTATAATTGGATTCTTTTCATCATGAACTTCTAACATTTTCTGAAACAAAAGAAATGAGTTTAATTAATATAAGTAAAAAATAAACAACATTTTTTTAAAAGATGAAGCCAATACTTTTAAAATAGTTCTTCTAATAAATTATAACAAATAATATGTAAAGAACGAAAATAGTAAATATTTTATCTTCACAGATGACTTAATTTTGTTTCAATACATATAAAATGTCAGTACCAGAGGCTTCTACAATAAAATGAAATCGTTAAGGAGAGGATTCCAGTCCTGAGTAAGTTTCTATAAAGAAAAGGATGGCTCACTACTGAGTGGACAAAGGGAAATAACTGAATTTTTTTATAATTATTGGTTAACTGTTTTAATTTTTAAATATTTTTATTTTAAAGAGAAAAGATATGCCCTCGGCCATGCTCCAAATGGATAGATCGCTGTCATGGAGAGACAGAAGGCATAGAGGGGAGAGACCCGGGTTCAAATCCCGGCAAAGGGCATACCTTTCTCTTTAAAATAAAAATATTTAGAAATAACTGAAGGATAGAAGTTATTTCAGTGAACTGCTTAACCCTGTTCCCGAAGAAACTACAATAAATAATGGGCACGATAAAGCAGAAATGAATACAGAACTAGATGATCCAGGAATCAATGGCATCCAACCGAGTCTATGAAACCCTAAGGGCCCAAGGCTGTCCCCCGGAACTCAACAGAAGAAATAAAATTGAGGAGCCAACGGCCATACCACGTTGAACACACCGGTTCCCGTCAGATCACCGAAGTTAAGCAACGTCGGGCGTGGTTAGCACTTGGATGGGTGATCGCCTGGGAAAAACAGGCTGTAACCATCTGGGGAAATCCGCGTGCTGTTGGCATCTAACTTAACAGTTAACCAAATAATAATACATAGCTGGCTGTATGGATGAAAGAAAAAGTGATAGTACTCAAACAACAAATTCAACTTAAAAGTCACGAGGCCATCTTCTTTTTAGACGCCTCAGAATATCATTGAGAACTGAAGAGAAAGCTAGATTTGAGTGGGAATGAATTTTTTGATGGAAGCATTGTATCGGTTTCGGGCCAAACCAGCGACAAATGGGGCATTAAGATCGTAATGGACTGCTTTGTTCGTAACAAAATAAGGAGCATTAAGGATTTTACGAAGGATTTCGGATTGTAAAGATTGGATAGATGAGCAATTCGTTGACAGCGCAGCCAAAATGCTCTATTCCGTAAGTCCAGATGGGTCTTATAATAGTCATGTAGATGAGTCTTTTGTAATTAATTGGGAGCTTAGAGCGTTTGTCTAGTAAATGTTGAAGTAGCCTGAAACGTCGAGCTGTTTCTTGTCGTTTTAGTCTAGTATGAGGATTCCAAGCTCGTATGTGTTTGTAGTCCTACGTATACGATATGTTAATAAAGGAATCTGAAGGTCAAAGAATTCGATGGCTTCCGGCGAAGGGTAAAGGTGATTAGGCGGAGGAATATATCTCAATCCTCCAATTTTTACACCATTCTTATGGTTAGAGATATGGGATAAAAGAATATGGTATGCAATATTGGATTAGTGTTGATAATATGCATGTATCTTAAGCATATATGGTAAGGATAGTATTAGGATGGGTGCCAGCTGTATAAACTGTAAATTGGATTGGGCTGAGGATACTGCCTTGAGGAAAACCAACAGATTGAGAAATGAGGGATAAGTAGACATTATTATTATTACGGAACTTTCTTTTTATAACTTAGGCTCCAACTTTCACACCATTCTTCAAGGTCAGTGATAAACAATTTAATTAAATTAAAATTTGATTTGTAATGCCCTACCTACAAAACACTGTATTCTTAAAAAAATTATTAAAGCTCAAAATTTTTAAAATCTATAATATCTATTGAAGTTCTTCACTAATATAAGTCAGATTTTGAATCCTTTGTTTCTGAAATAAATTATTGTTAGGGGCTACTAGGTGTTAAAATTAATTAATCTACTCCTAAATTTAAGATTCTAATATTAATTAACAAAGTGACAAAAAGAATACAATTAAATTATTAAACTGATATAAATTTACAATAACAATATTTTAAATATTTATTATCTAGCCCTAACTCCTATTTAATTATTACAATAATATAAGATATTACTAATTCTAAATAGCTTAACTATTACTTAAATTTGTACGAATTCCATAAAATTACAACTACTATTTAACTAATTAACTACTACTAATTATGGAAAAAAAAAAATTGAGGATTCAGTATGGCAATAAATGCTACTGGGCTCTCAAGAAAATTCTTCTAAATTAAAATATATCCCGAGAGATCAAAAAGCGAGTATATAAGACCGTTTTCCGACCAGTAGTGACATATACTAGTGAGGCGAGGACCCTTACAAAGCGACAAGAGAGTTTCATTAATGCTTGGGAGAGGAAAATCCTGAGAAAACTATATGGCCCAACCAAAGTTAAAATATATACAGGATAAAAACCAATAAAGAACTTAAAGACCTATATAAAGACCCCGATTTAGTTCCATATATTAAAAAAAGGAGAATAAGATGGTTGGGTCATGTGGATCGAATGGACGGTCCGACTACGATAATAGACTACCGACTAAGATAATGGATAAAGACTACCGAGGAAGATAATGGATATCTGTACATTTGGGGCCTGATTCCGGCAGAGTTTGAACTCATTAAACAAAATTATGCAACAGCAACTCTTTGATATCTTAGTAAATGCTGAATTAATTCCAAGTAGCAAAATGATACAGAGATAAACAAACATTTATGTTTAATTGAGGATTAATAAATCTTTACATTTCAAAGGTCCCTACATACAAAGCGACATGTCAAAAAGCGAGGTTATAGGAGAGCGTAATGAAAGTTCAAATCACTCTTCTATAAACCTTAGTTTTTGACATGTCGATGTGTACGTCATTGTATGCTATACAAAATTATAATAACAGTCCTATTCTGATTATTTCCATTTTATTAACATGTACCTATTTAATGATATGTCTCTTTTGCTCCTACTGGGAATAAAAGTGAAGTCAGTACCACAAAATAAAGTGCTTTCCTATTAATAGATAGGTTATTTACTAATCAAATAACTGTCAAAATACTCACATCAAAGTATGGACTACAGGCCGATAGAACTACTTTATGGGCCTTTAGACTTTTCCCACCAGCAAAAAGAGTAACATCTGTTAACTTTTGTGAATCTAATAAAGTATCAAATGTAGTCATTAATGTATTTTGATGGTCATTCCACCGCAAACAAAACTGATCAGACACAGCCATAATAATAATCTGTAACAACAAAATACAAAATATTAAAATTAATAATTAAAACAGAAAAATGGCATGGTAGCATAAGTTTTGAGAGATTGATTTGGTGTTTGATCAATGAATTCAAATACACTAAAATAAGTGAAGAAATTGAATCACACTTGGCAAAGATACAGCATATTAAAAACAAACATCAATTTGTCACATTTTTATTATCCTACCATTGACGATCAGATGAAACTAGTAGAAGAATATATTATAAAATTATACATAATATAATACAAAGTTGTATAGGAATCCTCATACAAGACTGAAAAGACAAGAAACTGCTAGACATTTTCACCTACTTCAACATTTACTGGACAAACGCTCTAAGCTCCCAATTAATTACTCTAAAGACTCATTTACATGACAGTTATTAGACCTATTTGGACATATGGAACTGAGCTTTGGGGCTCTACTAAACCATCCAATTCATCTCATATCTAATCCTTTAGTATAGAAATAAATGCACGTTCATCTACTAAAAGCATTTTACCTGTATCAGTTGGATGATAAAAAAATGACAATGTTTAAGAAGCTTTATATATGACAATCGAGATTTGATTTCAATGAGGATGTTGTTATTGGCACAGTTATTCTTACACAGTTATAAGGAACCGAACAACATTTTAAAAAATGAAAATAAAGAATTTTGGAGCTATATCAAGGGTTCATTGCCTGCAAAGTAGAATATATTAATATATTTTTTTATCAGGTTTCATTTAAAAATATTTTTTACCAGTCCCGGACTGTGTTAAATCATTGGTAACTGTAAATAATTGCATGACTTTATTGTTTTAGTCATAAAATGTTTATTATAACTAGCCTAATCAACATAGATGTTTTCTAATCTGATCATACATATCCAATCAGATGATACAATTACTTGATGAAAATACGAGAATTCGATTTATTTCATCAAGGATTTTATTTTGTTCTAATAAATTTTTGTCGAATGTTGTCACCAATAGACTAGATGATTCCTCAATGATCTTAAAACAATTAAGCTCAATAACATTAAAATAAAAGAGATTTGTAAAATGTCACTAAACAACTATTTCATCACTTCAAGAAATAAAAAATAAGCTAAAACACTGTTCAATCAATATTGATAGAGAGAATAAGCAACGTAATTACAGTCCAGGAATTTTTAAGCCTTAACTTACAAAAAGTGAGCTATTTCTAATTCAATAAAACTTTCTGCTACACAAATAGTAAAACAAAATCAGACTAGTTTTTTATCTTATTCATAGTATATTTATCAACAGTAAAAAACAATGAATTACTGGATGTGACAGTCTGAAAGTGATTCATATAAATATTAGGAGGGGTATATCTAAATCCTTAAAGCAAAATTTATCATTAATAAAAATATTATAAATCTTGAGAAGTTTCATTAAGTTCAAATTTAATACATGAAACTAAAATACAGAATAAGCAAAAATAATGAAATGCAACTTGGAAGCAAAACTTACAAAATAGCACTATAGATCATTTGATTAATTAGTAACTGAAGAGAGCAATAAGATAAATAACTAAAAATCTTACAATTATCTTATCCACAAATCATAGTTGCTATGGTCACTGGCCCCACCCAGCCAACAAATTCAGAAGGCAGTAAGTTATTCTACCTTCTACTTAATTTTACAGAAATTGATTTAAAGAGAAGGGAGGGAGGTTGAGAAGTACTGGGACAAAATAAAACTTTAAAAAATTTTAGAGAGCATATAAGAAAAAACTAAATAGCTACAATAAAAAGTAAATGTAAAGCTCTGTGGGCTATTTAAAATACCAAAATAAATACAGAATACAAAACTTTAAATAGCAATACTTAGAAAAAATGAACTCCCTCAATCCAACATCATTACAATCTGTTTATCTACATCGTTATCAGATAGAAATTATAATAATTGAATATAATAGTTTATATTTTCATATCTACATCAGCACATATCTAAGAGCAAAGGCATATTACGTTTATCACAAAAAGAAGTATAAGAAACAAAAATATGCACAAACACTCTTATAGATAAGTAAATAAATTGAATTGATAAAATAAATTAGGCTAATAGACAATAATGAATTAGGCTTCTTTCAAGATTTACCAATACACGATACACTAGAAAAACAATCCCAACAATGCAGTCGTAACTACTATTTTAGTAAAATTTCTAAATAATAAAATGTTAGACTTCACCTCTAAATGCACAAAACAACACCCAGCAACTCCTAAAGTTCGACTGACGCTTATAAAATGGCGACTGAAGTAAGGTGCTCAAAACAGTTGAAAATCTATAAAAAAGCTGGTGGTTTGATCTTTAAAAAACTGTATGAATTGTATCAGATGTTAAAGGGTATGACATCAATTCTCTATAGAACTGGAAGTATAAAAAAATTATTATTATTTCGAAAGATCTTATTTTAATTATGGCATAAATTTTTTCACAAAATATAGAAACATCAATTTTAATTGTTCTGTAACTCCAAATGGGTGAAAAAAAATATAATTAGTACTGTCCTGATCAATTAATTTTAATTTATCTCATATTACGATAATTGTTACGTTTTTTTGTAATTCAAGACCAATATGTAAGTAAAAGGAATAAATATTAAAAAACTCAAATTTGTGAACATATAATTTTTTAGAGAGGTTTTATTATTACGATTTCAGAAATATGTTTTAAAAATCGTGGCAGTTTTGAGCTGCACGTTCAATCGGAGTGACATTCAAATTGACGATAAGGATCCCGATTGAACAAGAAATGGTCGTTGGACGGTTACTATACTATACGTTCCAACAGTTCCAGCTCCACCCGTGTATTAGTTTCTCCTAAGTAACAAACAGTTCCTAAATTCACTGAAATAATGATAATTCCAAAATTATCAACCCATTGATGATTTATCATAATTATTAAATATTAATATAATACAGTTACTTATTAAACTAATGTTAACTAAACTTCTTAAAAGAATATATAGTAAATCATATAATTGGTATATGAGGACATTTGAGATTTAAAAAAAAATTCTTATTATCCAAATATTCACTTTGACCACTGACTTTTGAACTTAGATGAGAAGTTGAAACATTATTTTGTATGATAAAACACTGGAGAACTCTAAGAAACCAGATGAGAATATAAAGAATTCAACTGGAGGCCCTTAATCCTTCTAATAAAAGTAATTGTTTTGCCTGTCACCACAAGACCTCATTTTTCTAATGAAACAATTATATTTTGGGCTTTTCATGTAAAAGGTATTTATTGCATAATTTATGTTAGAAGACATTGTATTTGAAAATACAATCAGGCAATTAAGAAACACCATCCAAAAAAATCAGTAAAACTGACAAAAGGTTTTTGAAAAGAAAAAAAAACATATTGATTGCCTCGGTTTTCCAGGCGATATTGCAATTTTCTCTAATTTTTTAAACATGGCCATAAAAGAAATTAGCCAGCTATAGGTAGGGGCAACAAAAGCAGGTGTCTAGTTCTCTAAGGATAAAATACTGTTCATTATTACCATCAGGTCAGGACCAATGGAGCTAAGAATAAACCAGGGAAATAGCAAATGGGCAGGAAAGTTTGAATATCTTGGTGAGTAGATAAAACCCAAGTTTTATCCACATGAATAGATGAAAGTAACCAAGTTTATGGAAGCTGGAGCAGGTCCACAGGAGCTAATCCTCGCACCATGCTGGAGCTGTTCCAAACTTGTTCCTATTAGATTCCGTGGAGCGTTATCAAAAACAACCATCTTCAATCGGATTGTACGTTGTCAGTTGGAATGACAATCCGACAGACAGTTTAAGGGTGCTCTTGAGAATGTGTATTTGATTCAAAAGAATTGAGAGAACACGGTGGGGAGAGGTTTCCCTTGTTACGTGTTATTGTTTTTTGACATATTTGGAATAAACCTTCTCTATTTAAGACTGCCTTGGGGTCCAAAAACAGAGGAGTTATCTAATTTTAATTACAGAGGAAGTTAATTCTGTCATGTCTGCAAATCAGCACTTTTGTTTGAAGTGGAACAATCATCAAGACACTCTAATTTCATTGTTTTCTTCACTATTAGATTCTAATACATTTGTTGATTGCACACTTGCTGCAGGTGGAAAGCAGTTGAAAGTACATAAAATGATATTGTCAGCCTGTAGCCCTTATTTTAAGGTAGGAGTAGCAATTTTTAGTGAAACAACATTAAATTAACTTTTCAATCATAATTATTGTGAGCTCCATTTTGTTCTATTATGAGTGATTCTTTCACATTATGTTGCACTTAAAGTAATGTTATATAGACTACAAATAATAAAATTTATGTATATAGCACACTAGCTGCTATCTCAAAGCAATTGACAATTTATAAAATGATAACATCTGTCAGTAGCTCTTCATTTAAGATAGGACTAGCATTTTTTAGTGAAACAGTGATAAATTAGTTATTCAATCAGAATTAATGAAAAAGGCCCCGTTTCATTTGATGATTAGTGATTCTAGCAGATTATTTTTAATATAAATCACAGTCTGTGTCTGTTTACATACACAAACTTAATCAATATATATCTGAAGTGTCTAGTTTCAATTTGTATTACTCATCGTAGTAGTCATTATTTATTAAGTTATCACTCATTTCTGAATTGTTCAATCTGTGGCAAAATATTAATTATTATCTTATAAAATAAAATTCCTTTATATTGTTATATATAAATATAATTTCTGTACAAACATGTTTTATTACAGGAAATTTTGCTCGAACACAGCAATGTTCACCCTATTATTATTTTAAACAATATTCAGTTTCCTGAACTTGTAGCAATTGTGGAGTTTATGTATAGAGGTGAAGTCAATGTATCTCAAGATCAACTTTCTGTCTTCCTCAGAGCAGCAAAAGCACTTCAAGTAAATCTTTAATAATCTCATTTTCTTTCCAAAATATTCTTAAAAACGATTGTTTAAGAACTACTGTTAGTGCATTATAGTACTTCATTATAAATTAATGGTGGTAATCTATTATAGTAAATTCATTTACTCTGAAGTATAGAAAGAATTGAACTGGATCTTCATGATTAAAAGAAGTGTTAATATTCTAGACGCTTGAGATTTGTTTTTTAAATGTAAACATTCTATATTCTTAGTCTTAGTGGTTGGCATTGATAAGAACTTATCTCTTGGTGCTAATATACCACTATACTATAGAAACAAATTAATCAACTTGAAACTTGAGTTACGAAAGCTGGCCGCCTCCATATCATTTTCCCAATCCAGAGTGAATAATCAATTTTAAGATCTCTCAGAGAGCTCTTTGTAGAACAGAGCAATATCAAGCTATTGGAAAAGTTTAAGTAATTAAGGATGTGGATAGCACCTGGCAATTCTAAGACATAAGAAATCACTTAGGATTAACAAAATTTAAGTGGTATACCAGCTTACTAGATAAATTTTCAACAAAAAATTAGTGCTCATCGATGTCAAGACTGAGCTCAGCCTGGTTACCCCTTAATTAATAATAAAAAAATATTAAATTAAATATAAAGTATAATTTTTCAAGACCCGAAATTGATCTCTGAACTAACCAATTTTCTAAGCCTGAGAGAGAATTGCTTTTTTAACTACCTAAAGACTTGATCCTTAATGAGACATTAAACTTATTCATTTTATCATTTTCAACATTGTATATAATAACCCCTTTGCACATCCAGTGGCTTACATTCAGTACATACAGCCTCTACCCTGTACAAAACCACATGAATTATAGTAGTGCAGCTTTTTTTCATTAAAATATTCTAAGACTACTTCATTATCTTAATCTTGTCAGATTATCCCATTACTGTGCTGTATGTTTACTATAAATATATTGGTTGTATGTAAAAATAATGCTTGTATTTGATGCTTACTGAAAATATGACTTGTCTTTATTTCAATATTATATATTTATTTTAAATAATTTCCATCAGAATCTATACATTTTTACTAACATACAGCAAGCTTATTAATTAGCTTTGAAAATAAATTTAATTTCTTTGAAATTATAATCTCCTAATAAATAAATAAACTAAGGATGTGAATAGAAAACAAATAATTAATGAAAAAGAAAAATGTTGAAAGTGAATTCTAATGAAAAAATAAATATGACTTGGATTATGGTAATAGAATACTTATCAACAAGGCGAAGGAGTTGAAGGAGAGGTGCAACTTTTGCCAACCCTGAACTAGCACTCGTTTCTTTTAGTTTATTGTATTTTCTGTGGCATTAATAGATTACGTAGATATGGATGTTTATAAATAAGTGCCAAACTGATATAATAATTATAAAGTATTAAAATGTATAAATTAAATTATTAGCTCTACTTCTGATTGCAGTCTAAAAGTAGTACAATGTTATACTGTTTAATTTTTAATTGTTGAAAGCTATTACTGTTAAATATTTCATTTAATTTTAAATAAATTTATTTATATGTTATTATTTTCTGTAGGTAAAAGGACTGACTAGTGAAACAGAAAGACTGGAAGAAGTCGTAAAAGAATCTCAAAGTGATTATAGTGGGTACCAAAGCTCAGGGGATGATCCCCAAGTCAAAGCGGAAAAAGATGATGATTCTCTGTCCTTACCTGGTCCATCTACTGCTTCTAATGCCTCTGGTACATAGCCACAGCGCTTGTAAACTGTTGTTGTAAAATGATATATCGGTGTTGGCTCTGTCCTTCTGTAAATCACTTTTTTAATAAAATATGATCTTTATCGAATTTCATTGGATTTAAGTCCTTTCCAAGTATAATATCTGTATATTTTCTCCTGGATTAAATCATTTCTGAAGTAAGATTTTACTGTTAACTTTTCTTTTACAGGGTGTATGGCATCAGATCAGAATCTAAATCTCCATGAGAGTAATGAGTACCAAGGTTCCAGCTTTTTAGGTAAGAAAACTTCAGTCATTCGAAACATATGTATTTAATTGTTCTGATAAATGATTAATTTTTATATTTAGGTTTATTACCTCAAAGGTATGAAGAATCTATGTGTCTGATTCAAGGACAAGGTAAGGCTAAATTATTTTTTAATTTTTACTATTTGAGAATTTATTTTGGCCTCTGGACAATTTCTTCTCCTCTTAACTTCCTTCATCATCAACAACTTTCTAGCCTAGCTCTCTCAGTTTTTTCTGTGTCACTAAAGATATGTATGGTCTAGTATTGCTGTGATGAAAGAAAAAACCTTATCAATTGAATCACCTGCTTCAAGCAGATTAGCTGTTGACAAGAGAGAGTTGAATTAATGGTTTGGCCTGTTTCGAGCTGCTCATGATGAGCAATTCCCTTCCAATTCTATCAAACACTGAGGATTGCCTTCCTAGGTGTCAATATGGGCTTTGCAACCGTTTGTCAAGCTGCTCTGGGCTTTTACCTCGATCTTTTTTCTCATTATCTTCGTATATAATCCACTTTTCATCACCCGTAATCAATCACTTCAAAAATGCCTCTATTTCATTTTTTTTTTTTATTTTAACGTCACTTTATGACAAATCGGATGATGCTACAGTTGGAGTGTTAAATTTTGCCTATCCAGTTCTAATTAGTAATAGAAGTAGTAGGTAATTGACAATTACCTCACAATGTACAGGCTCAGGACGCCCATTTTATATCCCTTCTGAAGGATGGCGTAAACAAGAATTTTTTATTCTCTTTTAAAAAATCCTAAGGACACCTGCTGGGCTACCAGCAATCTTGGGCATAGTTGGTAGGTTGTTATGCTAGCCGCAATGCCATAGGTCTCCCCTGTCTATGTCTCTTCGATTTCATTTTGTTTCAGCTAAGATTCACAAATGGAAACTCACTGCAATTGAACCGACGTTTAGTATTCCATCAAAAATGGCCGTGGAAACTGGTGATTGTCATGTAATTTTTTTTTATGAGTTTAATCATGGATACTCACCACCCAAGAAACATTACCAACTCATTTGGGTAAGGGCATTGTAACAAACAAACCATTCACTGTTGGTATGAGAAATTTTCAATGGTTGACACAGATTTAGATAACCTTTTTTTTTTTTTTTTTTTTTTTTTTTTTTTTTTTTTTTTTTTTTTTTTTTTTTTTTTTTTTTGCCCCCTTCCTGCCATTTCTGGCATACGGGGTACGGCGGTGGTGGGTTGATACGTTGGGTTTACGCACGCCCACCACCGCCAAAAAACAACTCTTTATTTATAAACTTCTTATTCTACAAGCTTTGGGGGGTACCGTTTAATCTCCTGGGTACATTTAAATAAAAATAAAAATAAAAATAAAATCTGTGGTGCTGCCCAGTGCACGGATGTGCACCTTACTGGTGGGGCAGCACCTTTAAGGCCTCCTGGCCGGCCTGCCTCCGTCCGGTTGCCGTCCAGCCATCCTGGTCCGCCGCATCCGTCCGGTCCGCATCCGGCCAGTCCACTCCCTCAGTCATCTCCTCCTGGGGGCTCGTCCTCCTGCGAATGCATTGGTGAATCCTGGTCCGGTGGCTCGCCGGGTGGCCGTATCCTGCTGATGGTAAAATGCGCAGGACCGACCACCTCCTTCCACCCGTAGACATACTCCCTGAAGTGGGGGTAATTGTCCTCCTCCATGAGGCGGGGGAAGTCTTCCTCGGCGAGGACGAAGATCCCGGTCTTCCTTGACAACCTGGCACGGTGTCCTTCCATCGCGATGCAGGTGAGCAACACGTGCTCCGCCGTCTCTGGGACTCCACAGGTGGGGCACCGGGGGTCGACCTCTCTTCTATGCTCACTGAGCTTTCCCCGGAACCCACCGTGTCCCGTCAGCATCTGCGAGACCCAGTAGTCCGGGAGGACCCATGTCGCAGACAACCTCGACTGGACGGTGGGGAAAAACTTTCTCAACGTAGAGCCCTTCTGGCTCGTCACCCACCGTCCATTCCACTGCTCTATCGAGTCCTCCCTCAAAATCCTCTTCCACTGGTTCGGGGTCTCGCCGATCCTCTGACGGAGTCCCTCCGGGAGCGTCTCCAGCCCCTGCCTCTTCGCCTCGTACTTGAGGGCATCCTCCTTCAGGAGGAGGTCCAGGGGCATGGCTCCGGCAAGCACCTGCACCGCCTCATGCGACACCGTCCTGTACGCCTTCGTGACCCGTAGCAGAGCCAGTCTCTGGATCGTCGCCAGTCTCCTTCTCTGCTGCTGCGTGAGGTTGCGGCTCCACACCGGGGATGCATACCTCAGGATACCCAAGACCACGCCTTTATAAATGGTCATCGTTGCCGGGTACCTGAGGCCCCAGAATGCACCCCCGATCCTTCCTAATCCGTTGAGTGACAGGGTCACCCTATCTTTCAGGTATCCCAGGTGAGGAGTGGCGTCGAAGTTTTTCCTAAACCTCACGCCTAGGTATGTCACCTCCTCACCTAGCCTGACCCTCTCCGTCTGGATGTCCAGTGTGATAGGGTGAGCCCTGTCGGTGGAGCCTCTCAGGAGTATGGCCTGGGTCTTGGCAGCGGCCATACTCAGCTTCCTCCTCACGCACCATTCCGCTACGAGACTGGCGCACCTCTCTGCTTCCGTCTTCACTCTGGCTCTGCTGTTCGCGGCCACGATGACTGCCAGGTCGTCTACGTAGGCCGTGGCAAGGAAACCATGATCTTCCAGTTCCCCCAGCAGCTGGTCAAAGACGAGTTTCCACAGGGCCGGCCCGAGGACCGACCCTTGTGGACAACCTCTCTCTATCTCCTTCTCGACCTCGTAGTAGCTACCTCTTATCCTGACACTCCTTTCACTGAGATAGCTACTTACGAGGGAGTACAGGTTGCTGGGGGCGTCGAACTCTTGCAGCCGCTGGAGTACGCAGGGCCACCACACGCTATCGAAGGCGGAGGATATGTCGAACAATACCAACATGACGTATTTCTCCGCCCTCTCTTCTACGTCCCTGCGCACTCTCAACAGTGCATCGGTCGTTCCCTTGCCACGGGTCGAGCCGAACTGCCGTGGATGGCTCGCCGCATCAAGGACCGGCCTTAGGCTGGTGACTATCAAGCTCTCCAGGACTTTACTCATCACCGGGAGGAGGCATATCGGCCTGTACGCCTTCGGCGTCTCCTTATCCTTGCCTCCTCCCTTGTAGAGGAGTCTCAGATCCGCGATCTTCCACTGTCTCGGGAACCGCCCCTGGTCCAGGCACTCATTGAAGATGCCAAGAAGGTCATCCTCAATGAGGGGGGCGCTCCTCTTCAAGATCGCGGCGTCGATCCCGTCAAGTCCTGGAGCTCTTCCGGTCCTCTGCCTATCCACGGCAAGACGAAGGTCCCATAAATCCCACGGTGGACTCAGCTCGGTACCTGGAGGGCATACCGTGGTGCGTCTCACCATCTTGTCTTCCTCCGTATCCTGAGACGGATCATCCCTGGGGTATGTATAGGCTATATACATATCTGCTGTCTCCTCCAGGGTGGTTGCCTGGGCATCTCCAACTCTGATAGCCGCCATCATGGTTAGCGGCTTCACCTTGCCCAGTGCCACCCTGTACGGGATTCCCCAGGGATTCTTTTCTGTCTCCTTGACGATAAACTCGTCCCAGGATACCTTCTTCCGGTGACGCACGCCGTTTCGGTATGCCCTGTACCTTGCCTTGGATTCCTCTCGGAGTGCCAGTCTCCTCTCCTCTTCCCGGCACTCCTGGTACCTGCGCCTGGCCCTGTAGTACTCCCTCTTGAGGAGCGTCAGGGCAGGCGTCCACCATGGGACCGGACGCGCTCTCGCTCTGCGGCGCTGGAGGGTCATATTGGCCGCTTCCGTGATGGCGCCCGTCAGCCCCGCCACTCTGCGGTCAACGGCTGACTCGCCTTCCATCGGCGCCATCTCATCCCATTCTCTGTCGACCAATAATCCCTCCAGTTCACTGGAGAAATCTCCCCAGTTCGCCGTTCGGGTCACGAAGCCTTTCTCCACTGGTAAGGCTCCGCCTTCCTCCTCTACCACACTGAAGGCTATGACCCGGTGGTCGGAGCTCGTGTCTGACCGTAGGGTCCAGCCCGCAATACGCCTCGCCATGGTGGCCGTGGCGAGTGTGACGTCTATCCAGCTCTCGCCCCTGGCTCCAACAAAAGTTGGGCCAGAGGGCTCGTTCAAGACCAAGAGCTGGCACCTCGCCACGGTTTCATCCACCAGTCTTCCTCTGGCGTCTGTGCGCACTGAACCCCAGGCCGTGCTCCACGAATTGGTGTCGGAACAGACCACCACACTCCTATAACGTTGTGCGATGGCCTCCACGGCAGATACATTTTCTTCTATCCTTTGCTTCGGCGGCATGTACGACGACACGAGGGCGAAGGATATCCTCCCCCATCTGACATAACATGCCGCCTGATCCGCCGTGGTGAATTGGTTCAATTCCATAACGTCGAGGTTTGGATTAACTATCACAATAGCCGCTCTAGGCCTCCTCTCTCCACTGCCCATAGCGACTACCCTCGACGCGACACCGAATCCGGCGACCACATTTGCTTGACACCATGGCTCCTGAATAGCCATGATGTCAGCATCCTTTGCGAGAGCTCTCAGCTCGTCCGCGACCACTCGTCTTCGGCCCATGTTGACCTGCAGAATCTGCAGCCTACGCATACCGGGTCTTCTTCATCTGGATGGTCATCAGCTGAAGGTACGACGGGCACTCCCTGCTGCCCGCGCAATGATTTAAGTCTTTCCCCTGCCTGCCCTTCTCCTTGCAATGCCTACACTGAGGCTTGGTGCCTCTGGCCTTTGCCGGGCACTCCGCAGCCTTGTGCCCGTTGCCCTGGCACCACTTGCACGCGATCTCCGCCGTGCAAGACCTCGCAGTGTGGCCGTGCTCAAGGCACTTCAGGCAGAGCAGGGGGTCGAG
The DNA here is from genome assembly GCA_037127475.1 of Arma custos. NCBI lineage: Eukaryota > Metazoa > Arthropoda > Insecta > Hemiptera > Pentatomidae > Arma > Arma custos. The sequence continues at coordinate 41,169,104 of CM073760.1, forward strand.
GTAGTCCCTGATGACCACAGATTTAGATAACCAACCGAGAGGAAGACCCTCACGAGCAATTGACGACGATGAATTTAGGCTTATTGTGGAGGCAAACCTTTAACAAACAGCTAACCTTACCCGCAGCACAACTGAATACATGTGTAATCAACAGTTTCTTCGTATTTAAAGACCATTATTAAAGTACCCCCCTTATTCACCAGACTAATCTCCAACAGATTTCCATCTGTTCAGAAATTTGGAACTTCCTTAAGGGTAAAGATTTTGAAAATGATTCTCAAGTCAAAAACGCGTTTTCAGACTTTTATCAGGATTTTATCAAAAATTCCTGAATTTTTCAGTTCTAGGATAACACATTGGGAAAAATGTATAAAAAATGGGAGTAAATATTTTGAATAAAAAGGTTTTGATTTCATAAAGTTGTTTTATTAAATGAACTTTCCTTTTAAAAATGAATATTTCATATGAAATGGCCCGATATGTATTATCCTCATCTGATTTTCTTTATTTTGTGAAGTTGTATGATTGTCTTAGGTATGAGTTCACTGAACAAATTGGTGCAGTTAAGGAGACCAAACGCCACTGAAAAAGACGCCTCCTTCAAGTGTGAAGATTGTAATAAATTTTATCGCTCTAAAACTTCTTTGAACCTCCACAAGAGGTGGGAGTGTGGTAAAGAACCAAAGTTCGCATGCCCGTATTGTGACAAGAAGACACATCAAAAAGGAAATCTGAAAGTTCACATTATTTCAAGACATAGAGATAGGCTGCAAACAGAAAAACAGACCTAACGCATGGCCCAAAACCAATTAAAAGTATGAATCATTATGTAATAAAACAAATTACAATTCATAAATTTTATATAGCTTTATGTGCTAAATGGTCGACCATATAATGAGATTATAACCTGAAGCAATAAGCTACTTATTATATATGCGGCTTTAGGCCCTAATTCACACCAAAATGAATCTGTCTATTTCTTGAGTGAACATACCAAAAGATAATCAACATTAATAAGAATAGTTTGGATTTTAACTCACAACTATTGGTCAACAATTAAGCACATAAATATCTAATCTTAAACATCAATAATTTTAATAAATTATGATCTTGTTAAGGTAAAACATTGTAACAGTTCATTGAAAAAAAGGGTGAAATTTTATTCAAGTTTATATTTCTTTATTATTACAATCAGTCAATTGTTTTATGTTATTTAAAAACACTCACCTCTATTCATACGTCCAATAACATTTTACCTACTATCAATATCACTTTTTAGATACTTCAAAGAAATCTATAAAAGAACAAATAGCAATTTAAATTATGTTATTAAGCTTTAGAATTTGAAATTATTTTTTATCTTATTAATATTTATGATCTGCAAATGTTCATTTGGGAACATTATTTGTAGAATTTTAATTTCATTGCATATAATTTTATATCATAGTTTTTATCTTTTTTCCTATCATTGCGTTTTTCAAAGAATATGTGTAAGTTCCTTCAATTAGTTCTTATTTCTTTTGCTAATTTCAATAGCAATATTCTTAATTTTATAAAGGTTATCTATCGATTTATATCGCTTTCTCCTCTGCCTCGCTTCTCGGTTATAACACCATTCTTGTTATATATTGGGATGTTTAAAAATTGGAATAATAATTAAATTTGTTGAATACTTCCATTAATTTCTTCAAATTTTCCTCTAGGAATTTAAAACATCGCCATATGATATTAGTAGTTTTTATTTCTTTATTATATTGTCATTTATATTATTTTTTATTTATTGGTTTTATGATTTATATTTTTGCTTTGGATGAATTAACATTATTTGTTTTTTACAATACAGTTTATAATGTTTTGTTATTGCTCTTGTTTTTTTGGTGTTTTAAGGTTATTACGATATTGGTTTACTAGTTTTCTTGATGGTTAAAAAAATAGAGTGTTTTTTTTAGCTATCTAAATGATCGTTTACTTAAAACTCAATGTAGCATATTCAAACTAAAACAAAGACTGTTTTTAAAAATACAATATTTTGAAATGTTTCAAATATTTCTGTGCTTTTAATCAGTGATTTAGACTTAAAATCAACAAGGTTTTTAATTTAAATTAATCAATTTTTTTGAATAACAAAAAAATTAAAATATAGCTTAATACCTGACTTTAGCAATGAATAGAGGCAGCCTATCACCCTGATAAACTTATTTTCCTGGTATATGTTTCTTTCGGCCCTAGCTTACTCTTAATTTTAGTTGTCAAATCTGAAAATATTGGGTATGGAATGAAAAGTTGCAATTTTATTTTATTATAATTATAAATATATGTTAGTTCAGTTGATTCAAAGCTATTCATTTATCAATGTCATTATTTTATATTATCAAAGTAATGTTGGAGCATTTCCTCGTTTTTCATAGTTCACATTTTACATGGAATTTATTTGTTTTTGGGAATGTAATTAGTTAAAATTCCTCATCTATTGATGCACTGGAGTCAGGAAACCATATTAGAGTGAATTTAAATACTATAGCAGTGATAGGAAATCCTATAAATGAATTGTGCTTACAAAATGGGAGGAAGAAATGATATATAGGGGATAGAAGGGTGCCTTGTAACCATTTTGGCATATTGATTTTTTTTCCTTTTTAAAGCTTTTTTCCCGGTTTACATTATAGACCATGCAGATCGTTGGCCATGCGTTATGATCCTCTTACAGACATATATATTGCTTGTAGTACTAAAGATAACCATTGTTTCCAGCGTTCATCAGCAATCTGTCTATAGCTTCATTACCAGTCCCTTTTGGGACGATTCACCCGTGTCCTTCCCTCTAACATAGATTCTGGTTCAAAGACAGTGATAAATCGATATAGATCCGAGGATGGCTACTTGTAGCCATCAGGCGCATGAGGACCTATATATTTTTCCCCAAAACAGACTGTCCTTGTATGAACTTCCAGGCGACACATGATTCCTGATTCAAATACACACTAGGATAAGTTCATCACTCCTACCCCTGGTTCTTATGAGTTGCCCCAGTAGGCTGATGGGCCTCACATGCCCAAGAGTTCGGGATAAGCTAGATGAATTCCGGGACTGGAATTTGAACTCATGACCTTTAGATTTGTAAGCAGGATATACCAATGGTATATGGACTTCTGTACCTTTGATTTTTTCCTTTTTGCTATCTTCTTGTTTTGTCCTGTACAGTCCACCCTGTTTGGTCTTGGGCCAGAAACGAACCTTGATTTATCGATTTTTTTAAGTGTTTGCTGGACAAAATTTGTTAATTCATAAAAATTGAGAAATCATTGAAAAAGTTCCCCACATTAATTTTGTTAAAGCTGTAGAATACTAACAAACTTGTAGCTTGGAGTTAACGCAGTGAAAATGTATAGTGTTTTAAGAACCCAGCCTGCCATTTATTAGCCAAATCCATTCTTCCTCCATTGCCAAAACACAGTAAATGGCTCTGAAGCTTGTTTCAAGTAGTTTGTTAACATTTGTTGTTCATCAGCTCTGAACGCCTTGCTACATAACACATGCCCAAATATGACACCAAATGCAAAAACCCTGATGCTTGTTCTTCAGAACTGAGTTTTTTAACAAACCTTTCAAGAGCTTTGTTTCATATAAAACTCAGTTGCTGCCTCTCTTAAATTTTCCTGTCAGTTTAATCTTGCTTTGGCTGCTCTTGTTATGTCATGTTAGCAGAAATAGTTTCAGTTTTCGTTTTGTTTTTTACCAAATATTTGAGAGAGGTAGAGATAAGTTACTGAATTTTCAATTTGATGACTTATTTTTTTCAATTTTTGTTGAGATAAAGAATCATGTATAATGGTTTTAGATTATTTTTAATCAAGCACATCATGTTATAAACTAACAAACGATCTATGATAAAGTATTCACTTACCTTAATAAACTATTATCCTCTGGGAAAATCATAACTAAAGGGAAAACAAATTCCATATGGAAATAAAAAGCTTAAAGTGATGTGTGAAAATAAAATGTTTATTTGACTCAAGCATTGCCACTTGAGAAGTTTTAGGTTGGTATTAAAATTTACCTGCCCCTACTATTTATTCAGCAATAAACTTTAAAACAAAGTATCTCACTCTCCCCTACAATCTATATAATATTTTTTATTTAATTTATCTTGATATTATTTAAGCACTGATTGAGAGACCTAGTGTATTTTGAGTTTAAATTAACTAAAACTATTTTTTTTTTTTGTGTGTGTTATACAATCTGTTATATGATAAATGGCATTCAGCACTACAATTTATTGATTTTAGTTGGAAATTGGTGAGAAAAGATAGTGTAATAAAAATTTCTAGCTAGCAGAACGTTTCTTCTACTCTCTTCTCGATAATCTCAATGGAAGTATACTTACATACATAAGTATAGTTACATAAGATGTGTATGCTTTGCCATCACTGCTTTGCTAATTGAAGACTTGTCTCTTCAGTGAGTTTGGTGTGGGGAACCTGATATTTTTTTTTTGTTTTTTTGGCCGATATTTCACCTATTAACTTAATGTTATTAAAATTGTATGACTAATAAGGCCTTGTAAAACCTTGATTTAAATTTTCACTCCCGATATAATTATGCCTTTTAATTTATTATAATTTGATCAATGAACTATTTAATATTTTATAATTTAAAAAACAAAACAAAAAAAAATTTTATTCAAAAATTTATTAAAGTAATTCCATTTTTATTTGCTTCTCTCAAAGTATTTTGTCATGGAAAAAGCTTTCGATGATTCTGTTGTTTTTTATAATAAAATTATGCCTTATAAATATTTAACATAACTTATTTTATATTTGCATTTCTGAATCATATAAGTTCTCTAAATTTTTTTGTAATTTATTTTTTTAGTGGATAAGAGGAGTTTGAAATGATTAACTATTTATTATCTATCTCATTTTGTTATACTACATTGTAAAAAGCTGATGTATAATATTTTTTTCCCTCAAGTATTAACTACTTAGGTATTTGTTTCGTAGGTTGTCGTTTAAGTTGAGTCACAAATTTTAATCTTCCATTCCATTAAGTTTGTTTTTTAATTTTCTCCTAAAATACAAATAGTGTAAGTATCAGTATGGAGAAAAAAAGAGTGTATTTATGGGAAATGTGTATATTTCAGTAATCATTTCATCAAGAAATAAAAGTTTTAACTGACATTTCGAAGTATAGATGATATATGTTTGTTAAAATGTTCTTTTCTAGATGAAATCATTACTGAAGTACACAATTTTCCCATAATCACATTCTCTTTTCCATACTAAAACTCGTAATTACTTGTTTTTATAGAAAGTATTAAAAGGAAACAAATGAACAGTTAAAACTTATTGTGACTCAACAGCCTGTGGAATAATTACCACTACTATTAATGACCTACAAATCTCTTGTCCTAAATCCTATGGTGGAAATATGATCATATAAAATATGATTTTTAATCAACTGCTAATAATATAATAGCAAATGAGGGTTCCTATATATCTACCAGTTTTTTTTTTCCTATTTTTAACTTTTAATGTTGTTTAACACCTTAGCATTAAAATATTAATTTATTTTACCAAAACTCTAATTTTGTTAAAGATTTGTTATTTGAGAAATTACAGTTTGAAATTAGAATATTGGTAATCCACTCTTCTATGTAATCCTTGATTATCATATTTTATTTCACATCCTCATAATTTACCTTATTACTTAAGTAGTTTTAGAATGGCTGTGATTTCCTTCCTAAAAAAAAAATAATAATAAAATAGATAAAATAATAAATAAATAACTATTAAATATTGAGTTGTCTATAAGTTTTAAAATATTTGAACTATTGTTACCTTGCCTTTTTAACAAACAGATTTACATTTATTTTCTATTTCATGAAGCAGTCTTATTAATGCCTCATAAGCATTTTTTTTTTAATTAGTTCGAGATAATTTATTTTTTGTCAGTCCTCACATTGACCTGTGTGTCATTATTTGTTATCTTGACAACAGTCAAAACTATTTCTTCAATTTTGTGAAAATACTACGTCATTGTGCTGTTTGCACTATTTGAATCATTCACTTACATATGTGTTAATGACACAACTGTATACTCATTTTAAAAAAGAAATATTTCTTAACAATATTATTTGTTATGTTTTGTATACGATTGTTTATGATTATATTTCCATAGTTATTTAATTGTAAGTATATTCCATGACCTTCAAAATAGCATGAATACTCATGTATACTATATTAGTTAAGTTGATATTTCAGTGTCGGGCAGGAAAGTATTTTTGTATTATAAATATTTTTGAGAATACATATTTTGAAATTGTAGAGTAATAATCAAGTCAAATGATATTTTAGAATGAAAGAGTTTATAGCCTTCTACATTAATGCTCTCTATTATATAAATGTATTGTTCTGTCCATTTTTTCTAAATTGTAAAGACTTGTTTTTCAGTATTATTTTTTTGACTGGTATTTCGATTTGTTTTAGTGTATTTTCTATCTAGTCTTTAAAACTATTTTCTATATCATTGGTTAGACAAAAATGCTAAGTAAAATTAGTAAAATAATATCTTATTAAATCATATTGACTGGACGTTTTTATAAATAAAAATATGATTACAAAATTAATTATTTGTTTCTATTTAGATAAGCTTTTTTTTTTTTTTTTTTTTTATGAATTACTATGTTACTGATTTAAACAATGTTCCTTCTCTCTACTTTATTTGAGACTGTTTCGTTTCTATTTCTTTATTCTTATAATCTATAATAATATAAATTGTCTACGGGTAATGTCTTATGGTATTATTTCCAAAGTTATTAAAATAATGTAATTTGTAAATATTTAAAAAAAAAATTCATAACAGCCTAAATTAGATGTAGGATCTTAAGATCATAGCGGGTATGAATCATAACTGAATTTATGTATATTCAATAAGTTATTTTTAAATTCTATATATGTTGCCTATTAACAAAAAATATAGATTATTAATTCAATCAATAAACAAAGATTTGTCATTAATTGAACTGTTTAGCAGAGCTAGTGGACTATAAATCTAGAGCACTATTATTTATATTTTTTACTTTCCACTGTACTCTGCCTTATAAATAATACAGGTCTTCGAATAAGTGACATTTAACACATGCCTGCTAATAGCTCACTCATTGAGTTGAGATTATCCTTGGTTTTCTTTAGCCTTCCTGCTCGGTAACCTCCTTCTTATAGCTCCTTTTGTTCTCTTGGTAATTGGGCTGAATATACTATCTTCTTCCACCCAAGCAGTTTCAATGGTTGGGAAGTTTACTTTGAGCATAGTTAAGGGAGCTTACTTCTGTCAGAATGTAGAGCTCCGTTTCCCTCAGAAATTTAGCTTCACACTTTTATGATAGCTTCAAATAAGCTAAAATCATTTGATCATCATTGCATCATTTGAAAATCATTGCAGCATCTTTTGAGGATATAATTTACAAAACTTTAAGTTATCTAATCATAAAAATAAATCATTTATCATGAATATGCCATTTGTGAACAGTGGAACGTAAACTGTATAAGATTTGATTATTTCTGTTTTTAAAGTATTATTTTTTAACTGATATTACTTTGTGTGAGTTCATCACTGTAATTGATGAAAATCAAGTATTTAACCTTTATTCAGTTTTATTATTACTGATTACTTGTGTTTAATATTAAAACAACATATTCTAGAAATGTTTTATGTCTGATAGTCATGAAATCTACTAATATATTTTTAATGCTATGTTAAGGTACATTTGTATAAAGCCATTAGTATTATTTTTAAAAATTACAATATTTTCTAAGACAAAAATAGTATACAATTGTTTATAGGCAACATTTTCTTATCTTTTAAATAAATATTTTGAAACTGCCTTAACTTGTAAATGTTTATTTTAAATAAATGTGCTTGAAATTATTTTAAAATATTACTGTGTAAATTTTTACTTTTATCATGTATTGGCATAGTTTAGAGGAATGATACATTATTTATATACATAAAATATATTTGTCAAACTATTAATATAAGTAGTTAAATATTTACATTTTTTTAATTTATGTTTGTATGTATGTACACACACACACACATTTACATATATAAATATATATATATATATATATATATATATATATATATATATATATATATATATATATATATATATATATTCATAAATAAATTTTATAAAATTAAGTTATATATTTCTAACTACCTTAAAACTCTGTATTTCCATTATCTAGCAAACCACATTTCTTTTTGAATTCCATATTTGATTTACCTATCTCTGACCACCTTTAATTAAGAACTGAAATCTACTCCCATAGCACCCATTGTCGGCTATCAGATTTGAATACAACACCTGATCGAACCTCATGTGTTGACAAATCATTACTTATCCAATCTTCGTGTATCCCTATGCATCTCCTTCTGTCTTCCAATTGTCGCTCAATCCCTTCCAATTTTCAAATCCCACGATTTAATCGTTTAATTTAATAACCATGTTCAGGTTCATTGTTGGATATAGATTGGAAAGGAAGGCTTTTTTTTTTAAACATTTAGTGTTAAATTCATAATTTATTTTCATTTATCATTTGTAAATGTTAATTCTTCTGTACTTTGCATTTTACTGGAATTCATATCACAATTCCTGTAGGATTATTCTAAAGGGAAATCTATAATAAATAAAGAACTTATTATTATTAAAAAAAAAATTATTTGAAATTAATATATATATTTTTTTTATTGATAGCATTCTATGTTTTCTATATTTAAAAGAATTGATAATTTTAGAAAGATTATCAAGATGATAGATCTTTTGACGATAGATAGATCTTTGAACTTTGTATAAAAAAATATTAAGCCGTTAATTTCCCCGTTTCAAACATGTAAATTTCCTTGAGATGCGCCCATAATAATTTTTTTTGTAATAATTCCCAAATGATAGTTTATATTAACTTTAGATTGAATATTCCTTTATTGTATTACTACTATAAAGGAGGGTGATCATATGCAACTACCTAGAAATATTCATACTTTCATAGGCGCACTAGCAAGATGTACCACAATAACCACTTTGAGAAGTACGTCCCTCTCTTGGAAAAAGAGATATAAAAATATAACTGGCAGGTCCCGTATAAACCAAATATTTACACTGAAAATTTTATTGGAGAAGATTAAAGCACATATGACCATCACCACCTCTTTGTTGATTAAAATCAGACAGTGTAACTTGATCAGAAGTATAACATGATTTTATCAAAGATAAATCTTCCTAAAAATAACAATAGCTTCGAAGTGTATATAATAGTGTTCATTTCTAACAATAGCACTTTGTCCCAAACTGTGGGGCAAGATAAAGAGATACTCTTGCTTCTCTACTCATAAATTTTGTGGTAATGAAAGCCGTGCCTGACTCAGTCTTCCAACTGCTGACCACCTTTACCATTAGCACAGGCTTGTTTTTATAGTATGCTGGCGACTTTTCAGTTTAGATCAGATCACTTTTTATGTGAGCCATGTGTACTTCTAGAAGCTACCACAAACTTTTTTGGTCATATGCCCTACAAGAAATATATGATAGTCGAATAAAACGGTACTATTATTGGAACCTTTGATTCTGGACCATGCAAGTTTTCAAATGTAAGTAGCATCACATCCCTTGACATTAAACAGCAAAACAGTATCTCCATTAAGATCAGCAGGATGAACCCCATTGCCATTCAATGCAACTTTGTACTGCCGGGGCAGGAGTGATTTCCCTCTAATAGAGCTAAGATATACTGGTGTATATATATTATGTATTGTTAAATATATTACACAGTTCTGAATATACTGACTTGTGTTGGTATGATTCACAGGCCCATTGCTATCTAGAAACTTACATTGTAAATTTTATTATCAAACCAAAATAAATTTTAGAGAATCTTGCCCCTAAATTAAACTCTGAGCTTTTGCAGTTTTGGCAAATTGGGGATCAAGCTCAGTGCCTTACTGGTAATTTTTTTGTTTATCGTGATCAGGATCAGAACTTTTGTCTACTCTCATTCAAATGCTTTCTTTATATGTGCAAGGACATATATTTGGTTTTGGAATTATTTGAATTCTGTCCTAATATAAGTAGGAGTGCCGAAGGAAGTTCCTGTTAAAGGGGGAGTAGGAATCACCATGTCTTATGCTACACATAGTAGAGTCAAAGACTGGAATCCAATCTTCTCCAGGTTATACTTGTAGACCTCAGGTATCATGACTACTTTATATTTAATCAAGGAATATGCCAATATTTCAGTATGAGTAATAAGGGGAGCAGAGAAAGCGCCTGGCAAGTCTGAGCCTTAAGTTTACCAATGATAAAAGTAGTGGCTCTTGACGATCCAAAAAAAAAGTAATCTTTTCTCTGCTGAATTGGAAGAATGCCTCAGTGCTCTGGAATTGGAAGGAAGTTTCCAACTTCCATTTTAGAAACTGCCAAGCAAACAAAATGGAAAAGAAGGGAAAATAACCAAAAGGATAAATGCAGTAAATGGTGGGATGACAGTGTAAAATCAATTATAAACAAAAGGAAGCAAACATGAAAGTCATACCAACAAAATAAGAAGCTCTTAATGGAAGAAACAATTCAAATTTCGAAGAAATCCTGACAAGGATTTGGGAAAAGCTTCGATGAAACCACAGAGAAAACATCATAAATATTTTATACTACATGCAAATTTAAGAATTCACCGAGGAACAATTGTTATCTAAGAATGGGAGAGAAGAGCCATTTTAACTCATCTTAAAGATGGGACACGCGAGACCGTCTCAGAGTACCAAGGACAAATCTTATACAACAGTTCATTGTTCGTTTTAATCTATCCTCAAGTTCATTTGAAAGGCCCCCGTATATCGCATTACAGTAGTCAAATTGAGGGAAGATAAGAGATGATATGAGGAGATTACGGATAGGTTGCGATGTCGAGAACGATGAAATAACTTCAGGGAACTTATTGACCGACGGGATATTTGGGCGATGTTACAACACATATAAGAAAAAGCATGATACAGAGACGGAAGTACCTGCCAGGCATCCCTGGAATTTAAGGCTGCCCTTGACTGAATAGATCTCGTAACCGCGATAAAATCTACCGGTATGTAATAATTTTATAGGAGGATTAGTGATCTAGATCTGCTCACTTTTTTCAGAATATTAATATTCAACTTACCGTTGGGGAAAATGTAATTTCAATTGCAATAACTGTGATTTGGAATTTTTGATTGGCTTATCCCTTTAATGTACTTGCGGACCAGAATAATTGCGGCTAATGAAGTAATTTTTTTTTTGCAATTCGAAATTATACTAATTGTATTGCAAATAATTTTAATATTTAGAAGTTACCCAACACTGATTAAGAGCAATGCCTTCCTGATCGCTTATTTTACTATTACACATCACATTAAGAAATTCTGATATTCGCCGGGTTGTTAACCACCTTATTAGTTATAACCTTGCTGGATGTTTGTTTCTTACTTATATAAGTTGTCTGATTAAGTTTCATGTGTAAACTTACGAAGAAATTCAATGCAGTTATTTGCTTATATGATACTTCTATATTCTAGTCGTTGGCTATTTTATGCGCAATTTTTGTTTACTCTTTTCAGGTTACTTATGATCTACCTAGTTGTTTACTCTTTATGAAGTAAGCAGGTCCCTTAACCTAAGTAAATTTCAAACCAGTGTTAGTTTAGTCCCAGAGTTTATATTTACTATTCTAAGTATTAAGAATGCTCATTATAATGTTCTGGATTTACTGTTGTAAGGCATTATTAACAATTTAATTTTCATGGTTCTCATTTGATAGGTGTATACATTATAGGATGAAGCAAGATTATGAATGCTGTGATCTTTTCTTGTTGCTGACTTTAGTTATCAAGTTCTGTGGTTATTATGTCTTGAACATCCTTATACATAGGGTTGCCAGATGTCCGTTTTTTTTTTATGTTTGTCTGGTCAAGAAAATCTGGGTAAACCGGCCAAAAGAATGTTTTTCTTGCTATAAACCTTTGTTAAAAGCTGTGTCATCGAATGCCAAATATACCCAAAAGTAAATTGTAAGCTTTTTTATCATTTTATCTGTAATATTTATGAGCTAATAAAAAAATTAAAAAGTAGTCTGGTTGTTTTTCCCGAACACATCTGGCAACCCTAATTATATATGTTTCTATTTTATTACTAACTTATTGTATCATTAAGGTTATTAACTTCCTAATATTATGCATATAGAAGTTGTTTTTTATATATAAAGCTTAGTGAATAGTCTTAATATTGATTTAATAAGTAGTACTTGTTTACTTTAATTTAGTTTGTAATGATTGAATGTTTGAGAAGTCAATTATTCTGCTTAGTTGTACTTGTATATATTACTCATTCATCTGAAGCATTTTGGATATTTAAACTTTAGTGTTCAACTTTGTAGAATTCCTGTGTGAATTAATCTAGATTTCTGGTTTGCCTAACATACTTGTTTATGCTGATACATTTTCATTTTTTTTTTTCATGAATTAGGATGGATAATCATTTGATTACATATTTCCTTTTTTTTTTCACAGGAATCTTATAAGAATGTATCCAATTTATTTTAAAAAAAATATATAAAATAATGGTTATTGCCATCTTCCTGTGTGATATAATACAATGATATTTTATTATTATTTTTAGTTTGTAAATATGTTTATCTTTGCTAGAGGTAACATTTTCTCCCTAATGGTGTTAAATTTTACTACGGTCCATAGTTGTTCATCTTTGCTAATACTAAGAAAATAAATATTTTTTCCAATTAAAAGAAAGATGTTATTTCTAGACCTAAATGTATCCATTTTGTAAAAAGAAAATACATTCAAATTAATTAATATTATATTGCTCAATAATTGTTTTGTTTTTTATATAGTGGAACCAGAATCTTTCAAAAGAGACCACAACTATGTTCAAGAAGCAGCAGTCCGTTGTAATAAATGTGGTAAGGCTTTCAAACAACGTAGACATCTCAAACGGCATTTGTCAAGGAATGGAAATAAAACTGCGTGTGGTTTAATATCAATTGATGAACAACTCAATGACCAGTAAGTTTTTATTTAGACTGATTATTTCTTCCGTTGTTAATTATTTAAGCTACAAATTGAGGGTATTGCATTTACTTAGAAATTAAATTGTTTTTTTGCTAACCAGTAGGATCAAAGTTTATTTATTCAATCTTATAAGGCTGATATTAACATCCTATTCATTGGTTTGTTTAACAATGTAAGTTGTTAATATAAAGCAGTACTCAGGATGTATCTATGATAATGTTAATTAGGACTGTAAATTCAAAAGTAAAAGAAAAGTCAAGTTAACAGACTTGTAACAGAGGGGGACTGTTAACAAAAAAAAAAATCACCTCTGTACTTTTGAGAACCTTAACACATACTGGTCGAATAATTTATGTAATTTTTGTAACATTGATAGCGGTCAATTATTTATAGATGTTACATTAATATTATGTACTATTAAACAATTAAATTGGTATATTAAGATAGAAAATAATTTAATCATTGATCAGTGGTGCAAAATCGGAGACCATTGAATTAACAAGAGTCGTCTAGTCCAAACCCACTCTCACAGCTGCTACTTTTCTAATAATCTCTATATCTAAAATGGATTTGAAGGAATATAATGTTCCTGGTATATACCGTAGTAAGTCTTGAATTTTGCTGTTGTATATTGATATTGTATTTAGTTAATGACAGTTCTACCTCACCAAATCTCTATCATATGTTAAAAATGGATTTACTGATGTTAAAAGTATATGATCTAGGATTCCACATTATGTCCACCAATTTGGACAATCGTTTTCCATATCAAAGCTACTTTAACGTTTCTATTTTGTCCTGTACACCTTTCATAGTAAACTAATGGGATGTATAAAAAAAAATGACCGTCTACTGGCCTTTTTCACATTCCACATGGGGAGAAGATGGCGACTTAACAGTATCTTTTGATACACCACACTCCCTGGCAAGTTCGCGAGTCCTTGTGAACGGATTTGACTCAACAGCTTCCTTCAGAAACTCATCAATATCCATTAATGATCGTCCTGAGCCCTTCTTCCTTTCCAACGTCGTATCTCCACTGCTAAATTTTTCAAACCAATGCCGCACTGTGCGCTGGTCAAGGACATCTTCCCCTTCATATTTAATAATTTCACTTGAGTTGCTTCAGCAACTGTGAAATTTGTTTTCCAGTAATGTTTTAAAATCACGAGAATTTCATAGGATACTGTCATGGTTCTTTGAAATAAATAAGTAAACTGAGGCTTTTTTTAAGAAGTCCAGTGTTAATAAACAAGCTTAAAGAATGCTCTAAAGGGATTATTAAGTGTTGGTAAATAATAAATAGCATTAAAATATTAACAGACTTTTGAACTCTGGATTTTGATAAAATGGTAAATTTTTTTTCTACACCCTAAAATAATGTGTCTTTTACTTCTTAAATTTTTAAAATGTTTTAGAATTCATGAAACTATTTCTTGAGCACCTCTAGATCTAAATAGTTTAATTGCAATGTTGAAAATTTCATATTTGGAGTTGTAGCATTTAGTTTTGTATCTCCCCTTTTTGTATCACCTAAAGTGTTTTTTTCCACCACCAGGTTTCAATAGATTTTTATCAAAACTTCTAAAAAAAAAAAATCATTTTTAAATTTAATATTTAACAATTTTATATCAATACACATAACATATTGAATTTTAAATATAATTGATAATATGGACGAATAAAAAAAGATATATATATATATATATATATATATATATATATATATATAAATAAATTGATAACGGTATGGGAGACTGAGAGGAAGATATCAATTGCAAAGGAAAAACACAACAGAGGAAAAGTGAGAAAGGGATTTAGTGGGGAAAATTTGCACAAAACAATAGAGAGAAAGGCTGAAGGAAGAACCCAGTGGCGGAAAACATCAGATGTAAAAAAGTCTTAGCTATAAAAAAAAATTAGATGCTAGGTAAAACACTTTAATAATATGTTACATTTAAACAATATTAATAGTCCAGGATCCCTGGTACATTTTTGCACTTGATTATTATCAAGCTGAATCTTCGTGAATAGCTTCGTTTTGATGAGACGCCCAACAATTTCCTTTGCGAAAATTCTCGATTGTGTTACCTAACCTAACAGAGGTAGCAAGAATAAAATATGTCGTTAGAGAAGAATTGGTTGACTGTAACTTCTAATGTAAGGAAGAAATATTTGGGGATGCAGTCAATAAAAACACCTTAATAAGTGTAACTTATTTATTGTGTGCCGACGTTTCGGCCTACAATGTAGGCCATCTTCAGGGCTAAGAGAGAGAAACAAACAGAAAAACATTTAAAAAAACGTTGCAGTAACAAGAATATTGTGACAAGTAATGTGGAAATTAAAATAGTGAATAGATATGATAATTAAAGATAACGAATATAAAAGTGGTTACAGAATATAAAATTAAAATAGTGACAGATAATAATAAAATTATAGATGATGAACAGAAATTAAAATAGTGACAGATATAATAATTAAAGAATACGAATATAAAATACAGAAAATAAATGTACAGAAAGGATAAAATGTAAACATAATATAAAGGGAAAGAAAAATGAGGAGGTAAACGGAAAGATACAAAATGAGAAGATTAAAATATAGAAAAAGGGGTGGAATATGAAGGATTTAGAAAAAACTAGTTTAATTATAAATATATATAAATGGTATGATACCAGACTTCTAAAGGTTACATAAGTAAAATGTAATAATACAAGAATATGTAGAAAGAAAAGATTGATACATTTGAAAAATTAAAAATAATGTTTATCAATATGAACTCTAAAGTATGAAAAGAAAATAGAAAATATAAGCAAGGGAAGTTAATATATTGTATACAGTTAGAAAGAAGTTGTATTAATATAAAATATGATATGAATATAACATAAACATATAGAAAATAGGTATAGAAATTCAGTAGATGTAAAAATGTGAGGCTAAATAATAATGAACTCTATGCTATTAACATCTGATAGATGCCAAAAATTGGTGTGAGAAACAGGTGCGAAGAAAGGTGAAGGTGGAAAGGATGGAGATAAGATAAAGATTAAGATGTGTACTAACCAAATATACCAAGCGGCAGCGAAGACGATCAACTGCCAAATGAAAATATGTTAAAACTGTGTCGGAAGCGCTAACCGCGATCTCTGACGGTCAAAAACATAACTAAGAAGGGGGAAGGGGAAATGCATGAAAAAATATGTCGATTTGATGATTCTCCAAAATATAAGGATAACGTACCACGCAATTTGTAGGACAATATGACTGTTAAATTATATAAATATTAACTAAGTAAAAAAACAAAAAAAATCAGCTGGTTAGTTATCATTTTTAATGATTGATGATCGATAACGAGGTCATCAAAAATGATTACTAGCCAGCTGATTTTTTTTTTTACTTAGTTAATATTTATTTAATTTAACAGTCATATTGTCCTACAAATTGCATGGTACGTTATCCTTAAATTTTGGAGAATCATCTAATCGACATATTTTATCCTTGCTACCTCTGTTAGCTACCACAATCGAGAATTTTCACAAAGGAAAAAAAGGACAAGGCGTCTCATCAAAACAAAGCTATTCACGAAAATTCAGCTTGATAGTAATCAAGTGCAAAAATGTACTAGGGATCCTGGACTTTACTATAAGTTAAATGTGCATACTTCAAATTTTTCTAAACCTATAAGTGCATATATGTACCCAGCGAAAGCAATCGTTGGGGACTATGAGCACATTTGTGCATTTTTCAATGCTTTCGGTTTTTTATGTGTTTGTTCAGCCTATTATTTTTAAAATGCTAATTCCTTCCCAATAATAGAAAAATATCCCAAAAATCCTGACATGTACCATTTGGCAATACACACAATAGACCTTCCCTTACAGGGAGGTATAAGTATTCGGCATGTTGACGGCTCTGAGAGATAAGGTGGCTCAGAACCTACTAACTGGTTATATACTTGCTGTGTATATTATACTGCTGTGAGCGGTTATATGGTGTTAAGAAAGGTTTTCCAATTGTTTAGTTAACTTGGTATGACGAAAATGTCAAGTAAAACGCAGCAGAGCTGCAGAACTTCTCCTGACAAGTTCTGTTATATTTGTGGAGAATTTCTTCATTTTCAAGCAAGGCCATTTTCTGAAAATGTAAAAAAAGCCTATTTTCTACATTTCGGTTTTTCAATCAGAGATCAATAACCATTAGGCCCCCCCCCCATGTGTGCTGTGTAAGCTATAGCATGTTACTGGTGCAGTGGATGCAAGGGAAGAGAAAAAGTATGCCTTTTGCAGTTCCAGTGATTTGGCAAGAACCCACCAATCATCTTAATGATTGCCATTTCTTTATGACAAAGACTGAGGGTTATTCCAACAAAGGAAAGCAAAACATCGAATACCCGAATGTATCTTCTGCCATAAGACCTGTTCCTGACAATGCAGAACTACCAGTACTGGCCGGAAAGTATAGAATTTCAACCAGGAAGTAAAAATGTTAAATATGTGCCTCTTTTAGACCCAAAAAATGTTCTTCTGCCAACTTTGCACATTAAACTTGGGCTCATGAAAAACTTTGTGAAAGCTATGAGTAAAGAGGACGAAGGATTTAAATACCTAAGGCAAGTCTTTCCCCAGTTAAGTTATGCCAAACTTAAAGAAGGAATTGTTATTGGTCCACAAATTAGAAGATTGCTGGACGATGTGCATTTTAAAGAAAAGTGCAAGAACTTAGGGCTTGGAACGCATTTGCAAATGTAGTGAGAGGCTTTTTAGGGGTGTTTCACTGGCGGATCTAGGAGAATTTTCAGGGGGGGCCCATGGGTCCATGTGAATTTGTTATCACTGTATACGATCCATATAGGAAGATGTATAAGATACTTAAAATATCAATTTTTAATTTAAGACAACTGAGGCCAGTAAACAATAACATGGATAAAATAAGCTCCTTGATCAAAGCGGTAGCTATCTATAAGTGATTGAACAACATAAAAGGGTTCGGGATCGCCGATTTCGGATGCACCCATTGAGAAAACATTCGATACAATGAATAATTTTGGTGTGTAAAACATGTTTTTTCTTGTTGAAAAATAACTAAAATTCAAGTCAATATCAACTAATGAGAACTAGGGGGGGCATGGCCCCCCCTCAAATCCGCCAATGGGGTGGTTAGGCAGCAATGATGGTTGTTTACTGGTGGTTTTTAAAGAGAGATGTAACCCCCCATAAAATAAAAAAATAAATTTAACGTGTTTTAAAAAAATGTTTTTGATGTATATATGCTCCTCAGATGTTAACTTAATGTAAATTATAAAAATAATAGATATATAAGAATATATATATAGTTAATATATTATAGGAGAAATTGTCATTTAAAACTCCCAGGCATTAGGAAGGCAGGTAAATTGTTTTTACAACCAAACTGTCAACAAGGAATATTATTTGAGCGTTATGCATTCATTGTCAAATTATATGATTCAGGCAAGGGAAAAATATAAGAAACTAGCGGCTCACAGCCAGCACATTACCCACACATTACAAGGGAACAACTTTATTTCTCACTGTTATATAAACTCCCACCTAACCATGGGTGCCTACATCAACCAAAGAGATACAATATTTCAACACCCCTTCTCAATTTTGATTTTTTTTTAAGCAAAAAGAATTTTTAAAAAAATATACAACAAAAAAACAAAATTGCCACAAAGGCTTAGTCTAAAAAAAATTAAGTACATAAGTTCATTACAAAATTGACAATTTCTCTCTTAAAAATTCAAACCTTTGAGCCACTAAACCTTTTGTTAAAATATCTGCTATGTTATTTTCTGACTGTACATATTCAATTTTAATTTTATTATTTGCAATTAAATCCTTTATAAAATTTACTTTTATGTCAATATGCTTTGATCTTTTTGAATTTTCATAATTACTTAACATAAATATGGCACTTTTCTTATCCACCTTTATTAAGGGCACTTTATCACTAGCACTCACTGACATACTTCTTGCTAAGTTGTGGAGATGTATGACCTCTGCCACTGTCTGTGCTGCTGCTACATACTCCGCCTCGGCTGTAGAGAGTGCGACGCTCTGCTGCTTTACAGACTTCCATGAAATAAGATTCTCACCGAAGTAGACAGCAGTGCCACTGGTGCTTTTTCGGTCTCGACGATCGCCTGCCCAGTCTGCATCAGAGTATGCTATGATGTCCAATGATGGATTCTTCTTAAATACAAGTTTACAGTCTTTAGTTTGGTTTAAATATCTCAATATACGTTTGGCTGATTTCCATAAACTGGGATTTGGTCTATCTAAAAATTGACTCAAATATGAGGTAGCAAACATAATGTCTGGTCTACTTATCATACAAAGGTACATTAAACCTCCAATCAATTGACGGTAGGGAACATGTATCACTTTTCCGTCTCCTTGTGATAAACCATCACTAGCTAAAGGAGTGGAAACACCTTTGCAGTCAGACATATTGAATCTGTCTAGCAATGCACTAATCATGTTTTTTTCTGAAATCTTGATTTCTTCTTTGTTCCTTGAAATGTTTGCACCAAGGTAACAGTTAATTTCTCCTAAATCCTTAGCATTAAATTTACCTTTCAACAATGAAGTAAAATTGCTTAGCTCTTCTTTCTTTCCAACAAGTAGTATATCGTCTACAAACAGTACTAGCCATAGATTTCTTCCAGAATAGAGACAAACATCACAACTTGATCTAATAAGTCCATTTTTTGTTACAAATTCGTGAAATTTCCGGTTCCAGCTTCTTGGTGCTTCTTTAAGTCCATATAATGCTTTCCTTAGTTTTAACACTGGGCTGTTATTATCGACCCCTTCTGGAGTCTTGATGTATATATCTTGTTCTAGCTCACCGTTTAAAAATGCAGTTGGAATATCCAGCTGTCTAGTCAAATAATTTTTGTTTAATGCAAAAGACAAAATCATTCGTACGGTAGACATTTTTGCAACAGGGGAATATACATCGTAAGTACATTCTTCTTGAAAGCCACGAGCCACTAATCTGGCTTTTTTAAGACCATTCTGTTTAGTCGTGAAGACCCATTTAGTATCGATGGGCTTAACACCCTCAGGAAGTTTAGCTGGCTCCCAAGTTTCAAACTTTTCAAGTGCTTCTAGTTCGGTTTCAATAGCTTTATTCCAGCCTTCACCAGATTTTACAGCTTCAGAATATGAAGATGGATCACCAGCTAATAAACAATATGCACTATACAATTCATAATCATCAAACCTTTTTTGAAGTTGCGTCTCTCTTCTTATCTTCTCTCGAGCTTCTTTCTCTTCATCATCTTCAAATCCATGAAACGGCTCCTCATCACTGGTTTCATCTTGCATTGCCTGTTCTTTTTCTTCAGGTTCACTATTCTCTTTCGTGATGACTCTTATTGGTGTTTTGTCGGTTTTATTCCAATCACTATATTTTATATTATTTTCATCGAATGTGACATCTCTGGATATCTGTATGGTATTAGCTTCAGGGTCCCAAAGGCGATACCCATTTGAGGCGTAGCCTATAAAAATAGTTGGTTTAGCACGAGGTTCTAATTTCCCTTTCTTAGGCAACTGTAAAGCCCAGACTTTGGCTCCAAAAACTCTTAATTTTTCTAAGTCTAGCTTTCCGTGATAAATTTTGGCGGGTATTCCTCCTTTCAAAGCCGCTGTTGGGGACCGATTAAGCTGAAAGGCAGCTGTTCTAATTGCCTCGCCCCAAAGAATCTTGGGCAACCCTGTATCGATGAACATAGTTCTCACTTTGTTAAGCAACGCTCCATTCATTCTCTCAGTTCTGCCATTCATTTGAGGAGAATATGGAGCTGTGTATTCGATACGTATTCCTTTATCTTGACAAAACTTCTGAATGATTTTATTAGAGAACTCACCTCCGTTATCACAACGTATACGGCAAACAGGCCCGAACTTGGTTTCTGATTCCTTGATATAATTTATTAAATTGTAGGTAGCTTCATCCTTGCTTTTTAGTAAATACACCACAGAAAAGTGAGAAAAGTCATCAAGAACAACTTGGAAATATTTTTCTCCATTGATTGTAGCAGGAGTCACAGGTCCACTTATATCGGTGTGGATGAATTCCCCAATCCGACTTGATTTTGGTTCAACGGAAGGATTAAAAGGAAGCCTAACAGCCTTGCCCTGTTTACATGAATCACAAACGTCTTTAGAATAAGGCAATCCCATTTCTTGGAGTCCTTTTCGCCCCAAATGCCCCAATCTTCTGTGCCATAAATTCAAATCGTTCGCGATGTTACACTTTTCAACATTAATAAACAGGTTTAGTATATAAAGCTTTCCACATAATTGGCCCTCTATAATGTTATTGTTATTATGAACAATCATTGTCTTATCATTTCTGAAAATTACCTCCTTTCCAGATTCCACTATTTTCTTCACTGATAATAAATTTAATGTCAGATTTGG
This sequence comes from Arma custos, assembly GCA_037127475.1. Taxonomy (NCBI): domain Eukaryota; kingdom Metazoa; phylum Arthropoda; class Insecta; order Hemiptera; family Pentatomidae; genus Arma; species Arma custos. The sequence continues at coordinate 41,190,667 of CM073760.1, forward strand.
TCAACAAACGCCTCCAGTCGAATTTTTACTTGATTATTTGTAACGTGTAAAATACCTTTTTCCTTGGCTAAAAGTGATTCTCCGTTGGCCACATTTATTCTGATGGATGGTTTCAATTCCACTATGCCCGACATATATTGTCTCATCTCTGCGCGAACAAGGTGATCAGTGCATTCGGAGTCCAAAACAAATCGCACTTGTAGGTCACTTAAATTTCTACCCGAAAACACAGCATTTTTTACACTATTTTCAACAGCAACGAAAACAATTTCCTTTTCCTCGGTTTCACAACAATAACCTCTCCTTGGTTGGTTGTTGTTATCGAATGGCCGATGTCGATTGTTGTTATCGTTCGATGATCGATTTTCCCGATTACCAACTTTATTGTAATTAGCATTATTTTGTTTAGAACTGCTTTTGAATTTGAGTTTTGGATATTTCGCCACTAAGTGTCTGGTGTCACCGCATTCGAAACATTTCCTGACGGAATGTCCACTTTTAGGGCGTGATATGAATGATGCTTCGTCGATAACGGTGCCTTGCATATTCATTTTGAGTTCTGCATCTAAAAGCCTTGATTTTACAAAGTCCACAGTGAGCTCCGTATCCATTGCTTCCAACACTGTCACAATATGTTCATATTTATCGGAAAGAGTTAATAATAAGTGACAGACCTGATCGTCTTTTGTCATCTTGGATCCCATAGCTTCAAGATCTCTGACTAGAGCATCAAATTTAATAAAATGGTCTTGCAGACTCGTAGTGCACTTTAATGTTAACAATTTCTTCCGAACTAAGAGTTTAGATATCGTACTCTTCCGTTCAAACACATTACTAAGCGATTTCATCATTTCCTTGGCTGATTCCGCACCTCGAATGTAGTCTATATGACGATCAGTAACACAATTAATAATTACATTCATTGCCTTTTTATCCATAGACTTCTTCTCGTTGGTGTCCGGCTTCCAATCATCTTCAATCGTTTCTTTGAACCCTTTTTCATCCAGTAAGGTGGTGACACGGAACTTCCAGTTTTTAAAATTTGTATCTGTTAGTTGGGGAAAGATCATTACGTTGTTGTTGGCGGCCATAGTTCTCGAACGGTTACGACGGATTTTTCAGTCTCAATCACACGATTCACTACCGGTACTTTCCACGATTATAACACGGCACTACGTACTTCTGGGCCCATAACCTGTCAAATTATATGATTCAGGCAAGGGAAAAATATAAGAAACTAGCGGCTCACAGCCAGCACATTACACACACATTACAAGGGAACAACTTTATTTCTCACTGTTATATAAACTCCCACCTAACCATGGGTGCCTACATCAACCAAAGAGATACAATATTTCAACATTCATATCGTTCCACAACCACCGTATTCGCCTGATTTGGCTCCATGCGACTTTTGGCTATTCAGCAAACTCAAAAGGCCAATGCGGGTACGCCGTTTTGACACGATTGAGAAGATAAAAACCGAATCGAAGAAGGTCTTGAAGGCTTTACCCAAAAAAGACTGTTTCAAGGACTGGAAAAAGTGTGTTTTATCGGATGGGGATTACTTTGAAGGGGATGAAATTGATTTGGAAGAATAAAAAAAGAATTTACATTTTATAAACAAATTTACCTTACTTTTTGATCACAGTAGTATGTATAAGTATAACATAAGCTAAGGCATTAAAGAAAGACAGATTATGAAATAATCAGGTTTTTAGAAAAAAATTAAACATTTTTCAAAATATTAAAGCGCTCAAATTAGCTAAAACTTTCTGATATTTTTAATGAATTTTACAATAGCTATTATTGATATTTTATTCGTAGTCACCTGATACCCTAAATACCTGTAAAGGCCCACCAGATTGTTTTTATGTTGTAACTATAAATTTTACCTATTTTAATAGATGATTGATGCTTAAAAATAACATTCTATTATCACACAATGTTGTGCAAAATAAATACTATAATCATTTACTAGTCGTGCCATGTACTTTTAATTAAGCAGTAAAATAGAGCTGGCAAATGCGAAAAATATTCAGCCCACTGCGATGGTGCACGTGCAGTCTCTCTGGACTGCATTGGCCTGTGAGTCGTCCACACTTTAAGGGTTAATAAATAGGTTAATACTTCCTCATTACATTTTGTAACATGCTGTTCAGCTCACTATCTGTATTATCTATTTTATTCACTTCTTTACATGATTATCACAAAAACATAAAAATCGGGGGAAAAAAATTGAGAAAATATAGTGAATGAAGAACTAATTAGAGTGAAACAGCAGGGTGACTATTGGTTGTTAGATTAAGTGAGGTCCTTAGTCTATAAGATATACCCACCTCAAGTTTTGGGAGAACAGAATCAATTTTTACTGGTCCTTTTCTAAATTCTTCTCCCTGAATAAAATGTTTGAATGGAGAGATTTCAGCATAGTATTTATTATATGCTTATGCTTACTATCAGTAGGTATCAACGTTCCTTTGATAAATAAAGTAATTTCCCTTTTCAGGCATTCTGCAAAAATGAATGAATTATTTGCTTCTGCCATAAAGTTTGGTTATTCTCATGCGCTTGAGCCAATTTTGGAACATCTTTACTTACCTACTGAAACATTTTCGGGGAGAAAAGTGGTAAATTACGTGTACATTTAAACCCTGTTGCATTATGTTACATATACTGTTTCACATTTTTTAAAATTTTTGTCATTAATATTTTTAATATTATATTTAATAATAAAAAAAAAAACCTGTACCACTAAAACCCGTGAAGGGTCTTGGGTTCAGTACAAGGTAGAGACTGTACTGTTTCATGGACAACGGTTCTGCAAGGAGGTGACTTGCCCTAGGTCACGCTCAACCGCCAGATTTTCCCCCCTTATTTTGGTACCCTATTTTTATAATATTTCATAGAGACTGGGTGAGCCCCAGGAGGGTCCTAGATCCTATATGATCCATCTCCGGCTGCCAACAGACTAAGTTAAAGTCTTGCCCGCAGTGGGATTTGAACCAGGATTTCCGGCATGTTAACTCAGTGCTCTACCACTGAGCCACTCCACTCACAATAATAATAACATAAATATTTTAATGTTACAATATTTATAATCAGCTATTATACCCTTGTTAAAACTTTTCCATTATTTAATTATCTATCTCCCTAATTACTATAAACAACATTAGGAATACGCATTTATTCCTAAAAACAATTTTATTTTTTAAAAATAATTTCAAACCTACTAAAACCTACTTTTGTTAAATAGTCAGCATACTTCCATTCATTGCCATGAGAATGAAACATATGTCAATGTGATAGGGATAGGGCCTGTGCAATGATATATTGGGAATCATTTTGTTCACTGTTGGTTTTAAAAGTACACTAAATACAATAATTTTCTTAAGAACTTATTCATTTTGACCTTAACACTTTAATGGCCGCACACACAACATGTGTGTGACAGTCGGAACTACTCTTAGCTTCCACTCACACAACAAATGTTTTTGGCCGATACCACAATTTCTGGGCGATGATTTATGAGTGCAAACAATTTTGGATATTACATCTTTGGTTTTAGATAATATTATGCTGTAGGCCATCTTCAGGGCAAATAGTGGGTGCGGTGACTTGTTACAACACTAAAACGGCCAACTGAACTCATATATGTATATATGAGATTTTAATATGTACTATATATATATGTATATTAAAATCGCAATTTGTATTAATACAAATTCATATTTATATAACTTTCCAATACGCAAATAATCTAATATTTTTATATCTTTATCTGTAATTTAACATTTGAGATTTAATATTGTGAATTTATTTATTTAGTTAAATTTTGTCCTGTTAATCCTTGAATCGTGGTTGTAAGTTCTCACGTCATGGAAGTAAATTGTGCCATGATCTGAGCCATCTGATTGACAAGAGCTATCATGAGATTCAATTGGTCCGTCTGCGGTGGTTGAGGTATATAGGCGAGAGTTTTTGGAGGCTCTGATGGTGGGAGCATGGTTTGACAGGTTGATGGTTGTCGTTCGATTGTCATTTTGGTACCTTCTAGAAAAGATGCGTATTTTGCACCCGGGCGAACTGTCATTAGTTTATGTATGTTTTGGTTAGTACTGATCTGCTTAGATCTCTTTTCTTCTATCCTTTTAGTCACTATTCCTTCTAATTTTTTCCTATGGAGACATTTTCTATAAGAAGGGATGTTGCGCTCCTTCACATTTGAAAATTTTGGTTCGGCTAGTCGCGGACATTCAGAAATGTTATGTGAGGTGCTGTATCTTACACATTTTACGGTATTGTTGCAGTAGTTTTTTGTCTGCCCAAATTGCTGACATTTATAGCACTGGGGCAGTAGGATATCCTTTCCTGGGATGTATTTCACAACCATGAATATACATCTATTGACGTGGTGTACTTTGTCTTGTATATCTTTTATAGTGATACCTTGTGGAAAAGTTATCACTATAGGTGATAATTCCATTTTTTTTTTGCGTTGGTTCCTCAGCTGGTGGTAAATTAGCTAGAGCGGTAAAGCTGTTCAATGCCACTACCGGTGGGGCTTCTTCTGCTTTCCATGTCTTCCTCTTGGCCGATTTCTTCCCTGTCTTTACTTTTTTGAAGGGAGCCTCATCTTCAGAGTCTGGTAGAGGTGTATTTAAGCCCAGCATGATCACTGCCTGTCCACTTCCTAATAAACCAATCCCCTGTCCTAGTAGCACTACACACTACAAAATCAAATAGACACTGCACAGCCTTGCTAGCTAGTCAATTTCCTACTCTTATCAGAGCAACGCTGTCCTGTCGTCTGTTGAGGTTCTATCCAAGTGATATGAATGGACCCCAATAGATTAAGGAGGAATCTAAATAAGAGTAGTAAGTAATAGTGTTTGTTTGGATAGATGTCTTTAAGAAGGTTCTTATACAAAAAATTATCGCATTTCAATACTTTGAGAATAAAGCAATAGAATACACTGTTACCATAGATACCACAATTATCTCTTCCCGATTAGTCCCGGGATTTAACTTTTAATTTATATCTTTTATGTAAAGCAAATAATACAATTTTATCGAGAAAGGAATGTAATGGACCACTTTTAGTTAAAAATCAATTTTACTCTTCAAAAAATTTTCAAACCGCGGGTTAAATATGAAAATCATTTCTTAAGGAGTGAACTTCAAAATATTTTCTTTATTGATAATATATAATCTGTTTTATTTTTTAAAGAGAAAAGATAGGCCCTCGACCGGGATTTGAACCCGGAAACTTTGTCTCACCGTGACATCGCTCTGCCAATTGAGCTATCCAAGGCCCCTCCCGGTCGAGAACAAGACTTCTCTCTTATGGATCCTATAGCCCTAGCGTGCTCCCGCCATTTTAGCAATGAATACGCAAGGATGAAGTTCTTTGAACATTAATTTTAATTTAGGATCATATTGACTTACGTCATATTATTATTTATAATTATTGGTCATTTTTTATGAGTTATAAATATTTTTATTTTTTAAAGAGAAAAGATAGGCCCTCGACCGGGATTTGAACCCAACAAGACTTCTCTCTTATGGATCCTATAGCCCTAGCGTGCTCCCGCCATTTTAGCGATGAATACGCAAGGATGAAGTTCTTTGAACATTTTATAGGATCCATAAGAGAGAAGGTTTGTTCTCGACCGGGAGGGGCCTTGGATAGCTCAATTGGCAGAGCGATGTCACGGTGAGACAAAGGTTCCGGGTTCAAATCCCGGTCGAGGGCCTATCTTTTCTCTTTAAAAAATAAAAATATTTATAACTCATAAAAAATGACCAATAATTATAAAAAATTATAATCTGTTTTGTTTTTTTAATAAAAAAAAAACCAAAGTTAATATTAATTCCTATTAATGTACTGTCTGTATTATTTTAACTTTGGCAAAAAAATTCTTAAAATTGATTTAAAAGGTTTAATATAGATGCATATCATCGGCTAAGAGTGTAAACCTGCTAACTCCACTTTTGGTCCAAAATTACATTCTTATACCATCTTTAAGATAAAGACTGTAAAACTAGCTAAACTCATTCTAAACATAAAATAGGCAAAAAAGTGTGATCCGTAAAACTGTAAAATCCATTTTATTCAAATCGCACGGCTAACTCCATGATTGACGCCACTTATATCTTAAAACTTATTAACGATCAAATTTTAGTATTTTATTAGTTTCTAATAATGTAGAACATCCAATAATACACCAACTGTATGTTTGGTTTTAACCTAAAACTGTAAAATTCAAATTTATTAAGTTTTATTCATCTCACGTAAATTTGTGTCAAAGTGAGTTGGCTGGTTTACATACTTAGCCGACGATATATTGATTTGATGAATGTAATTTTAAAGAGATTATTTTTGTTGAAAGTAGCTATATGTAAATGTAGTAGACTGTATTCTAAATGTTCCTTTGTATTTGATAAAAGTATTGATTACTATCATGAATTTGTTGATTAAGTTTCTTCATATCAATATTTAGACTGTTTAAACAGTGATTTATGGTTTTTCAGCTTTGAATATATAGTTTTCATATAAAATATTTTAAAAAATTAATTACATTGTCACAAAAGCTCCCTCTCTTTGTGGAATGGAAGGAGGGTTATATCAGGCAGGTTACATGAAGGGGAGATCTAGAATAGATCAACTTTTATTTGTCCAGAACATTTTAAAGAAAGCCAGAGATCACGATATAAATATTTATTCATTTCCTGGAAGTATACATTGTGATCTTTTGAGAAGAACTGATGTGATGTAAAATGATGATTTATAAAAAATGTGAAGGCCAAACCCAAAAGTCTTAAAAATATCTCTATGGAAAAAAGTACTATGCAATATTTACAGAAATGAGCAACACTCAATAACGTATCTGCTTAGATGGCCCACTAAATTAGAAATTTGCTATTTTAATGAATTATTTCCCTCTGGTAGTTTTTATCATCTGACTCTTCTGTCCTCTCGGAGATTTTATAATTTTAGTAATCTTCCCAAATTTTAGCAATATCCTATCTGTTTCAGCTCATCTAGTGCTTGAAGCTTAATATTGTACTCCTCAATCTCTTTTATAAGCATTCTCTGTAGGTTTTTCCCCGTTTCATAGTCTCCAGAATCAATAATAACAAATTTTACATGGTATAAATTATCACATGAGATGAAACAGGTTTATCTCACTTTTTCATTTGGTCAACTAATTTATTTTTAATTTTATGTTTAGTCATTTTGATAAATAATATGACTTTAAAAGGCAAGGTAAAGGGGAATCAACACACAATTAATAAATCCCTTTTTAACTTATTTTATTTTTTTTAACTTTTTTCAAATTGTTTTATTTATTTATAAATTCTTAGTTCTTATTTCATCCTGCTTCTCTTGGTTTAAATAATTCCTAATAAACCTTAATTTTAAATTATTTTCCAGGTTTGATATGTATTGAAACCAGATAATGCTAACCCTGCCTAACAAAATGAAGGAAACATGGCTTATGAATAAACTAGTCTTATGAAATTATCTTTTTGATAAGTATAATTTCACAGTTATGTTTACCCTACATTCTTAATTTAAAAGTATAAGTTTCTTTACAGTCATTAATTTAAATCATTTTGTAAACATTTTATTTACTTTCTTTTATTTTTAAGTATTGATAAACATCAATAACTTATGAAGCACTGTTGGTGAGGTAAAGTTTGTTGAAATGGGCAGCTTAGAGTGTAGGACTGAGCAGCTTTCTTGACAAACTTTTCTTATCTAAGAGTGGCTTGAGTTTTTGATTTGTAAGATATTGAATAATAATTTGTTCTGTAGTTACAGTTTAGTTCATTATTACTTTACTTTCTTAATGACATTGTTTTCTTGCATGGATTTACAGTGATTATTTATGTGAAATAAATATGATTTGATTTTTTAATTAAACTCATAGCACTCGTTAGTTATGTCTTTTTGATGTTGTTATTTAAATTAGTCTAATAATTTACATGTTATGTGAAATATTTGTAAAATTATTCGTTTGCTAATAAAACTCGTGTTATTTGAATGAATGTGTTACCTGTTAGATACTTTATAATTCATTAAGATATTATTATTACATTTTGCTTAATCAGATCTAATTTATAATGTATGTTTCTGTGTGTAAAACTTAATGATTTTATTTTAAGTGAAATCATTAAGTTTTATACATGTGAGAATACAAATTAAATGGTCCGTCAAAAGTTTGAATTGCTATAATAGTTGACAGTTTGTTAATATTAATTGGCTACTATTAAAATATCTATGCCAACATAAACAAGCATTCATAAAGGTAATGATACAAATATTCTAGTGTATCGAACCTATTAACATAATTTCTATAGACTATTGATATTTTTCTTTTGCTTTATCTAGATAGTTTAAACTAATTACATAATGCAAATCCAAAAATATGTGCCATACAATCTAGAGTTGGATTATGTCAGAGATATCATACAGCAGTTATAAGAAGATTATAATATTCTTTTTTTTATTTTTATTCACTGCGACAATGAAAATAAAATAGAAATGTTATACTCTTCATATAAGTTTTAATTTATGGTTGACATGACAACTGTTAAAATAAGTAATTGTTAAAATTAAAATAAAATGATCGTTATTATGGATTTAATGGTTATATTAAGAGCTTATAATAATATTTCAATTAGTGCTAGAAACATGAATTTATACTGAAGATGGGAAAAATGACCCAAAATGTCAACTATAGTATGTAGGAAAGTATAATAAAAAAAAGAAAAGACAAACAAAGAAATTACTTCATATATATTAGCTCAAATTATAGGAATATAGAAATTAAATTAACAAACTACTATATTTCAAACTTATCATCCAAAATATAAAGTGCAATAGAGTTCAATATTGTCAGTACGGGTCATTTAAAGTACTGTGCTTTTGTTTTCAACACAATCATAGTTTTTGAAAACACCAATTTCATCCAGTTATTATGTTGTGGGGGTGATCAATTTTTTGTTTTTAAACCGCCTGTTGAGTTGAAACTTCTTTTTCCGGGCTTGGGACCGGCATCTACCTCTGAGAGGCAGCAGATGGGGTGAATGAATACCTTCATATAAGAATAATTGTTCACATTTACCTTTAATTCGTAATAACCAAATAATGGATTACCGTTTATAACATTAATATTTTAGCCAAGGGCTTCAAAATGTAGAATGAATGGTAACCAAAGATAAATTGGAGTAACAAATGCATCAGATACCTCTACCCAGTTTGACTTCTTTCATATGATTGTGTAAATTCAGAAAATAAATAAATGAAAGATTTAATTTTTGATCAGTTGTGGAAGACACCTGACTACAACCCCATTTTTACATTATTATGCTCTAACTTTCCTAAAAACTCACCATATGTAAACCCAAGAGTTTTAAGTTGTTAGAAAATTATTTAAGGCTACAAGCAAAATTTATACTTTCATGTCTTCATTACTTTTTCCATGTCTTGCATTGGTAACAATTTACAATTACTTGGTTTGTTTGTATACCAAAAATATTTATATGTATTAGATATATTATGGTATTAGGGAAAAAAAAGTTTTGAAAAGTTAAACCATGCATACTTACAATTAATAACTTAAATTAATTGTGGTTAAAAAGTATTGTCATATTGATTTTCAATTTGAATGTATTTTTCTTTTTGTAAGTGTTAATTTTCTTAGGATTCAAGATCTATAGAAATTAAAAAAGAACCTGTTTGTTTTGGTAAGCATTTATTTGTATTTATTCTAATATTTTTCATAGGATTAAAATGTTAAAAATTTTTTTCTTTACAGATTAAAGTTTGATCCTTGTTAATTTAAGATTGGCGGATTTTATTAACAAAGAGAAATCAAATTCCCAAGAAGACTATGAATAACTTCAGCACTAGTTCTGAATCAAGAAAAACAAGTCAGGCACTCTTTGACTTCAATTATGTATAGTATATTAGTCTTAAACTTGGCTTCAACTTCTAAAAAATAAAAACTAATAAGAAAATAAAATAAATGCATAGAAAGTTCTGAATTGATTAAATAGGAATAAAATTTATTGTTTATTTCATTTAAAGTCACTTTATGCTGTTATGGCTAATCAGACGATGCTTCAGTGGGAGCTCTAAATTTCGTTTACCCGGGTATACTTAGGATATGGATCTTAAACATGAGTACCTGAATTAATAAGGATAGGATAATTAAGGATTTTTTTCTTCCTTTATAAAAGCCATAAAGGCCACACGCCAGGCTGCAAACCCGCGATCATGGGCATTTTGCTAACCGCAACACCGCATGTGAGCTCTGTAAATCAACAAAATTTATTGATTTCAAATCATGAAACTATTTATCATTGCCTGGATAAAATAGTTTTAGTTTGATCAACAATTTGATTGTTATGGAATTGTTTATATGATTCATTCTGAAATAAGAGGTAATTTCACAAGCCTAATTTTTCAAAATTTGGCTTTCTACCAAAAAAAAAATAATTATTAATTCTGATTTCATTTATACTAAGTTTGAAGAGCTTCGTAGAATCGGCAAATGAATATGCGCTTTGAGTAAACAAAATGGGTGCTATTCATTAAATTAACAAATGAATGTTATGATATAAAAAAATGTTTCAAATAAACAAAAATAAAATGTAGCAGCAGTCATGAGAACTGCCGACAGAAGTGAAAACTCAAAACTTTGGAACAACTGTGTTCTTTTTTTAATTTATCAATCAATTGTAGTCTAATTTTTTTAATTTAGTGAAATTAGTTATTTGATAAAGCTTTTTGAATGTTCTGAAATTAAATAATATATTTTTATAAATAATCATTTCCCAAAAAAATAGCAAACCTGCATTTTATTTCTGACAATTTAAGCGAATAATTTTGAGAAATTATATTTATTTTTATAAATTTTGTTTATTTTTTAAACTGGACTTATTTGTTGACTATGTAAAAAATTTTAAAAGATGTAGAGAAAAAAAGATTGAAAATGACACCATAGTGTCGAAACGTCTCGAATAGATCGAAAAACGATCGATTGAAAGTCGAGAATAAACATTGACTGGAAACTGGTTTTTATTTCTCTTACCCTAATAAATAAAAATTATATTTATTATAAAATTTGTTACTGATGATTTAGCAGTTCACCATGAAACCTGCCTTCTTATCATATGAATCCTATTCTTATCACTTGCCTCATTTTGAGTTATTTGTGTGTGCCTTATTAAATTGTTTTCAGTTTTTAACGTTTTTTGTCTTGTTAATTTTGTTATTTTGAATTTAAAATTAGTAGAATAACAGTTTGAGATTAGCCAGCTTTGGAAGAAGTCCTGAAATACTTCTAGAATTTGTAATAATTCTTAAGATTGAATTAAGTGAAAAAGGTTATCAGACGTATTTTTTCTAGATGAAATGGGGGGGGGATTCTTTAGTCGAAAGTATAGGAAAAACATTCTACAGAAGGAACACACACGGCCAGAGGGCTTTTGAATTATCTTTTTATTGTTATATTTTGAATACTTCAATTTCCATTAATCTAAATAATTAAGTAGGCTTTATCAGTTTCAGGTTATAAACAATGGCTGATAACAGTCCATTGCAATCTGCTAAATCATAAGTACCTAAAATTTTATAGAACTAGAATTCTGTTTTACCAAGCCAAATCTTATCCCACTATGAAATATTCATTGCACGGTTATTGTAGATATCAAACATTAGAAAAATAAATACTAACAAATTTTTCAAAGTAACTATCGATAACTATGTTGGAAATGTTCTTTAACGAATACTTTGTTTTTGTTATTAATATTTCTACATAAACAAAATATTAAGTACTTACTATTGCCCTGTATAGTGATTCTACAATTAAACAATTCAAATAATAGTTATCTCAAACACAATTGAAATAAAATATTCTAGAAGAAACGAAAAGTGCAACTAGATTTTGGTCTTTAAAGTTATTATGAGTATCATTAAACGACCTATTAATTAGATAGGATTATTCTTATATCAAATTAATTCTAACTTTTAAAATAAAGTTGATAAAGAGAAATTGTGTAACTCATGCATGGACTGCTAGATGTCTCTAGTATCAGCAAGTTGCTGATGCGACCTTATCGGTTTGCCCTCTACCAAATGTTGCCAAACGCAACTAAAGAAGTTTTCTCTTCAAAAAGTAGTGTACCTTTTAATAATATCACATGGTAAAATACAGATTATTAGTTGCTTATATTATTTGTAATACCAAAAAGTTCCAGTTTTATTTAAGTAAATTTTTGTGTCTGCTCTCTGAATAATTTTTCTGAGCTTTTTGTCACAACTTAAAACATCATAAGTGATGGAGATAGAAATTTGACTGTTACAGGGTTGTAATGCTGTATTGTTAATTTGCCATAAAATCTAATTATATTTGTAATTATGACAATTGGAGGCTTAGCAAACCCAAAGATAACCCTATCACTGTTCGCAATCCTTCATCTTCCTAACAAGAGATCACCTCTTACGCATTTCTTCCACTTACACCTTGGCTTACCCCATGGTAATTACAATTTGACTTAGCGTTTTTAACAAAAGGATTCCTTTGTTACTAATTTCCACTACTGTTATAGTATCTTTTCAATTAAATTAAAAGAATGAATACTCTGTGTTGTATCCGACTATATTTCTCAGTGGATTCATTGTACCAAACATTTTAATTCAGTTTTTGAACAAACGGCGGGAGCTAAGTAATGTTGAGACTGAAAAATGCAATCATTTCTGCTCCAATCAAACCTTTATCTCCTCTTAAATTTTATTTTTTATTGTTGTACTCCAAATATTTTTTTAAGCGTTCAACTATTGCTTCAATGATTGTTTTTATTTGCCTCAACAAAAATTGATTTTATGTGGTTTGAACACAATTGAAAGTTTTTATAAATTAATATAAGCGGTTAAATTTCTTTAAAAAATTTAATTAATATGAATTCCCTCCTAACATCAGTCATGCTCCATCACTATCGTAATTTAAATCCTTGCTTTTTCAACATCTGGCTTCCCAAAAAGATGCTCTCTATTTGGTTAGTTAGTCATTTGCTTAGAATGAAATGCTTTGAATAATTTATTGTGTTATTTAGTTGTCATAATTTTGATTTTTAAGAAAATGTACATCAAGTAAAGAAATTCTTACATGCTAGCTCAAGTATTCAATAGATGTTATTGATTTATCTATTCTCATTAATTGCTTAATATGTTGTCAAGATTCATACAGTTTATTTACTAATTATTATTATTTGTTTTTTTTTATTGTTTTTCTGCCACTTTTTATGTATGATTTGTTTTATGTAGCCTTCTGGCCAGATGTATATTATGTTTCTTTTTCGATTAGTTTTGTTATTCTATTAAAGGGACTTAGTCCCAGAATAAAGTTACTTTTCTATTCTATTCTAATACATGGCTGACAGCAGATATGATGGTTATTTTGATGATATAGATGTGATAGGTAATACATTTAAAAAAAATATTTAGAGTACAACAATAAAAAATAAAATTCAATTTTGCACAGCTAGACTTGTTATGTAGTCAATTTCCAACAACCTCTTTAATTCTTGAAATATTAATTTTTTACGAGGAAGTACTGTTTGATGTTATCACTAAAATAAGAAAACAGAAATATCCCGAAATTTGTCTCGTTTGTGTTGATTATATTCTGGCACTGAATTTACATTTTGTTAGATATTCATTTGATGCATAATTTTATATTATATTTAATTCTTATATAAATAATGAATTTTTTTCCAAGAAGAACCATTTTGGAGTTGAAAATTAATAACTGACAAAAGTTTTTAAAATTTCATATTTTCTTAACTGTAATAAAGCACTTATCTAGGAACCGTAACACTCAGCACACATCTATTGAACCTCAAATAGAGTTATTGAAACGATCTGTTATTTATCTCTAAAAATCTTTATTTTACAGGTCTATTTGTTGATTTTTATGACATAATATTTATTTAATCTTCTCCTCTTCTTCCGCAAATGGTGTGATGATCCTTTCTGTAGAGCTTGAATCCCTGTAGAGTGGATGTATCCCTCTCTTTTACTAAGCGTCTTCTCCTTCTCCATTCCAAACCTCTTCTGTCAAAGGTCTCCTGGATTGCGCCTTCCCAAGTCTTCTTTTCGGTCCCATACCTTCCACCTTGTCTCATATAGGGCCTTCGCCACTCTGTTTTCTGCCATTATGTAACCATCTCAGCTCTTCAATAACATCCCCAGCTGGCCAAAGTCCCACATTTGACCGTATCGTTACGTTTCGCACTCGGTCTCTTCTTTTCTTCCCTTCCATTCTTCTTAGATCGCATCTCCATAGCTTGCTCTTGTGCTTTTTGGTTAGAGTCCAAGATTTACTTCAACATGCGAGAATCGGTAAGAAAGTGTTTTTATAAAATACTTTTTTTGTGTTTTTTGACACTTCTTTTTTCCTGATGAATCCTTTTTTGAGGAAATTAAAACACCTGCTGGCATTTATTCATTTATTTATTTCGTCATCTATCCAGCCGTGTTCGTTAAGGTGTGCACCGAGATGTTTACAATCCCTTACTTGCTTTAACCTTACGACTTTAGTCTTCATGCTCGCTTTTTCTTCCTATTCTCATGATTTTGGTTTTCCCTGTATTTATTGTCATGTTAATCACGTTCCACTCTTCTTGTAGGATGTGCAAATTGAACTGAAGGTTCCTGCAATTGTTTGCAAAAACAATTAGGTCATCGGCAATTGCGAGGATACTGAGGTGGGTTGGCCTAAGGTTTCTATACCCTAGATCAGGGGTTCCCAAACTTTTTTGTACCACGCCCCCTTTTATTGAAATGAAAGCTTCTCACGCCCCATTAACAATAAATTGTGTGAGCCTAGGAACAAAACAAAAACAAATAAGTATTACATTGAAAACAAAACATTTATTTATACTGCCATGAGGTACAACAATATCAGTTTTCATAAATAACAGAAAAATAGATTTGGTTGGTTAGTGAGATGGATGGGCTTGCATTTTTCATACTAGTATGCCTACTCGTGGCTGAGTTTTAGTAAGTGCACAATGCCAGTCACTAGCAACATCAAGTTTATTCCGATACTTTTTTTAATTGCCACAAGTGTTGAAAATGCTTTTTCGCACAAATATTGCTTGAAAAAGACAAATATAAACGAAGAGCTTCCCGTAATACACTAGGATACACTTTGAAATATTTTAACCAAAATGAAGGTTTGTCCATTATATCTAAGTTGTATTTGTCAGAGGAATCATGTTTTATTTCCAAAGCATCTTCTTGAAGTGATTCAGGCAGGGAGTCTATGTTGACATTCTGTAAATACTATCGTCACAAATGTTTGGGAAGTATTTCTGGAACTCTTCAATTAGGCTCTCCAAATGGTTTGATACTTGGATTTTCAAACTTGATCCTTCATAAATGTCCTTGAAGCGTGTTTCTTCTGAGATTGACTCTACTTTAGGGAAATTAAATAACTGCAGGGGCTTGCTGATATTTTACACCTCCAAAGTTGCAATTTCTCAGTATACATCTTGATCGCATCACGATGAGTAACTATATTTGAGTCTCCACCCTGCAGTTTTAGGTTAAGACTATTCAACGAGTCAAAAATGTCTGACAAATAAGCCAACATTACTTAGGCACACAGTTTTTCAAAGGCCACGCTTAGTTCATTTTGCTTTTGATATTCCAAGAAGGTGATTCATCTCGGAGCTCAAATAATCTTGCCGAATGTTTTCTTTTGAGAGCCATCGTACTTCTGTATGAAATAGCAGTGTTTTGTGATCACTTCCTAAATCTTCACAAAGACTTGAGTATTAAACGCACTTTTTTTATGCAATTCACTACTTTAGGACAGCATTGAGTTCATTTGGAAGAGTTTTTGCTGCCAAGGCTTGTCGATGTATAAAACAATGTATCACAGTCACATCAGCATTTTTCTCTCTTACTAATTGCACAAAGCCTGAGCGAGAACCAAGCATTGAAGGTGCACCATCCGTACATACACCGATCAGTTTTTGCCAAGAGAGTTCATGTTTGTCAAAAAAGTCTGACTGTTTTCATAACATCAATAGCCTTTGTCGTGGTCTCCAACTCTGTAGAAAAGAGTAGCTCGTCTTTCATTTTCAATATACCGAACATAAACAATTAACTGAGAACATTGTTCTATGTGTGTACTCTTGTCTAGCTGAATAGCAAAAAATGCCGATTGTTTTACTGCATCAACTACCTAGTTTTGTATATCTTCGGCCATATCATCAGTGTTGTGGCGGCGTTTCACAGTGTTATCAGAAAGAGGTATTTGAGATTTTCCCATATTTGAAATTTTTCCTTACTCTGTGTTCCAAGAATAATATCAGCTGCCTTTAACAGACACGGTTTAATAAGAGTCTCTCCAATAATATGGCTCTTCTTTTCCTTAACAATTAGAAGTAATAGCTCATATGAAGCTTCAAGCACTTTTTCAGATGACTGAGCAGTATAACCAGTATTATCCAACTTCATGCGTTTTAAATTTTCTGATTTTGTAGCAATAAATTCCTTTGGTTTGTCCTTAAAAGAGTTATGTTGGGATGACAAATGTCTTTCAAGATGATTAGGTCTCATTGCATCAATGCTTAATACTTGATGGCAAATTGCACACTGAGGGAGTTCGACATTATCTTTAAGCATAGAAATAAATCCGTATTTGATATAATTATCATTATACTTGTGTTTCTTTGCTCAGCTCATCTTGACTACAATATCTTCTCTCACTCAAATCACGCTATATTGAAAGCAGGCCCGCGTCTGGTGGTGGGAGGGAAGGAGGGAGGCAGTGCTTGGAAATGCTCGGTTGCCAAAAGCGCGCTGTTGCCACATTGAACGGCGCACATTCGATTCTTTCAAGCTTTTGATTTCAAGTTTACATAGTAAAGCCAGATGTTACTTTACAGTGGTTTGTTTCAATTTTCTAAACATAATTTAGAATTTTAGAAAGACTACTTAAATTTAATTTAATCTTCAACTTGTCTTGTCTTCGCGCCCCCCAGTTTGGGAACCGCTGCCCTAGATGGTATGGTTTCATTTTTGACTTAGCTCTTTTTAGGGCCATGTCCAGTGTCAAAATAAAATGGCTTAGAGTACATCCCTGCCTGATCCCCAGGGTTGTTATAGATTCAAATGGGTTGTTTGAAATATTTTTTCTCCTTTGGTCCCCAGGTATTTCATCATCTCCGGCGGGATGCCATCCATTCCTGCAGCTTTTCCTAGATTGAGATACACTAATACTTCTGCTATTTCATCTTCATTAATGAAGTTGTCTTCTTCCCAGCATGATTATAGAAGATGGTTCAGTTCTGTTGCTTCCTGATGGCTGCTATCCATCTCCAGTGGCTCCTTGAAGTACTCGGCCCATATGTTCAGTATGTCTTTTAGGTTGCTCTCCTTACGCATAACCCGAATAGCCCTGTAGAACAGTTTTTGGTTTTCTTGAAAATTTCCCTATCTTGTTTCCGAATTCCTCCCAGGCCTTTCCTTTTTGCAGCTACATCTTTGGTTTTCCTTCTTTGTTCCTTATAGAGATGGCAGTCTGCTTCAGTACTGGTGTTTAGATACTGCTTCCATCTGAGCTTTTTCTTTTTTATTTATTCCTTCACCTCCTCGGTCTACCAGGCAGTCCTTTTGGTTCTATAGTCGATCCTGATTTCTCCATAAGTTGATTCTGTTGCATCCATGATTATGTTCTTGAATGCTGCCCAACTGTCTTCCACCTGCTATCCCACTGATTATGCTTGAGAGCATTTTCTTCTATTGCTTTTTGGTAGGTCTCAGCAACTTCTGGATCTTTCAGTTTGTATGATTTTATTTCGAACAAAGGTTTAGGGTTTTTTTCTGGTTTCTTTTGTTTTCCTTTACCAATTTTCAGGTCCAAGATAAGTAGGTAATAGTCGCTACCGATTTCGAACCCTCTTTTTGTTCTTACTTTTAGTAAGTTCTTTCTTTGATTCCTAGGTGTTAGGAAATAGTCAATGATCAACTTTTCCCTTCGACTCAGTTCCTCTCTGGTTTGTTTATTTGTGGGGGAAAATACTGTTGGTGACAATCATTTCATTGCAAATATGACATAACACTATATTGCCTAAAGTCTAAATTGAAGAAAACCTGGTTAAAATCTAAGATTTGCTATAGTGCTGTAAACGATGAAATTTAATTACTTTTGCTGAAAATAAAATAATGATAGATTATTTCTCTTCTCCCTCATATTTTGCTATATTCTGTAGTTAATGATAATTTAATAATAGTTGATAATAATAGGTTACAGAAGTTCTCAATAAGATGTCATAAAAACACCTACACTTGCTAGAAACTGCATATTCCAAAACAATAACATCTGCCATTAGAACCAGAAAGAATGTTATCCGAGTTTTAATGTATGTAAGGGAGAAACTTTACCAATCAGGATGTTTCATTTTAGGATAATTAGTGTTTTTGATTTGGCGTATGGTTCAAATGGTTCCAACATTTTTTTTTTACTAGTAATTAATTATTCCAGCTATTTTAATAATAAACTAAGCTAGTGAAACGTGGCTGTATTTGTGGGGAAGTTCCTTGAAATGATAGAGATTTGATTCTTATTGCGATTCTTAAATATAATAATGTAACTTTTTAAATTATATTGGGTTGTAACTTATGAAATGTCAGTGAAGGTGTAAATTTGAATCATTAGCAAAAAAATTATTAATCAAAATAGGATCCTTCACTTTCAATACACTTCTCCCAACGTGAAACAAGCATTTCTATCCCCACTCTGTAGAAATTAGGTGTCAAGGAAGAAGCGAAGTCCTGGAAGGCCTATTTCAGGGCATTTTCGTTGTCAAATTTTTTATTTCTTAAAAAATTATCCAAACAATGGAAAAAGTAAAAATCAGTTGAAGAAAGGTCCGGAGAATATGGTGGGTGAGGAAGGACCTCTATATTCAGCTCCTGAAAAAAAAAATTGGATGAGATGCTGGGCCTCGGTTAATTCGTGTGGTACCCATATATCCAGCTTTTTTGTCTTACCAAGTTCCATAAGGTGCCTGGAAACAGTCCTGACACTTACTCCAAGAAGAACCTAATTCACGAGTGGTTTGGAAAGGGCCTGCTTCGACCAGCTCTTTCAACCTTTCATTGTCCAACTTAGTATTCGGCCTACCATGTTCTTTGTTGGTAAGGTCATAATCCCCAGACCAAAATTATTCAAACTAATGGAAGATTGTTCTTTAGCTCACTGTATCTTCACCGTAAACAATATTAATGTTTCGGAATGCCTCCATGATGCTATGGCCAATTTTAAATACGTAGAGAAAAATTATACGAATTTCAGTGGAAGACATAATTTTATTCTTATATATTTTTATTACTTTTTTTAACATTTTTATTTTATTTTCAAAGGAAAAGTAAGACTGATTATGAAAACGGATTAAATAATCTTTCAAAGGGTATACATAACAAAATTGTTGGTGTACAAATAATCTAATCCCTAATGAAAAGAAAACTGTAAATAAACAAAACTGACATTTCATCCGTTACGACTCAATATCATTCATATTGATATTGTATAATAATCGTTTATATAAATATTGCATAAGAACTTATGCTTTTCTCCTTAAAAATATCAGTGATTGTTCCATAGTTTACAAATTAAGTTAATATTTATTCTTAAAATATAAAGGATAAGGAGTTTTATTGAGTGGTTTAGAAGTTGTCTTACTATGTATACTGTCTTTTAATTTTATGTAATTTATTCAAAAGAAAGAAAAATATACCATATTAAATGCATATTCTTATGTTGTATTTATTTGTTAAACCTTATCCTGAAATATCGGTGTATTTAAAGATAGAGTAATTTTATTCCATCCACATTGTGTGTGTGCAGTTGTGAAACCCAAGAAGCCTGTCTACGTGCGGGATAGGATTCGTCAGCTGATGTCACACCACTACAATGAAGACTCACGCCGCTATGAATGTAGTTACTGCGTCCGCTCCTATGAAAAAGGGATCATCCTCTACAGGCATCTCATCTACGAGTGTCTAGCTGCTCCTATTCTTCGCAACCAGCTTTGCCCTTATTGCAAGTATAGAGGCCGTAGTAAAAGGTCTCTTGTTGTTCACATGGCTGAGAACCATATTGCTGAACTCCGGGTCTGATAGCTCGTAATTTAATGAATAGGACTTACAAAGCCTCTTCCATAAACTATCTTGTATATATTTTTTGATTGTACATTTTTATAAACTATCTTCCTATTTCACTGTGTATCAAAATGTGTACATAAATACATCTTCATTGACAAAGATGGTTGTACAGGTAAAATGTTTTTTAATATATTTATTTTGTACTTGTAAAGGTGATATATTTATATCTTTTTAAGCTAAAAAGGAAGCTAATTAATTAAAGGATTAATTGTTTTTGATGTTGATCAGTATTATGATATTCACCATTCAGATATAATATTTATTTGGAAAAGATTTAATAAGAAATTGTGACATAATTTTCTTCTCATATTGAGAACTACTATATTTTTATTACAAATATATGTCATTATCCATAATAAATATTATTCAATGGTTTCCTTAATATTTTCAAAGAAATTTGTTTTCCCTTTTACATGTTTAAGTGTGGTGTAAACTACTATGGATTAGCATTCAATGGATCACTCCAATGAAATTAGCGAGACCATAGGTTGATAGACATTTTTGGTTTGGGTATGTATATATTCATTTTTCAGAGTTGTTCCCTATTATTTGGTAAGTTTAAAATTATGGTTTTAACATTTTTCAGGGTTTGAGAGTTGGAAAGTTCTTAGTACATTTTTTTCTCTGGTAGTTTAGCAGATATCAAAACAAATAAAAAACTAAAATTATGATAATGATATGCTCCTAATTGTTTATCATTACTATGAATCACTTAAGGAGTTGCGAGTTACATAATTAAAGAAAATCAAGAATCATGTGGAAAATAAGCCCTATCAATCTCACGAAGAGAGTGCATTATGTGTCCTTCTGTTGCCTATTTCATCAAATTTGTTTGGGTGATTTTGATTAAGAAGTTCCTTAGTCTCATTAGAAAGGGGAAAGTTTTTTTTAGTACTAGAGTGCGTAAAAATACCACAGACAAAGCATAATTTATTGAATATAGTAACTCAAAAACATTTTTGATTCAAAAATAAAAACTTTTCAAGTGACCAGAAGATTTTTTTTTAATGGGCTGTATTTCTTTCTTAGCTCCTAGATCCCAAGGTATGTGGTGACTTCTCAGTTTTGAAGTTCCACTCCAAACACATTTAGATCAATATTGGCGACAGAAATAATGTGCACTATACTTCATAGTTTCTTTTGAGATATTCTCCCTTAAATGTTGCAGAAATTGATTTTTGGCCGTATTTGAAGATTCTATGACACTTTCAAAGTTAGAAGTTCTATGAGTAGTTTTATAAAAAAATCTAAAGAAAATAAAAAATTAAGTGTGCATTCTTCTTCTTTAAACTTGTAGAGTGCTAAAAGAGTCACATTATTTTCATTATCACTTCCTTCACTACACTGTTGTGGTGAGAGTAAACAAAATGTTAGCACATCGTGATCATAATTTTTTTTAATATCTAAAATTACATGAATTAAAAAAATTATCTCAGTTTTCAGCTATAAAAGGAATTTAAAATAGTAAAAAAAAATAGATATAAATTAATGAAAATAAGGAAAGAATTAATGTCGAAATTTTCATACTTGACATTTTTTTATTTTTTATTAACAAATGATCATGTTTGTATTAATGCTTTGTTTAATTTTTGTCATAGTTTTTCTTAGGAATCAAATCTGCAAAGGAGTCAAGTGTAGTGCGAATATTCATTGTTATTTAAGTTGTTTTATTTTATAGAAATATTGTATTTCCTGAGAAAAAAACATTAAATATATAAAAAAGAAGATGGACTACCCTTTGTTTTATATATTTATAGTTAACTTTTTGAACCTAATCTCAAGAGAAGTCTGTAAATTATTATTATAGTAAAGGTAAGTTGCTCCCTGCCTTGGTAGCGGTGCTTTGCATGGCTCTCACAATGCTTCGGTCCCCCATATTTCAGCTAATGCTTTCTTTCTCTTTCCAGCAGCACATGCTCGCCTTGAAAAGAAGGTCTACATGTGTGCTACATGCAATAAGACATACCTCTACTCTTCCTCTCTTAGGAGGCATGAGAAGTTTGAGTGTGGAAGAGAAGCTCAGCTCCAGTGCCCCCATTGCCCTCATAGAACTATTTACAAGTCAAGTCTCATAAAGCATATTGTATCTCAGCATACACCATTATCTCAAACAGTATTGGAAACAAATTTGCAATAACCTCAATTTTTAATAATGCTTTTATGCTTTATAAAAGCATAAGGATAACGTAAATATTATTTAAAATAAAAATATTTAAATATTATTTAGTTTGTTTAGCTTAGTAAGACTGGAATTTATGAAACATGAATGATAAATTGATAATGTTCATCATGATTGATAAATTGAGATTCAAATAGGGGAAACGTAACAACCCACAGTTATTTCATACCCCAAAAGATATTTTTATTACATTGTCGGATAGAGACCAATATTTTGTAAGCACAGGTATTACACGAAATTAAGATGATTTTCTGGCTAAATTTATTTTATTGGGGAGGAGAGGTGTGGGGATATGAACCCAATGCAAATACCTAATATAATTTTATTAAAGTGTCAAGACTTTTTTTTTTACTTGAAATACTGTTGCATAATATGTAAATGTTTTTAAAGATAAAATGTGTTTTTATTTTATTGTTTATTCAGAAAAATACTTATTTACCCTAAGTAACTTCATCAGGTTTTGTGTACACCTTTATATAAAAAGTTAAATTGCTACACATAACTTATTTCCATTGTTGAAAGATATTAACTTGAATGTTGGAGGGTAATAATGTAGCATTTAAGCATTATGGAAGTAAACAAAAAAGAGTTGATTAATATAAACATAAGAGAAGTTTAATAGTGCTGAGTTTTTTTTTTCCTTTACTCATTTAAAAGAATATTATATTAAGTAATCATACATTGGTTTCTCTTATTATCAGTATGAATAAGAATGTTATGTTACCAAATTATAATCTTAGCATATGTTTATATGTATTTTTTTTTCAGTTGCTAGAATAGACTTTTAAGATAGTTGGACAAGCGATATGTTCATCTTGCAAATGTATATTGTTTGATGAACCATAGACAGCCTGAATGGGTTTACTTAACCGTAGGTTGTACAGACCATTGTTTTCAAAGTGTACCAGCTGACTGCCTATAGCTCCATAACTAATCCATTTGGTGCCAATTAAGGACACAGTATCCTGCCCAACATACACTTGGATTAAAAGCAGTAAAAAATTGCTTTATATGTAATGATTATGGCGTAAGGTTGGTAGGCTCATAAGACCTACATTTCTAATGCACCCCCCCCCCCCCCCCAAAAGCAGACCTTCCCTGGACCAAATCTTCAGACAACTATTTGATATCCTATTTAACTACAATGAGATTATAGATAGAAATACTCAAGATAGGGTTATCTGTCTTGCACTGGGTTGTTATGAGTTACCTACAGTAGAAATACAAGCCTCCTATATCAAGGGGTTTGCTTGAGGAATCCAGTATTATAACTTATTGTGAGCTGGTGAAATCGCTAAATTCTGATGGCCCATCAACGTTTTCTCAATTGAAGAGGAGTTAATATCAATATAGACTTTATTAACATTTTAGTAAAAACAAGTAAGAGTGTTATTGATTCGACTGGTGGAAAAGGAAACGGTTCATATTAGCATTAAGTTCAAATTCAAACTAGGAAGAATTAATTGTGAGACATTTTGTAAAGTTAGGTGTGATTAGATAAATACTATTTAAAAGAATTATGAAAACAAAATTTTGGTAAGTTTGTATAGTGGAAAATTAATAGTATTATTTTATTAATAATATGATCTGTATTTTGATAATTTAAATAATCTGTACAACCTTATCAAGTCCGAAACAAATTTTGTTTTCTTTTTTTGCAGTAATTGGCTTTATTAATATTTTAAAGTGAAGTTCAAAATAAGGAAAGAAATAGTACTTAATTCCATTGTTGCAAAAACAAATTTATACTATTTTATCGAAACACTGCAGAAGTTTGCTGAACCTTTTATGGATTATGAGTCTCAAAGTCATATATTAACGATGATAAATAATAAATATACTGATCTAGTCACATATAAGTTGTATACAGGGATATGAATAGGAGTGTTTGATCTGAAATAAACTGAGTTAGAGAGAGGTATATAGACACAGATCATTGGCAGTTGATTTATCAAATATATTCATTAGATATTCTAACCAATAATTACTGATAGTTTATATTTTATCTGTGAAAGGATATGAATATTGATATACACAAAGCTGAACTCCAATGACCTGGCCTTAGGGAAGAATAATCTTTCCACAACTTTAAATTTAATCAGTATTATTTATCAAATAATTTATTACAAACTTTACAATTTTCATAATAAAAATAAATATGAACAGTCTGGTGATTTAATTATTAAGGCATTAAATAAGTATTCATTAACAAACATGTCAATGAAGGTTCAGAACGAATTCTTTAAATCCTGTTTTGAAAATATAAGCATTTACAGATATAGAAAATTCTGAATTATTAGATAAAATCCCTGTTACACTTTTCTTTGCAAATATTTTTTCCTTAATTGTTTTTTTCTTATTTCCATGGCACCATGCTATGCTCATATGAAATGATGCTTCCTGAAATAAATAAATTTTATAGTTCAGATTAACATTTAAATCATAAAAAAGGCAAGAGAATTCTTAATTCACATGAAATCCCTTTAGTAAAAAACATATGGTTTACAGTTACTTTATTATTGCTAAAAAATATACAGATCAATCAATTGTTAACATTTTCTGAGTGTACTATTTTTTGGTAATTACTTATTTATTATAATAAAAGTAAAAAATCTCAATATGATTAAAATTTTATTTTAAGAAATGTTTTTAATGCGTTAAGAGGAGTATAAAATGGTCAGAGGTGTAGTCTATAAATTACACAAAATAAGTTAGACTTAGTTTATTTGTGTCAACATTTCGACCTAATTTTTAGTTAATCTTCAGGGCAGAGGGATGAAGAATCCAACTGCTACTTCAAATAGTTTTTAATGGGTATATGCTGTAAAGTTGAGAAAGTAATGAGGTTTCACATAGCGAGGAACTGTTTAATGTTGTTATATTTATCAATTACTATAATGATCCAACATTACATCACAAATATATAGTTATAACATTATTAGACCTTATAAAGTGAAAAGAGAAGGACTTCTATAATATGGTACTTATACCAGCTCAATGTATAACAGTTTTCATAATCATACAAAGAGGAGTTAGGTATCTCGGTTAGCCACCAGACTCTCATAGCCATATTATATTCTGGCTGACAGATAACTATACTAATACATCACTTATGAGTCAATCCAGGAGTCAGGAGAACGCTTTAGGGTACACACAGCATGTAAAAAGTGATTGAGTAGTATGAAAATAAAATTATCAATAAAAGAGCATTTTTCCAGTTTTCGATAAGGATTTCCCTGATAGAGAAATCATATTTGGCACTTCCTT
The DNA here is from genome assembly GCA_037127475.1 of Arma custos. Taxonomy (NCBI): domain Eukaryota; kingdom Metazoa; phylum Arthropoda; class Insecta; order Hemiptera; family Pentatomidae; genus Arma; species Arma custos. The sequence goes on from CM073760.1 coordinate 41,216,367, forward strand.
TTGCTAAAACAATGGTTTAAATTGTTTAGCTTGAAAAATTTAATTAGCAGATCTAATTGGTAGGAAGCAATTTGAATTTCTTGTTATTTTTTAAAATGTAGCAGAAACAACTTATAAATGAAATGAAAATTACCTCATAAAATGGTTCTAGACGGTATTCTTTCAAACATTCATCAAAAAGCTGAGCACTTGATGCAATTTCATTTCTTCCAGTCCCAACTGTAAGTGCCACAAAGGTTCGTGACTGGTCTTCATTGCAGTATACTTCAATCCCATCAAAACTAAGTACATAGCTACAGACATATAACATTAAAAATCTAATTAATTAACTTTAAAAGGGTTAAGAAAAAATAAATTATATAAAATAAAATACCAACTGGCAAGGGTATGTAGGTGCATGTGAGAAATAAGTGACTCAAATACAATTATTATAATGCACAAGTACAGTTTTTGGGTTGAAAAAAAAGATATGTTTACATTTTAGTCTGCAACACTAAGGTTTAGCAATTATCAAACAAACCATTCCATTAATGAACCCTACATTTTAGGAATATTAATGTTGAACAAAGAAACTGCAGGAAAAGTTATATTCCAGCCTCACATTGTAATATTTTTAATAACAATCCAGAAGTTGTATCAATCAGCAGAAAATAGCCTAGTAAGAAAAATTATTCTAAAACAATTTATAATAATCTTAAGCAAACATTAAGTTCTTTACAAAATAAAATAAAAAGCTAAAGGTGTAATATAGCTTATTTAGAACAATGTTAGGTCAAGATTATCAGATTGATTTAAATATTTCTATAGTTCAATCAAAATAACTAATTTTTCAGGAATATTTTTTTTTAATTTAATGCATTGAAGAATTAGAAAATGTTAAATATCAAAAGTAATGGTAGTTATACTTAGCTAATTTATTCTACATAAATACTTGAATTATTTCATATAACCTGAATCTAAACAATCCAAGCAATGAAAAAAATAAAGGAATCAGTATTGAATAAACTGTTAAACAACTAAAATGAGGTTATTACTGAATGAATAAGAAAATACCGCTTTTTAACTATAAAACATGGGATTATATAGTTATTATATTTGTATTATATCATTCCCTTTCTAAAATCTGCCCTATCCCAAAAAAGTTCCTTCATCTCTCTCACTAAGATATAAAAAAATCTACATATTTGCTCTGAAATCTGTTATCTGCATTGTTAGTTTTCTCCAATGCTTAAACCTCATCCAACAATTCTCTGGATACACAATAGCACTTTTTTATTATTTATGACATGATAAAGGGTCAAGTAGAATTAGATAATTATGTTAAGATCTTATATGGTACCTATGTATTATGTAGTTTTCTAATACAAATAATTAATTCAAGACCCGAATAACACTTACCTGTTTAGTACTTTGATTTTTTCTTTGATTGAAAAATGAAATTCTTTAATCCAATGATATAATAACACAAAAGTTTTGGTCAAGCTTATATGTGGATCTTTTATTTTCATTAGCTTGATATCAGGTAAACAAATTTCATTGAGTTGATCAAATAAATGATCAAGGGATATTGTCTCCTTGTCTGTAACAAAAAAAAGTATATATATATTCTACATAAAATTTATTTCGGTAAATAATTGTCAGCAGTTATTAGAGATTTATCAATTAATTCAATAAACAAAAAGAATTAGAACTTAAACAATTTGTATTTAATCTAAGATAAATCCTATTATTATTAATAGTTTGCAACATAGACTTAATAAGTAATTAAGTAAAGCTAAATGAGAAGACACAAATCATCTAAAATTTTGGAGAAAACCCACAGTTAATGTAAGTACAGATCACATGGCCTCTGATAGTTACCCAAGAATAATAATGTAAGCACCATAAATACATCTAGATGATGTAAATAAAACTGTATGTTATGATTCTTCTAAAAGAGTAAGACAGATTTTCAAAGGTATATTAAAAATGAGTAGATAATAGATAGACAGATGCCCATTTTTGGTTTCAAATGTATCAGCATACCTCACATACAAATACAGGTTAACTAAAATATGGTCAATTGAAATCTGACAGCATCCAATGCACACTATGGTTATCAATGCACAAAGAAAAAAAGTAGTTATTGTGTGTATTTAATAGTCTACATAATCATGTCACTGGTTTAACATTGAACAAAGCGTGTCTATGGAATAAATAGACATTCAAGAGTAAATAGTTGACTGAATGAATCTTGAGAAATGTTGAAAATGGTCGTTGGGTGCATTCAATAGATTTTAAACAAATAAGTAAAACTTCCTTTAATTGTGCCAACATTTTAGAGCATGATCAGGCCTGAAAATAAAACAAAACAGAATAACAATGTTTATTAAAAATTAGACCGAAACATAGGCACTATAAGATAAGTTATACTTACTTGAAAGAAAGTGTGTACAATTTATTGACTCACCCCCAGACCATTTTCAACAAATAGAAAGCTTTAGTTTATATTTAGATATCTCAAATGTTAAGTATTTCAATTTTTCAAAATTCACCAGTTAAACTAACTGCTGTATGTGAGTATGTGAAAATATATTTCATCAAAAATAGGCTGATATAACTAAGTATTCATATTAGTATAAAAATCTTATTATCTTAACTTCAACAACAAATTTTTGTTGAATTAATTTATGATGTGATTTTATCTTAACCAGAATTTTTCTATCTAATTTATAGAAGCAAGTAACATCAATAATATTTTTTTATTTTTCCTTTGTAAGATCATTATGTCCAAACCGTGAAAAAAAGGAAATTGTTATTGACTACTTATACAGTTGATTGATATCTCTTGCTTTCTTGTTGTAGTAAAGGAAGTATTATAATAATGAAAACTTTTGATTTTCAAAGAATATATCTGTTTTACCCATACCTTTATAAATTAGGACTTGTTTTAATGGTGACATCAGGGTTTATGTATTTACATCTGTCTGTAACTCACAAACGGTTAGCCACAAAAAGTTGGAATTGATGTTACGTCTAATTTTGCACCTATCTTTTTGATCACAACATGATTATAGAAAGTGTTACTGTACTTGAAGGGCTTAATACATTTTTATAAAAAATTATATCTCCTCATATGATGAATTATAATTAAGTTTAATACCTTAGAACATGCAAATGACATTGAATTTTAGTTATAGTGGATAAACCAGAAAAGATACTTTACTTGTTACTGCATATTATTGTAAACTAAATAGTAAAGTAAATACAGGAATCTTACAAAAAATCATCTCTCCAGGCTTTACACAATAAAGGAAGCATTGGATTAAAATATGATTTTCATATTTTAACGTTTACAACCATTTTGACTTCTTTTTTTTTCAGAAATCCTAATTTTGTCTTTAAACAGATTCTGTAATGAGCAATAGTATTTAAAAAATTAACTTTAGTTTTATTGACACGAGACCTTGATATTGAAAGAGTTAACTGCTTCACCTACTTGGGCACCACCGTCATGAGCGACAATGTTTCTTTAGAGATCAAGAGGAGTGTCTCAGACAAATAAATGTTTTTAGGGGTAAACCAATAATTAAAAAACAAACTTTTGTCCTGTATTTGAAAAGGACTCTCTCATTGCTCATCTATTGGTTTGTCAATTTAGATCGGTCCTTCTATACAGTTGAGAGGCCTGGGTCATAAAGAAAGTCCTTGAAAAATCACTCCAAACTTTTGAAAGGAAGATTTTATGTTGAATATATGGACCTATTAGAGAGGGAGGAGCATGGAGAAGGACATAGTCTAAATAATAAAACTTGGTAGATTGGGCTGGGCTGGCCATGTAGCCAGAATGACAAGTGTCAAGTACAAGGCAGTCATAAAATGATGAAATATTTTATTGGTTTACAAATAAAATATTTTTTATTTTAGATGAAGAATTAATGGTTTGTCAATTTTTATTACATAATAATAATAAAATAAATTATTTTATTATTACTAAATAGTTTTATGTAAGAAAAAATTGAACAACTGTAATACTCTCATGGCTTACACTCGGATACATAGGCCCCTAAACGACCTAGCTCATATTTGAAGGTATATTATGTACATGGTACATAGCCTTGAGACAATAATATTGATCAGTGTTCCCAGCCTACCCCTTTCAACATTCCATAGTAGTATGAAATCTATATAAAATATATGTTCTAAAGAAATATGAATTATGAAAAATACACATTATGTTTTGATTCCTTTCTACCATAGGAGGATAAAAGCATCTAGATCAATAAATAGATGGTAGAAGAGATGATGCATAAGTTGAAAGTATAGTTGATAGTAAAGTTGAGGAACAGAAACAAATCGCCAATAGTACTAATAGTATTACTACCCACCTTTACTGCTAACAATGCAAACATTGCGTCATAATTGAAATATATATATATATATTAACCCTGGTCATTAATAATTATATATGCAGTAATGTAGGAGTTACAGTCGGAAGAAAAGCTGCACCAGAGTAGGAGAGTAGGAAGGCCGAAACTACGCTGGCTAGATGGTGTGGCATCGAATGCCCATACCCATGTTGGAAATATGCAAGAATAGATAGGGATGACTAGCGAAAGGGTTTAAGGGAGGCCAAGGCTCTTTAAAAGGGCTGTTGTACCACATATTAATGTTATAACATCTGCTTAAAAAACAAGCTACATAACGTGGAGTATATGGAAAAAAAATAATAGAAAAAACTGAACTACAATAAAGGAATTCAATATGTAAGGAGAGGTTGAAGGATGTTCGGATGTTTAATGAAATATTTCCTATAAGAAATATCCTACTCCTAATATTCATCATAACTTCAACTTTTCATCATACAGAAACCGATAGACTGCCATAAACAATACTGCAACTGCCCTTTCTCCTAACTCTTCAGAACAAACCTTTTCATATATCCCCATATTTTCTCATAACAATATATTCTTATAGTATATATTGTTCTCAAACATTATGAGTGGCCATACTGTAGAGGGGTCAATGTCAATAACCCCTAACTCTTTAACAATCTTTAAAAAAATATTTCTGACTCATAGGAAATAATCCATAAAGTAGTAATAGACTATATAAATACAATAATTAATTACAGAAAAAACAAATTCTTTAGCTTTATTAACTTGAATAGCAACACAAAAATGAGATGTCATCTCATTATTTACAGGATTTGCAAATTCTTTACTTTCCCTGGAAAATTCGGAATAGGCGCCCAGGTCCACCATCCCTCTAATACTTTTTACTGCAACCTTGATATGCATTGGAACAAAAAAGATAGAATTTAATAAATACATTCTACTGCTATTTAGAGGGGTCGTCTGTGGTGCAGTAGTCAGCATAATTACCTTCTATGCCTAATGTCACAAGTTCTAAGTCCAGCAGGTGGACGATTTCTTGTTTTTTTAAAAAACAAGGGTTTTTAAAGGGACCAAAAAATCCTTGGTTACGCTGTCCTTGTGAGGAGACGTAGAATGGCAGTCCCAAGTCTATGCGGTGTCAGTTACTCATAAAAATCCCTATCTTAAGTGCACCTGGATTGGCAAAATTTAGGACCCCCACTGAAACATTGTCTGACATTGTAGCATAAATAAATAAAATAACTATTATGTTGACGTTTTCATAGCCACCGCAATGACCATCTTATTTCAGATTGAATAATGGCTAATTATTAATATATGATAATTAAAATAAAAAAGTATTAATATTTTAAGCAATACTAAAGAATAAAATGAGCATTTTTTTTTTTTTTACAAAAATTTGATGAATTACTTAAGTACAATCAAGGAACTCATTATTATGAACATACAAGGTATGTAAATTAAAGAAGTCCAGTTTCCTCTCTTATGAGGAAATGACCGGCATCTTCCATCATGTAAGGAGGGATCATCTTCAACCTCTTCTGTCTTAGCACATCTCAAGGTTGCAGGTAAGGGCAGCCTATGACAAAATTTAAAGAAAACATATGAAAATATTAATTTTTACATTTAAATAGGGAGCAATAACTTCAGAAAACATAAAATATTAGTTTTCCAAGGTAATTAGCTATTGCATAGATATTTATTTCTAAGGATTCATGTGATGAAATTTAATGATAGATATCCAATAAATTTCATGTAAAGGAATCTGTAGAAGTGCTCATTCAATGTTAAGTAGTTGACTGTTATATCATGCAACATAGGTAGTTTTTAATAAGACATTATTACCACCCTTGGAAGATAAATAAATGTATACTCTTTTAACAACAAAAAATCAGTATTAGTTGATATATAAACAATTCATCCACTTTATGAGTGACAATACTGGGGAAGGCTGGAGCAAGATACACGGTGATTGTCAACTTTCCAAATTTTCGTTACCTCCTAGGATTGATTTCATTAATATCTTTGTCTATTTCATCATCAGAATCACTGCCGTAAGCAGAAAGTAGATGTAAACTGGAAGTCATTTAATTTGAAAACATTACAACCTCACAGAAGGTTAACTATTCTTCCAAAATATCAAAGAAGTATAGCTTATTTATCGAGTTGTGAAAAATATATAAAGGATTATAATGTCGTGGACCACATTGTCTGACCACGACACGTGGTGCTGATTCTTTACCAACTCCCTAAAACTATTAGTGTTTGTAGGATATATTTAATGTCCGTATGGACTCCTATAAAAGTAAAGACTATTGATTTATTCAATAGACCCGAAAGTTGAAAGGGGACCTGTATACAGTTAAGATTCTACAATAGCTTTTTCAATTAGCGAAGCCTATCGGAAACCTACTTCAATATACTTTCAAAATGGTGTGGTATTGAAGTTTCTCTGAGTGGTTTTTTAATCCCAATAATATTGATAAAGTATATACTCTCAGCAACGACTTTTATCCTGACATTTTTTTATGGCATTGGGTTTTACAACATGCACTAATAAAGAAATGAAAGATTTCAAAACTGCTACTTATCTTTGTTGAAATGTATGTCATTTCACCACTTCATTGAAATGTAGGTCATTCTGCCGTAAGCGAGTAGAAAGAGCTGTGAGATTCGTAGGACTCACATCTCGACAAGAGCTATAGCAGATGATTTCATTTACAGCATGAAGCAATCCTTAACAGACCGCATAACATTTGGTACTGTGTTCCTTAAATTTAGACGGAGCAGTTTTGGTGCCAAAATAAAAACACTTCATCTGGAATCTACCATGATGAGTTGGCATGGTGTGGTTGACTTGACTGGCCTGATCAACTTTGTCATGCAGATAGGATTTAATTGAGTCTAACTTGAAGTATGTACAAGCATTCCTAAATTAATTAAATATGTCATCGAATTTAATTAATGAATAATACACATTTTCTAGTTGCTTATAGACAGAAACTATAAAATCAACGAAAGACTGACCCAGTTGAGTGGTTTATGGATCGACACCATTGTTTAACTGGGCTGATTACGTGACTCACCACGAGCTCCTCGAGTTCCTTTTCAACTTCGTCTCAAGGACAGGTACAACGAAAAGTAGCTCTTGGTTAGATGTTACTAAATACTTTAGCAGAGTCAACAACAAGCATCACGCAAATACTCGGGTACATGCTCGAATTCGTCACGTGACTTGCACACAAGCCTACAGGAATTCGTTCTATGGTTGTTTCGACCACACCGTAAACATTTATCTTCAGTTCCCTGAACTTTGAAATTTATCCGTCAACATTTTGGAAATGAGATGTGGCCCCAACTTTGAGTACAGGGATTACGATCAGGCAGTCTGGAGAAGGAAGGGGAACGGTCATGAGAAATCTAGTTGGTATCGACATTTACTGAAATTGATCATGGTTAACTGGTAGGGATGGGTAGATACTGGATTTTCCTGTATCTGATATAAGTGATACTGATACTTTTCTGTATCTGATACTTTTGTATCAATTGATACTTTTACTAGTCATGGGTAGATACTGGATTTTCCTGTATCTGAATACAACTGATCCTGATGCTTTTGTAGTTGAATACAGATATCCCGACTCTTACTCTTCTAATACACTACACAGAAGCCTTTCTTGGGGCATCAGTTTTTGTTATAATTTTTAAAGAAAAAAGAGTTATTCGCCGAAATAGTAACCTGCACAAAGCATCAAATGATTAAAATCATGTTCTTTATTGGTTAATTTTTTTTTTAAAGCTATGGAATAAACAATAAAAATAGATTTTAACCCTACCTCAAACTTTTGGTATTCACGTTCCAAGACCCGTAGAATTTGGGTTGTAATACAAAATTTGTCTGCCCGCCGCCGCACGCAATACCCTTTAAAACGCTTTAGCTGTTTTGTTTTTTTCACCCGATTTCAATAATTTATGTCAATTGCCTTTAATTTACGGTATAGATATATCCATTAATGTTGGCAACCGAGTTAGACCGATTGTCGCATCAATGGAATATTCAAAATAAAATTTTGTTATGCATTACAGACAATGCAGCCAACATAACTACAGCTGTGAGAGATTTGCTGAAGTGGAAACATTTCGGATGGATGACCCCCACCATAAATTTAATTGTAAAGGACGCTTTGGGAATTGACCAATCCCCTTTGGCAGCTATTGTTCTAAAGGTCAAAGGAATTGTTGGCCAACACAACACTAGCTCAATAAAAAAGTTTTTAGACGTTCAAAAACAAGACGGACTTGAGCCGAAAAAATTTATTCAAGATATGGCAACGAGGGGAACTCTTCCTATGACATTCTTTCGCGGTTTACTTTGCTGGAAACATCCTTAAGAAACACTCTTGCTCTTCTTAACAAAGAGATTGTGACGTTAATGCTGGACGAGTGGGTTATTGCGTCCCAATTGACCACTGCACTACAACCCATGAAAGAAATCACCGAACATATTAGTGAGAAAAATTATGTGACGGCATCATCGCTAATTATTCTTATTCAAGAGGTTACAGATTTATACAAAAAAATGTTGAATGAAAATCCAAATTTCCATAGATCCATTGCGATTTTAATTCAAAATTTAATCGAAGGCCTTGGAAACCGCCCAGGAAACCTGCATGAGAGCAATACGCTAATTACAGCCACCTTTCTGGATCCAAGGTTTAAAAATATTACCTTTCCATCCAAAGAGATAGCCGATGCAGCAAAAAAAAAACGTTATCAACTTGGTGGCTAACCAAATATCCCTTGAAACAGGAGATGTCAGTTTAAATATTCCTGCTGATAGTACTCCCTTACCATCAACAAGTCAACAGCCCAAACGTTCTGTCTTTGACACATACAGAAAAATATTGCAGCGAGTCACAGGCCTACTGGAACGTTAAAGTCACGGGCAATAACAGAAGTCCAGCGGTATATAGATGAGACTCTTCCGGAAGAAAACAGTGACCCGTTGAAATGGTGGATACAAAATGCGTACGATTTTCCTTAATTATCAAAGTTAGTTCGTAGAAGATTGTGTACAGTGATAACATCAGTGCCTTGTGAAGGAGTCTTTTCTAAAGCGGGAGAAATTTTAAATGAAAGGAGAACACGCTTGACATCCGAAAAAGTTAAAAAAAAATTTTTAAAAAAATATAATATCTAATTTGATAATCTAGAAAAAGGAATTTTCATTTCAAATTATTAAATTAAGAAAAAATTTTACAGCCAATAATGATAAAAAAATAATACATGAAAAATAGTTAAACGATTTGTTTATTCATTCTATTTTTTTTCAGTATGAAGGGGCGAATAATAAAAATAAATTTGAAAAAAAATAAAAGTCTATATTAAAAAAAAAACAACACTTGTATATGAAATGATAAAGAATTGCTGCACTGCAGGTTACAAAAAGAAAATGGTTAAATTAAAGGAAACAACTATACTTAAATACAGTTCTCTTCGGCCGCTGAATAATACTACTCCAAAGCCCAGTCGCTTGTTTTCACCACGTTTTTACTTCACCAACTCTCGGCAGGTTTTTTATATGATTATGTCAGTGTTGCTAACAAATATTGTTAATAAATTAATTGTTTAATCACTGGCAACACTGACTGTGCTGAGTGTGACCTTCCCCAGTGACAGGTCAGGTTATGTTTGTGGTGTTACATCACTTCCCCCCAATGGCACTGTCACAGAATCGGACAGGGAGACGGATGAGGCGTCCACGTCGTGACGTCTTAACCGATGAAGAACTGGTCGACAACTGTGAGGGGGGGGGGCATTTTCAGCAGGCGTCGCTGGTGACGCAGCAATCGGTGGATGGGCTGGTGATGTGATGGTTGCGTTGGTGGCGTCCTCCAAGACGTGGGCTGGTTTTAGTCGGTCCATTGTGACTGTCTTCTGTTCCGCGCCAAGACCGATAACGAAGGAGAACTGGATGCGGCCCAGAGTGGGGTGGTGTCAGCGGCTTCCTCACTGTGTCGTCTCGCAAGAAGACATGAGAGCAGGTCTTCAGATTCCTGGGCACGAAGGTTTGAGCTGTGCTCGACCTGTGTGTGGCTGGCCACAGGCGCTTGAACTGTTCTCTTAGGTTGTGGAGGAATCCCTGTGGCTCGTCGGGTTGGGAGGTTGACTGCAGTAGCTCCCCGGGCAGTTTTAAAGGTTGCCCATAAGTCAACTCAGCCGCACTTGTGGAGTTGTCGTCCCGTAGGGCAGCTCGCAAGCCTAGGAGGACTGTGGGTAACAGTTCCGTCCAAGAGCTTGCGTCGATGAGATGTGCTGTGAGGGCAGTCTTCAAGGTTCTATGCCATCTCTCAACAACCCCGTTGGACTGTGGGTGGTACGCGGTAGTCCGACAGCGGCGCGAGCCGAGTAGGTTCAGGAGTCCAGTGAACAGCTCGCTCTCGAACTGGCGGCCTAGGTCTGTGGTGATCCGAGCAGGGACACCGAATCTACAGATCCATGTCCTTGTAATGGCCCTTCTCCCTGAAAATATTAAATGGGCTCAAAAGGTCCGTGGACCGAAAAAAGGAGAAGCAATAAGCCAGTTACAAAAATAAGGGACCCAAAAATAAAATATATTTTCCAATAATATATATATATATATACATACACATGCAAATAATATTCATACATCCATTAATTATATAATTTCTGATACAAGCCTGAAACAATAGACTGGAGAGAGAGAGGCAGTGAGGTACTTCTTGGCTGAGATGTGAGATGAGAGTGAGCGAATTAAAAAGCGGTTATACGCCAATATTACCCCCTCTCTTCTCCTTGGCTTCGTCCGACCAATGACATATTTTTGTTTAATCAACAGTCGCAGATCCAACATTAAAAACATCGCAGGTCAATGTTACAATTGTTAATGCTTAAATCTATAATAATTCTTATAAGTTATAAGTTCACCATAATTCTTTAATAATATAATAATAATTCATACAGATCACCACATTACCCTTCCTCTTGAGAAAAAAAAATTGATGACTTCAATTTTTGATAGAACATATGCGATGAAAACAAAGCTAAGTTGGGCAGCAACCAAAAGTCGATGTGCAAATTGTCTTGTCTATATACTATAAGTTCTATATCTATGGTAGACACACACACCAAAAATATGTATATATATATATATATATATATATATATATATATATATATCATCCCAACATAAAAATTTTTTTATCATGTCGTCAATGTGTGTCAATGTTGAAGGTGGACGAGGGTGGAGTTGTGTCTCACGCCTACCCCAGGAAGGGTATGGAAAATGGCCACCAGATCCATAGACCAGCACCATCTTCCGACAGGATCAGGCCAACAGGATTAACCTCATGAATGGGTCTGCCATTCATTCAGTTAGCCCGTGCCATCTGAAGGAAAGACACAAGTACTCCACATATCCTTTCCACGCCACTGAAGGGACCCAAGGTCATATTAATCATCAAAATGCAGGAAGAAGCACATCGGAGTAAAATGTGGGACCCTTAATTTATGGAAACTAACCATCAAAATTTCTGCCCATAAAATAGAATGTGTGGGGGTGTAATATGTGGTGATTTCTAATTATTATTTGATTTATATATACATATCACCCAATACAAACACAAATTATTCTAAATTAATAGTACTAAAATTATCTTAAATCTAGAGACCACTTGCACATTTTAACACGAAGACGCATATGAATCAATTACTGAATTAAAATCCATCATCAAAATTTTTCTTTACAATTCAAGATCTCTCTGTAATATATACATTATATACCAATACTTCTATACAACTCAAATAATTTCAAACTCAAAATATTCATCATATTCATCACATAACTCACATCCTTTCATATTCAATTCAATTTTCCAAAAAAATTTCAAAATTTTTCAACTCTCAACACAATAAAGTATCCAATTACCAAATTTTAATCAATATTCGTAGACAATTCAATTCATTCCAAATTCCAAATATCCATAAATTCAATTCAATTATACACAATTCAAAACTTCAATTTATTATATTATTCAGTCCCTTTTATTCTTTATTAATTAATGTTTTATTTTATTATATTTTTTTTTCTACTACTGAAACAAAAAAACATCTATATAAGGTGATCTTGCTTTTGCCAAAGCCGAAAATCCACTTAAATACATGTGAAAAAAACTTCAGTTTTAATTATTTTCACTTTCTCTCTTTTTTTTATTTTATTTTATGATTCTCATATTATTTTCAATCAATATCTCAAAAAAAAAATTTACAATCTTCTACATTTATCAGTTAGTAAAAATAAAACTTATTTTAACTTTCCCCATATTAATTATTGAATTTATACAAATACAAAATAATTTACAAATACTTGTGTCTTCTTGATGTGAAGTGGTGGTTCCTGAAGTCCAGTCTCCACGTTTTCTGGCTCGAAGCTTTTCTTTTCTTGAGACGTTCCTGTAAGATTTCTGGATTATCTCTGGATTGATGATTGAGGATCGAGAATCAAAATGTAGTTTACCGTGATTCCGCACGAGTCTTTTTTTCAGTGTACTCTGCAACGTAGCTCGAACAATGTTGTCTATCTGTAAATTAAACTTTGATAATTTCCGTCGTTTGACAATATAAGATGTCCGCCACATCTTCAATTACATTGTACATAATCATCATAATTATAATATTAATCAATTAATTAAATTCTTTCCTATACCAAAACATAATCATAAATTGTACATAATCATAATAATCATATCTCAATCAATTAATTAAAGTTTAATCATAATATCAATCAATTACTTCAATTTTTTCTATACCAAACATAATCATAATTCATAAATTCATACTAATAATATCATATATTACATATCCATAAAATACTCAAATATAATATATGTGGTGTGGTTGGTTTCCAGCTGCAGGGTTGCTGGCACCTACGAGCCTTCTCCCGGAAACGGTGGTGATAGAAGCAAAGACCACCTCGGCTCCTGCTTCTTGAGCGGGGTCGTTTCCGGTCTCGTGAATCGTTTCCTCGTCCTTGGCCGCGGGCCAACTGCGTCTTGAGTTCGTCGACAACCAGGGTCAGCTTCTGTATCGCCTCCTCGAGGTGAGAGGTTGAGGACGAGGGGCGGGGCGGCGTGGACTGGGAGCTTACCTGGTTTACACTCGGCTCGTAGATTTCGGCGATGCGGTCGGCAACTTCCGCCAATTTATCTACTGAGGTATCCGATGTTACGGCCAGTGTAGCCTGCATCCTATCTGGTAGGGCCTTCATCCAAATTGTGCGCAGCAATTCGGAGGAAACTGAACTCCCTGCGAGCCGTTTCAATTCATTTAAAAAATGAGAAGGGCGCTCTCCATCTGCGAGGCGCTTGTCTTCTAACAGCCGTCTAATGCAGAGATAAAGAATTGCTGCACTGCAGGTTACAAAAAGAAAATGGTTAAATTAAAGGAAACAACTATACTTAAATAAAGTTCTCTTCGGCCGCTGAATAATAGTACTCCAAAGCCCAGTCGCTTGTTTTCACCACGTTTTTACTTCACCAACTCTCGGCAGGTTATTTATATGGTTATGTCAGTGTTGCTAACAAATATTGTTAATAAATTAATTGTTTAATCACTGGCAACACTGACTGTGCTGGGTGTGACCTTCCCCAGTGACAGGTCAGGTTATGTTTGTGGTGTTACAAGTACATTACAGTCTGAGAAATTTATTATTGCTGTATTCCAACAACATGCATTTTGTTAGGTTCACTTTTGTTTATCTTATTTTAAAGCTAATTTTTTACCAATTTATATTTGAAAAGTATTTCATATCTACATATTAAGAATCTACAGTTATAGTGAGATAATAAAATTATATTGCTATGTATTGACAGTCTGCATCATGAAACGGCCGGCAATACATGAAAGAAATTAGTGATGGTTAAGGTTGTATCAATTTGACCGTATCTGATACTTGTATCAATTGATACAAAAGTATCAGGTACATTTCGACGTCGCTGAAATCAACCACCGCCGATTATTTGTAGGAGATAAGGCTACTGGAGAGCGATATTTGGTCGACACCGGCGCGGCCGTATCGGTCTTCCCAGCACGGCGACGAGAGCGCAATCACCCCGCCAATTTCACGCTGTTTGCAGCCAACGGCACCATCATCAGGACCTATGGGGAAGTCACGAAGACACTGAACGTCGGACTTCGACGCCCGCTTCGTTGGTCTTTCATCTTGGCCGACGTCAGCAACCCGATCATCGGAGCGGACTTCCTCTTCCACCATCACATCCTGGTCGACCTCAAGGGACAACAGCTGGTGGACTCACAGACGGACCTGACTTCCAAAGGCAGCCTGAAGCACGACACCACACCCTCCGTGTTCGCAGTACCATGCGGCGAGTGGTATTACGACCTTCTACGTAAATATCCGGCTATCACTCGTCCATCTGCTGTAATGCAGGAGCCGAAGCATCCCATCAAGCACTTCATAGAGACGAAGGGAGCGCCAGTCACCTCTAAAGCCAGGCGGCTTACACCCGACTGTTATAACGCCGCAAGGGAAGAATTCCTGAAGATGGTCGACGAGGGTATCTGCAGGCCATCTAGTAGTCCTTGGGCGAGCCCCCTCCATATTGTTATTAAGAAGGATGGCACGATGAGGTTCTGTGGGGACTACCGCCGGCTTAACGCCCAGAATTTGCCTGATAGGTACAGCGTCCCCAATATTCAGGCCCTCAACACCAACCTGTTTGGTATGACTATCTTCAGTAAAATCGACCTCAACCGTGCTTACTACCAGGTACCCGTGGCAAAAGAGTACATCCAGAAAACGGCAGTGATCACCCCCTTCGGTCTTTTTGAATTTTTGGTGATGTGCTTCGGACTCAGAAATACCGCCCAAACGTTCCAGCGCCTGATGGACAGCATCCTCGCCCTGCCGTATGTTTTCGTTTATCTCGACGACATACTGGTAGCCTCAGCAACGGAGGAAGAGCATCGCACTCACTTGGAGGAAGTCTTCAGACGGCTGAACCAACACGGCCTGACCATCAACCCGCTAAAGTCAGAGTTTTGCAAGCCCGAGGTTGAGTTTTTAGGCTTCCTTGTGAACTCTCATGGTATTAAACCTCTCCCGAGCAAGTTGGACCAAATTGCAGAGTTCCCTCGTCCTGCCACCAAGGGTCATCTCCGACGCTTTTTAGGGATGATCAACTTCTACCGAAGATGCCTCCCTAAAGCTGCGGAAGTCCAACGCATCCTGCAAGCACTCATTGGGAACAGTAAGAAGAACGACAGCACCCCTGTCCCATGGACTCCGGATGCAGAAGAAGCCTTCGCCCGCTGCCAACGAGACATCAAGGATGCTGTCACGTTAGCTCACCCGTCTACGGACGCAGAGCTGACTCTGGCTTGCGACGCATCTAACTCGACTGTCGGGGCTGTCCTCCAACAACGTGAGGGAGACCACTGGAGGCCGCTAGGTTTCTTCTCAAGGGCCCTCACACCAGCACAGCAGCGATACTCTGCCTACGACCGGGAGCTCACGGCCATCTACAGCGCCGTCAAGCACTTCAGGCCATGCATTGAAGGTCGTATGTTCAGCATACTCACGGACCACAAGACACTAGTGTATGCCCTTTACCAGAAGCCCGAGACAGCAACACCCATAAGAATTCGCTACGCGAACTTCATCAGCCAGTTCACTAGCGACATTCGTCATGTCTCTGGGGCTAAAAACAAGGTGGCTGATACCATTTCACGGCTGGAGGTAATAAGCGGCACTGACGACATGGGGAACATTGTCCAGGCTCAGCAGGAAGACACTGCGATTCCTGAACTCCTTCGGAACACAAGCCTGTGGTTGAAGCTGATCGAGCTCCCGCACTTGGACAAGCCACTTCTCTGCGACTTCTCGACACCAAAGGCCCGGCCTTATGTACCACCATCCCTCCGTCTGGAAGTTTTTAGGAAGCTCCATTGCCTAAGCCACCCTGGTGTTCGCGGGACCCATCGCCTGGTTTCGCAAAGATACTTCTGGCAAGCAGATTTAGCGACTTGGACCCGGAACTTCATCGCCTGCCAGCGCTCGAAGATCCACCGGCACACGGTAACACCTCCAGGTATCTTCGCCCCAGCCGTCAGATTTGAGCATGTGCATGTGGACATAATTGGACCTTTGCCGCCATCGGATGGAAAGCGCTATTGTCTCACCATGGCAGACAATAGCGCTTTCCATATACTCACGCTGGCCTGAAGCAGAACCCCTCGAGGATATCTCCGCCACTACAGTCGCCTCAGCCCTCTACAGGATGTGGTGATCTGTATGAATTATTATTATATTATTAAAGAATTATGGTGAACTTATAACTTATAAGAATTATTATAGATTTGAGCATTAACAATTGTAACATTGACCTGCGATGTTTTTAATGTTGGATCTGCAACTGTTGATTAAATAAAAATATATCATTGGTCGGACGAAGCCAAGGAGAAGAGAGGGGGTAATTTTGGCGTATAGCAGCGCTTTTTAATTCGCTCACTCTCATCTCACATCTCAGCCAAGAAGTACCTCACAGCCTCTCTCTCTCCAGTCTATTGTTTCAGGCTTGTATCAGAAATTATATAGTTATTGGATGTATGAATATTACTTGCATGTGTATGTATATATTATTGAAAATATATTTTATTTTTGGGTCCCTTATTTTTGTAACTGGTAAATTAAATTATAATAAAAAAAATTTGTCGTTGATTATAAAAGAATTAAATTAATGTTTAATGGGACTATAACTATAAATACAATAATAATAAAAATTTTGTCGTCGATTATAAAAGAATATAGTTAATGTTTAATGGGACTATAAAATTAATAATAATAAAAAAATATATATTGTCGTCGTGTAACTATTAATAAAGATTTTGAAATTTAATTAATATGATAATAAAAATAAATTGTCTTCGTTTAACTATTGATAAAATATTTTTTTTTAAAATAATTAATATTTGTATGGGACTCTATTAATAATAAAAAAATAAATTGTCTTCGTTTAACTATTAAAAAAATTTTGAAAAATAATTAAGATTTAAATGGGACTACATTAATAATAAAAAATGAGTTATCGTCGTTAAGTATTGATAAAGATTTTGAAAAATAATTAATATTTATAAGGGACTATATTAATAAATAAAAAATTTTGTGTTCGTAAATTATGAATGATTATGAAAAATAATTAATCTTTAAATGGGACTATATTAATAATAAAAAATTATGTCGTCGTTAAATATTGAGGAAGATTATAAAAAATTGATGTATTAAGAATAATAATAATTTGTCGTCGTTAACAATTGAGAATTGTTATGTATTACTACGGATTAATAATAATATTATTGTGTTATGAATTATATTAGAAATATTCGGACCCCTATTTGAGTCCCAAGATTGATCACCGACGTCCCTTGGTTGATTATTGACCATTGAGTCAGATGAATTTGATATTAAAGTAGATGTGTCCCGATTTGTGTCCCAAATTAGTGTCCCAAATAAAGGTCCCAAATTTGAGTGTTATATTGAAATTGCCCATGTGTCCCAATTAAAGAAAATTAAAGATTAATAGGAGATATATATATATATATATATATATATATATATATATATATATACATATAAATTTTTTGGATTTGAGAATAAGAAACTTTTGAAAAAAATTTAAGGAAATAAATGGTAAATTTAAATAAGTAAATTTAGAGTAATTAAAAGAATCTCATACAAGCCTGTTTCCCTTGTGTATCCTAATGTAGCACTGAGAGAGCAAGTATATTTTTAAAATAAAGAATGTTTATACTAGTGAAAGTGATTGCTACAGTGAGATAAGAGATATTCTTGAACTTGGCTAACTATTGTTGTTTTGTATCATATGAAATAAATATAAGTAGAAGTTTAATATTTTTAATGTGAAATTGATTCTGTTCTTTATGTTTCAGATTTTTTTTTAAAATATATATATATATATATTGAAATATATGATATTGTAAGAAGATAATGATACAAGATGAGAGATACTTTATTTTGGTTTAATTTGAGAGAAGTATTTTATATATTTTTTTTATTTGTAACCGTGATTTATTTTATTGATTATCTATAGATATAATTGATTGATTTAAAGAAATAATATGTTATCTTGTATATATGTTGTATGAAAGGAATTTGTGATTTATGTCTGTAAAGTGTTATAAATTTGTTATGGGCAACTAATATGAAAATATGAATATGAAAGGATGTGAGTTATGTGATGAATATGATGAATATTTTGAGTTTGAAATTATTTGAGTTGTATAGAAGTATTGGTATATAATGTATATATTACAGAGAGATCTTGAATTGTAAAGAAAAATTTTGATGATGGATTTTAATTCAGTTATTGATTCATATGCGTCTTCGTGTTAAAATGTGCAAGTGGTCTCTAGATTTAAGATAATTTTAGTACTATTAATTTAGAATAATTTGTGTTTGTATTGGGTGATATGTATATATAAATCAAATAATAATTAGAAATCACCACATATTACACCCCCACACATTCTATTTTATGGGCAGAAATTTTGATGGTTAGTTTCCATAAATTAAGGGTCCCACATTTTACTCCGATGTGCTTCTTCCTGCATTTTGATGATTAATATGATCTTGGGTCCCTTCAGTGGCGTGAAAAGGATATGTGGAGTACTTGTGTCTTTCCTTCAGATGGCACGGGCTAACTGAATGAATGGCAGACCCATTCATGAGGTTAATCCTGTTGGCCTGATCCTGTCGGAAGATGGTGCTGGTCTATGGATCTGGTGGCCATTTTCCATACCCTTCCTGGGGTAGGCGTGAGACACAACTCCACCCTCGTCCACCTTCAACATTGACACACATTGACGACATGATAAAAATTTTTTTATGTTGGGATGATATATATATATATATATATATATATATATATATATATATATATATATATATATATATATATATATATATATATATACATATTTTTGGTGTGTGTGTCTACCATAGATATAGAACTTATAGTATATAGACAAGACAATTTGCACATCGACTTTTGGTTGCTGCCCAACTTAGCTTTGTTTTCATCGCATATGTTCTATCAAAAATTGAAGTCATCAATTTTTTTTTCTCAAGAGGGAGGGTAATGTGGTGATCTGTATGAATTATTATTATATTATTAAAGAATTATGGTGAACTTATAACTTATAAGAATTATTATAGATTTAAGCATTAACAATTGTAACATTGACCTGCGATGTTTTTAATGTTGGATCTGCGACTGTTGATTAAATAAAAATATGTCATTGGTCGGACGAAGCCAAGGAGAAGAGAGGGGGTAATTTTGGCGTATAACAGCGCTTTTTAATTCGCTCACTCTCATCTCACATCTCAGCCAAGAAGTACCTCACTGCCTCTCTCTCTCCAGTCTTTTTTTTCAGGCTTGTATCAGAAATTATATAATTATTGGATGTATGAATATTATTTGCATGTGTATGTATATATATATTATTGGAAAATATATTTTATTTTTGGGTCCCTTATTTTTGTAACTGGCTTATTGCTTCTCCTTTTTTCGGTCCACGAACCTTTTGAGCCCATTTAATATTTTCAGGGAGAAGGGCCATTACAAGGACATGGATCTGTAGATTCGGTGTCCCTGCTCGGATCACCACAGACCTAGGCCGCCAGTTCGAGAGCGAGCTGTTCACTGGACTCCTGAACCTACTCGGCTCGCGCCGCTGTCGGACTACCGCGTACCACCCACAGTCCAACGGGGTTGTTGAGAGATGGCATAGAACCTTGAAGACTGCGCACACAGCACATCTCATCGACGCAAGCTCTTGGACGGAACTGTTACCCACAGTCCTCCTAGGCTTGCGAGCTGCCCTACGGGACGACAACTCCACAAGTGCGGCTGAGTTGACTTATGGGCAACCTTTAAAACTGCCCGGGGAGCTATTGCAGTCAACCTCCCAACCCGACGAGCCACAGGGATTCCTCCACAACCTAAGAGAACAGTTCAAGCGCCTGTGGCCAGCCACACACAGGTCAAGCACAGCTCAAACCTTCGTGCCCAGGAATCTGAAGACCTGCTCTCATGTCTTCTTGCGAGACGACACAGTGAGGAAGCCGCTGACACCACCCCACTCTAGGCCGCATCCAGTTCTCCTTCGTTATCGGTCTTGGCGCGGAACAGAAGACAGTCACAATGGACCGACTAAAACCAGCCCACGTCTTGGAGGACGCCACCAACGCAACCACCACATCACCAGCCCATCCACCGATTGCTGCGTCACCAGCGACGCCTGCTGAAAATGCCCCCCCCCCCTCACAGTTGTCGACCAGTTCTTCATCGGTTAAGACGTCACGACGTGGACGCCTCATCCGTCTCCCTGTCCGATTCTGTGACAGTGCCATTGGGGGGAAGTGATGTAACACCACAAACATAACCTGACCTGTCACTGGGGAAGGTCAAACCCAGCACAGTCAGTGTTGCCAGTGATTAAACAATTAATTTATTAACAATATTTGTTAGCAACACTGACATAATCATATAAAAAACCTGCCGAGAGTTGGTGAAGTAAAAACGTGGTGAAAACAAGCGACTGGGCTTTGGAGTAGTATTATTCAGCGGCCGAAGAGAACTGTATTTAAGTATAGTTGTTTCCTTTAATTTAACCATTTTCTTTTTGTAACCTGCAGTGCAGCAATTCTTTATCATTTCATATACAAGTGTTGTTTTTTTTTTAATATAGACTTTTATTTTTTTTCAAATTTATTTTTATTATTCGCCCCTTCATACTGAAAAAAAATAGAATGAATAAACAAATCGTTTAACTATTTTTCATGTATTATTTTTTTATCATTATTGGCTGTAAAATTTTTTCTTAATTTAATAATTTGAAATGAAAATTCCTTTTTCTAGATTATCAAATTAGATATTATATTTTTTTAAAAATTTTTTTTTAACTTTTTCGGATGTCAAGCGTGTTCTCCTTTCATTTAAAATTTCTCCCGCTTTAGAAAAGACTCCTTCACAAGGCACTGATGTTATCACTGTACACAATCTTCTACGAACTAACTTTGATAATTAAGGAAAATCGTACGCATTTTGTATCCACCATTTCAACGGGTCACTGTTTTCTTCCGGAAGAGTCTCAT
This sequence comes from Arma custos, assembly GCA_037127475.1. Lineage (NCBI taxonomy): Eukaryota > Metazoa > Arthropoda > Insecta > Hemiptera > Pentatomidae > Arma > Arma custos. The sequence goes on from CM073760.1 coordinate 41,237,955, forward strand.
CTATATACCGCTGGACTTCTGTTATTGCCCGTGACTTTAACGTTCCAGTAGGCCTGTGACTCGCTGCAATATTTTTCTGTATGTGTCAAAGACAGAACGTTTGGGCTGTTGACTTGTTGATGGTAAGGGAGTACTATCAGCAGGAATATTTAAACTGACATCTCCTGTTTCAAGGGATATTTGGTTAGCCACCAAGTTGATAACGTTTTTTTTTTGCTGCATCGGCTATCTCTTTGGATGGAAAGGTAATATTTTTAAACCTTGGATCCAGAAAGGTGGCTGTAATTAGCGTATTGCTCTCATGCAGGTTTCCTGGGCGGTTTCCAAGGCCTTCGATTAAATTTTGAATTAAAATCGCAATGGATCTATGGAAATTTGGATTTTCATTCAACATTTTTTTGTATAAATCTGTAACCTCTTGAATAAGAATAATTAGCGATGATGCCGTCACATAATTTTTCTCACTAATATGTTCGGTGATTTCTTTCATGGGTTGTAGTGCAGTGGTCAATTGGGACGCAATAACCCACTCGTCCGGCATTAACGTCACAATCTCTTTGTTAAGAAGAGCAAGAGTGTTTCTTAAGGATGTTTCCAGCAAAGTAAACCGCGAAAGAATGTCATAGGAAGAGTTCCCCTCGTTGCCATATCTTGAATAAATTTTTTCGGCTCAAGTCCGTCTTGTTTTTGAACGTCTAAAAACTTTTTTATTGAGCTAGTGTTGTGTTGGCCAACAATTCCTTTGACCTTTAGAACAATAGCTGCCAAAGGGGATTGGTCAATTCCCAAAGCGTCCTTTACAATTAAATTTATGGTTGGGGTCATGCATCCGAAATGTTTCCACTTCAGCAAATCTCTCACAGCTTTAGTTATGTTGGCTGCATTGTCTGTAATGCATAACAAAATTTTATTTTGAATATTCCATTGATGCAGTTGAAGGACATATTTAACATTCTCAATATTTTGTTTTTTTTGTTTATTTAATATTAATATAGCTTTGTTTGTGTTAACCACCATTTTAGATGAAGGTTACAGTAAGGTTAGAGAGAGTACTATGGACGCTATGCTATGAGCTTACTCTTTTGATTTCTGTTCAAATATAATATGTGTGTTCTTTCAATACAGAATTTTTCATACACGTAGTTCTCAATTTAATAACCTACTTCAACAGATGCGACAATCGGTCTAACTCGGTTGCCAACATTAATGGATATATCTATACCGTAAATTAAAGGCAATTGACATAAATTATTGAAATCGGGTGAAAAAAACAAAACAGCTAAAGCGTTTTAAAGGGTATAGCGTGCGGCGGCGGGCAGACAAATTTTGTATTACAACCCAAATTCTACGGGTCTTGGAACGTGAATACCAAAAGTTTGAGGTAGGGTTAAAATCTATTTTTATTGTTTATTCCATAGCTTTAAAAAAAAAATTAACCAATAAAGAACATGATTTTAATCATTTGATGCTTTGTGCAGGTTACTATTTCGGCGAATAACTCTTTTTTCTTTAAAAATTATAACAAAAACTGATGCCCCAAGAAAGGCTTCTGTGTAGTGTATTAGAAGAGTAAGAGTCGGGATATCTGTATTCAACTACAAAAGCATCAGGATCAGTTGTATTCAGATACAGGAAAATCCAGTATCTACCCATGACTAGTAAAAGTATCAATTGATACAAAAGTATCAGATACAGAAAAGTATCAGTATCACTTATATCAGATACAGGAAAATCCAGTATCTACCCATCCCTACCAGTTAACCATGATCAATTTCAGTAAATGTCGATACCAACTAGATTTCTCATGACCGTTCCCCTTCCTTCTCCAGACTGCCTGATCGTAATCCCTGTACTCAAAGTTGGGGCCACATCTCATTTCCAAAATGTTGACGGATAAATTTCAAAGTTCAGGGAACTGAAGATAAATGTTTACGGTGTGGTCGAAACAACCATAGAACGAATTCCTGTAGGCTTGTGTGCAAGTCACGTGACGAATTCGAGCATGTACCCGAGTATTTGCGTGATGCTTGTTGTTGACTCTGCTAAAGTATTTAGTAACATCTAACCAAGAGCTACTTTTCGTTGTACCTGTCCTTGAGACGAAGTTGAAAAGGAACTCGAGGAGCTCGTGGTGAGTCACGTAATCAGCCCAGTTAAACAATGGTGTCGATCCATAAACCACTCAACTGGGTCAGTCTTTCGTTGATTTTATAGTTTCTGTCTATAAGCAACTAGAAAATGTGTATTATTCATTAATTAAATTCGATGACATATTTAATTAATTTAGGAATGCTTGTACATACTTCAAGTTAGACTCAATTAAATCCTATCTGCATGACAAAGTTGATCAGGCCAGTCAAGTCAACCACACCATGCCAACTCATCATGGTAGATTCCAGATGAAGTGTTTTTATTTTGGCACCAAAACTGCTCCGTCTAAATTTAAGGAACACAGTACCAAATGTTATGCGGTCTGTTAAGGATTGCTTCATGCTGTAAATGAAATCATCTGCTATAGCTCTTGTCGAGATGTGAGTCCTACGAATCTCACAGCTCTTTCTACTCGCTTACGGCAGAATGACCTACATTTCAATGAAGTGATGAAATGACATACATTTCAACAAAGATAAGTAGCAGTTTTGAAATCTTTCATTTCTTTATTAGTGCATGTTGTAAAACCCAATGCCATAAAAAAATGTCAGGATAAAGTCGTTGCTGAGAGTATATACTTTATCAATTTTATTGGGATTAAAAAAACACTCAGAGAAACTTCAATACCACATCATTTTGAAAGTATATTGAAGTAGGTTTCCGATAGGCTTCGCTAATTGAAAAAGCTATTGTAGAATCTTAACTGTATACAGGTCCCCTTTCAACTTTCGGGTCTATTGAATAAATCAATAGTCTTTACTTTTATAGGAGTCCATACGGACATTAAATATATCCTACAAACACTAATAGTTTTAGGGAGTTGGTAAAGAATCAGCACCACGTGTCGTGGTCAGACAATGTGGTCCACGACATTATAATCCTTTATGTGTTTTTCACAACTCGATAAATAAGCTATACTTCTTTGATATTTTGGAAGAATAGTTAACCTTCTGTGAGGTTGTAATGTTTTCAAATTAAATGACTTCCAGTTTACATCTACTTTCTGCTTACGGCAGTGATTCTGATGATGAAATGGACAAAGATATTAATGAAATCAATCCTAGGAGGTAACGAAAATTTGGAAAGTTGACAATCACCGTGTATCTTGCTCCAGCCTTCCCCAGTATTGTCACTCATAAAATGGATGAATTGTTTATTTATCAACTAATACTGAATTTTTGTTGTTAAAAGAGTATACATTTATTTATCTTCCAAGGGTGGTAATAATGTCTTATTAAAAACTACCTATGTTGCATGATATAACAGTCAACTACTTAACATTGAATGAGCACTTCTACAGATTCCTTTACATGAAATTTATTGGATATCTATAATTAAATTTCATCACATGAATCCTTAGAAATAAATATCTATGCAATAGCTAATTACCTTGGAAAACTAATATTTTATGTTTTCTGAAGTTATTGCTCCCTATTTAAATGTAAAAATTAATATTTTCATATGTTTTCTTTAAATTTTGTCATAGGCTGCCCTTACCTGCAACCTTGAGATGTGCTAAGACAGAAGAGGTTGAAGATGATCCCTCCTTACATGATGGAAGATGCCGGTCATTTCCTCATAAGAGAGGAAACTGGACTTCTTTAATTTACATACCTTGTATGTTCATAATAATGAGTTCCTTGATTGTACTTAAGTAATTCATCAAATTTTTGTAAAAAAAAAAAAAAAATGCTCATTTTATTCTTTAGTATTGCTTAAAATATTAATACTTTTTTATTTTAATTATCATATATTAATAATTAGCCATTATTCAATCTGAAATAAGATGGTCATTGCGGTGGCTATGAAAACGCCAACATAATAGTTATTTTATTTATTTATGCTACAATGTCAGACAATGTTTCAGTGGGGGTCCTAAATTTTGCCAATCCAGGTACACTTAGGATAGGGATTTTTATGAGTAACTGACACCGCATAGACTTGGGACTGCCATTCTACGTCTCCTCACAAGGACAGCGTAACCAAGGATTTTTTGGTCCCTTTAAAAACCCTTGTTTTTTAAAAAAACAAGAAATCGTCCACCTGCTGGACTTAGAACTTGTGACATTAGGCATAGAAGGTAATTATGCTGACTACTGCACCACAGACGACCCCTCTAAATAGCAGTAGAATGTATTTATTAAATTCTATCTTTTTTGTTCCAATGCATATCAAGGTTGCAGTAAAAAGTATTAGAGGGATGGTGGACCTGGGCGCCTATTCCGAATTTTCCAGGGAAAGTAAAGAATTTGCAAATCCTGTAAATAATGAGATGACATCTCATTTTTGTGTTGCTATTCAAGTTAATATAGCTAAAGAATTTGTTTTTTCTGTAATTAATTATTGTATTTATATAGTCTATTACTACTTTATGGATTATTTCCTATGAGTCAGAAATATTTTTTTAAAGATTGTTAAAGAGTTAGGGGTTATTGACATTGACCCCTCTACAGTATGGCCACTCATAATGTTTGAGAACAATATATACTATAAGAATATATTGTTATGAGAAAATATGGGGATATATGAAAAGGTTTGTTCTGAAGAGTTAGGAGAAAGGGCAGTTGCAGTATTGTTTATGGCAGTCTATCGGTTTCTGTATGATGAAAAGTTGAAGTTATGATGAATATTAGGAGTAGGATATTTCTTATAGGAAATATTTCATTAAACATCCGAACATCCTTCAACCTCTCCTTACATATTGAATTCCTTTATTGTAGTTCAGTTTTTTCTATTATTTTTTTTCCATATACTCCACGTTATGTAGCTTGTTTTTTAAGCAGATGTTATAACATTAATATGTGGTACAACAGCCCTTTTAAAGAGCCTTGGCCTCCCTTAAACCCTTTCGCTAGTCATCCCTATCTATCCTTGCATATTTCCAACATGGGTATGGGCATTCGATGCCACACCATCTAGCCAGCGTAGTTTCGGCCTTCCTACTCTCCTACTCTGGTGCAGCTTTTCTTCCGACTGTAACTCCTACATTACTGCATATATAATTATTAATGACCAGGGTTAATATATATATATATATTTCAATTATGACGCAATGTTTGCATTGTTAGCAGTAAAGGTGGGTAGTAATACTATTAGTACTATTGGCGATTTGTTTCTGTTCCTCAACTTTTGCGGTAAGGGAAACCTCTACAAACAGGCGGAGATAAAAATACACTTTCTGAATTCCGAAAAGTTTACCTCCAGAGGTGAAGTTGGAGTTTCATCGCACGTAGTGACACTAATGTTCATTTGTGATCTAGTGTTAGAGTAACAACTTACTATGCTTAAGATCGCGGGTTCGCAGCCTTAGGATTTTTTAAAGGGAATAAAAAATACTTGGTTATACCATTCTTCGTAAGGAACGTAGAATGAGAGTCCCGAACCTGTGCTCTTATCTTAATTAAACTTAGACAGGCAAAATTCAGGATTCCCACTATAGCATCATCTGATAGTCAAAGCAGCATGAAGTGACGTAAAACGAAACAAGCCAACAAACAGTGGCACACACGACGAGTTTTACCTCTTGAGGTGGGCAATAGAGGTAAACTTCTAAGGCCGGCCTTAGTAGCTTCTCACATAAATAACTTTCTCGGATACCCCGATTAACAATCGAAGTTGCAAACAGCTGAAAGTTAACGTAATTGACTGACATGTACTATCGATTCATCTTGGTTAACGGCTGGACAAAAATATAAGGTAGGCAAATCATATTTTCCAAGAGATGAATATGATTTTTAGATGGATCGTCTGGGGCAATTACTTTCTTGTGTTATAAAGAATTTGGGCTCTAACCATTTCAAGAGCTCTTGAGTCCAGGAAATAGGTGAAATTTCAACCAGTTCAAACAAAATCTCAAGTCGCTTCCCGTACTCGTGAAAGATTTCATTTTAAACACCAAAATTCGACATAATAGCTATCTTTACGACCGATGGCCATTGAGTTGTGCTATTAGTTTGAAGAAATTTGGTCACAGTCTTCTTATCAAACAGACTCTGTGCTAATTTTCACAATTGATTCATCCTGAGTTTGTTACCCTAATTCAATCGAATAAGCAGAAATAATACCTTAATGTTTTGAAGATAACAAAACCCCTAACTGTTTGGAAGGAGGTCACTTAATTACTACTGACACTAACACAATATGTTGCATGTATATACAGGTATATTTATATATATACAGGGCGTCCCGAATTTAAATGGCAAAACTTCAAGAACTTATAGGGGACCGAAAAACTAAGACAAAAAGTCCTTTAGAGATTTGCTCGTTTTTGCTTAGTTTTAGAGAAAATCGCAAAAAAAGAAACAAAACAAAACTGTTACAGGTAGCGATTATCACCTTTCAAAGTTGGTCAGGCTAGGCAGTGAGATATGTAAACACTTAATTTTATCGTTTACATTCTTTTATTTGTTTACATTTTCCTTCCTTCTAGGATTATGATTCCTAAATCAGTCTTCAGTCAGTTACTCAGATATTTTTGTGTGAATAGCATCAGCCACAATGCCGCATACATATTCTAATGTTGAATACGCTGATACGATTTTTGTGTATGGTTTCTGTAACAATAATGCTTTAGAAGCGGTGCGGGAGTATGCGCGCCGATTTCCAAATAGAAGAGTGCCTAATCGACGAGTCTTTTCATTAACTTTAATAGACTACGAGAGACTGGGTCATTCTTAATACGTAATTGTTATGTATCATTAAAACTAATTGACTGTTTAATATCATTGAGGCCCTTGTATCATGTAACCATTTGTTGTAACCTTTTTAATAGAGTATACTTCATGTTTCCGCTCCAAGCCATGTGTACATTTTCAATTACTTTATTACCCGTTTTTCCCATGATTTACCTAAACATAACAATTGGCGACGAGAAAAAACTGATTAAACTATCCGAGTTCAAGTTCGCGACGTATTACATGGACATTACCGGCAGTATACGCGTTAAATCATAATTTTTACCGCGAGTGCTTTTCAGTAGTACTTTTTCGCTGTTTTATCGGTTTTCTATTTTATTTATCGTTCGGATTAATTATCAAGATCATCAAGAATGGATGCACAACAATTTCAAGAATTCATGGGTGTGCTTACATCACTTCTAACCTCTCAAGCATCAAGTAAACAAGACCTCAAGTCAGACACGAACAACCTCGCGAATGTGAGAATTTTTGAAAACTTTGATTCAAAAAAAGAGAAATTTTCATGTTATATAGAACGTTTCGAGAATTATTGCACAATGAAAAATTTAATCGATCCCACAAAGAAAGCTCAGCTCTTGTGTGGTTCTGTGGGTAGCATACATTACAATGCATTCACCGTATTCCTTGGACCGGAAAAACCTGTCATGCCCCTAGATTATAAGACACTTGTTTCCAATCTCACGACCATGCTGACCCCTAAACGTAGCGCAATTGTGACCCAACACTATTTCTTGAACATTACCCAGAAAGCAAATCAGTCGATTTCCGAATTTGTTGCTGCGTTACAGTGAGATATAGGAGATTGTGAATTCAAAGTAGAATTTACTTCCGAATCGTGTAAAAATTCAGAGGGGAAGAAAACAAGTTTCTCGGTGAATGATATTTTGCTCAGAGCTCAGTTCATTCGAGGATTACGTCATAACTGGATAAGGGAACAGCTTCTGCAGTCAACTGTGACTAGCTTTGATCAAATTTTAGCCAAAGCCACTGCTCTAGAGGCCGCTCATATTGAGTGTGCGGAATTGGCAAAGCAGTCTAATACAGGTACTTCATTTTTCTCCAGTGACACGTATCACCTATCTGGGTCAACAAATCATCCACAAAGGGACAGGAAGTCTCAATTTCGAAGAAAATCGCAAGACCGTTCTTCCAACCACTCTGATTCTCGTAATCAGGATCCAAAAATAGATTCCACAGCCGAGGAAGAATAGATTATAAAGCATTAGGGATTCAAGACCTATGTACAAGGTGCGCTAGAAATAATCACAGACTAGCAGACTGTCGCGTTGATTATGATAAAGTTCATTGCGTTCCCAACTGTCATGTAACCGCAAGGGACACGTTTCAAGAGTTTGTATCACCACCCTGTCACAAAATAAAAAACCTAGTTACACATCATCTGCGAATGCAATTTCTCAGGGCAACGCTGAACATCAATACGGCATTTCATATCTTGTAGACCTTTTCGAAGTAAACCCCGACTCCGATAAATATATCGTCACAGTCCAAATCAATGGAAAACCCCAGCTCATGGAGGTCAATTCAGGAGCAAGATTTTCTCTCCTAAACGAGGATGATTTTAGGAAATTGAATTTGGGACTAGAAATCCAACCAACAAATACCATTTTTCGAGAGTACTCAGGCAACGAAATTCTTCCAAGAGGAAAAGTTGAGGTAACAGCCACATATAAAGGTAGAAATGGGTGTGGTAACCTGTATATCGTTCCGTCTGGCCATACAGCATTGCTTGGGCGTCAATGGATTAGAGATTTAATGATTGAATTGAGAGAAATTGATACCACCGAAAACCATATGTCAAGTGTACTTGCAATAGGCTGTGACACTACACCTGGCGAGATAATAGCTGAGTTCCCAACTGTCTTTGCCGAGGAAGTTGGTTGCATTCCAGATTATGAAGTTAAGCTGCAGCTACAACAAGGAGCAAAACCTAGTTTCACAAGATAGCGCCATTTGCCTTATGCTCTACGAGAACATGTTGAGAAAGAATTGGATTCCTTGGAAGCTGCTGGAATAATTTCGCCAGTTACAACGAGTGATTGGGGATCACCATTAGTTGTTATCCCAAAAGCAGATGGTGGTGTACGTTTGTGCGTTGATTATAAATCAGGTGTCAATGAAAGATTAATTTCAGCTAACTTTCCTATACGGAAAATAGAAGATGTGTTACACAGTCACACAATTCAAGGTATTTTTGTAAAATTGATTTATATAAGGCGTACTTGCATGTAAAAGTCTGTCCAGATAGTGCAATGATCCAAACCATAGCAACACACCGTAGCATGTATAGAATGAACCGCCTCAGTTTTGGCATCAAGTCTGCACCAGCCGAGTTCAATCGCATAATGTCTCAAGTTCTTCAGGGGTTGCCAAAATCAGAAGCATATTTTGACGACATAATATGCCATGGAGTAACTTAGGAAGAATGTACTCAAAATTTGCGCGCCTGCCTCAAACGTCTTGCTGACCACGACCTACATGTCAACCAAAGTAAGTGTTCTTTCTTAGAAGAAAAAATTGAATACCTAGGTCATGTTGTGGAGCACAACCAGATTCGAAAATCCCCTGAAAAAGTTCTGTCAACAATATGCCACGCCCTAAAGATGCTGACGGAGTTCGTAGATTTCTGGGACTTCTGACATATTACTCACGATTCATTCCACAATTTTCAGCCTTGTCATTCCCCCTCCGCAGGTTGTTGCGGAATAATCAACGATTTTCATGGACGAGGGATTGTGAAGCCTCCTTTTTGAAATTAAAGGCAGAGCTTTGTAGTGACCACGTTCTGATTCCATTTGACCCTACTTTACCAGTCATTCTTACATGCGATGCAAGCCCAGGTGGCGTTTCAGCAGTTCTAAGCCACCCCGAAATGTTGATTGCCTTTCACGAGCTCCTATCCATATATCAACTGACACCTTGATGGGAGAAGAAGTTCACCAAATTTTTTCTGAACAAATTGTTCATATCTCAAGCAATAAAGTTACATTTGAGACTATTCAAGAGGAAACCAAGAAGGATCCGGAACTCAAGAAACTCATCGAGGCACTGAAAAACGACTGCGTGGACTCAGAATTTACACTGCATGAAGATGTCATCTTCCGCCAAGATCGTATTGTCATCCCTACATCCCTTCGAAGTCAAGTTATATCAGAACTTCATGAAACACATCTAGGGATCATGAGAATGAAACAATTAGCCCGAAAATATGTTTACTGGCCTGGAATTGACAGTCAGATTGAGCGACTTGTCAAGAGTTGTGAGCAGTGCGCCCTTACAAGATCGGCTCCACCAAAAGTACCAGTTCACCCTTGGGATGAACCATCCGAGAATTGGGAACGAGTCCATATATATTATGCTGGACCGTTCCAGGGCCATTATTTCCTTGTTTGCATAGATGCTAAGTCAAAATGGGCGGAAGTTGAACCTATCAAAGAAGCACCTACCACGTCCTCAGCCATAAATCTTCTCAGAAAGATTTTTTCAACGCATGGATTCCCAAATCAGCTTGTTTCAGATAACGCTAGCATTTTCCAGAGCGAAGAGTTTCATCTTTTTTGCCGCACAAACGGATTTTGCAAAAATTTATAGCCCCTGGCCATCCAGCAACTAATGACCTTGCTGAACGAAATGTGCGGACACTTAAGGATAAGTTGCGGGCCTTGTCAAATGACGATACCAGAAAAAGTCACAAATATCCTATTTCATTACAGATCAACTCCCCTTGCTAATGGCTCCTCACCTGCTGAGTTATATTTGAAAAGAAAATTCCGAATCCGCCTGGATGCCTTGTTTCCAACCAAACCACACTCTTCTCAGTCAATGCGAGTTACCAGAATTTTTTTTTATGTGGGGGAGAGAGTGCAAATCCGTGTCTTCAAAAATAACAAGCCAAAGTGGGAGTTTGGTGAGGTGACCCAAAGGTTGGGTCAACAACATTACCTTATCGTAATGCAGGCAGCAGGGAGTGCCCGTTGTACTTGGAACTGATGACCATCCAGATGAAGAAGACCCGGTATGCGTCAGGTCAACATGGGCCGAAGACGAGTGGTCGCGGACGAGCTGAGAGCTCTCGCTAAGGAAGCTGACATCATGGCTATTCAGGAGCAATAGTGTCAAGGAAATGTGGTCGCCGGATTCGGTGTCGCGTCGAGGGTAATCGCTATGGGCAGTGGAGAGAGGAGGCCTAGAGCGGCTATTGTGATAGTGAATCTAAACCTCGACGTTATGGAAATGAAGCAATTCACCACGGCGGATCAGGCGGCATGTTATGTCAGATGGGGGAGGATATCCTTCGCCCTCGTGTCGTCATACATGCCGCCGAAGCAAAGGATAGAAGAGAATTTACCCGCCGTGGAAGCCATCGCACAATGTGACTGCTTAAGGTGTGTACTCAAAAACCAGCACTAGGCTGCTGGCATTATACATAGCAAAAATCAGCGAGAGACCGCTTTGGAGGTTAGGAGACAGTAAGAAAGAGGAAGGAGGAAAAGGAAGTGGGTGATTGGACTAGAGTGTCCAGATCCCTACCGTAGGCCAATGAGAACACGTCGACCAAAGGGGCTCCTTCGCCCTCGTGTCGTCATACATGCCGCCGAAGCAAAGGATAGAAGAAAACGTGTCCGCCGTGGAGGCCATCGCACAATGTTACAGGAGTGTGGTGGTCTGTTCCGACACTAATTCGTGGAGCACGGTCTGGGGTTCGGTGCGCACAGACGCCAGAGGAAGAGTGGTGGAGGAAACCGTGGCGAGGTGCCAGCTCTTGGTCCTGAACGAGCCCTCTAAGCATGCTAAGGGGCGAGAGCTGGATCGACGTCACACTCGCCACGGCCACAATGGCGAGGCGTATTGCGGGCTGGACCCTACGGTCTGACGCGAGCTCCGACCACCGGGTCAAAGCCTTCAGTGTGGTAGAGGAGGAAGGCGAAGTCTTGCCAGTGGAGAAAGGCTTCGTGACCCAAACGGCGAACTGAGGAGATTTCTCCAGTGAACTGGAGGAAATACTGGTCGATAGAGAATGGGATGAGATGGCGCCGATGGAAGGCGAGTCAGCCGTTGACCGCAGAGTGGCGGGGCTGACGGGCGCCATCACGGAAGCGGCCAGTATGATCCTCCAGCGCCGCAGAGCGAGAGCGCGTCCGGTCCCATGGTGGACGCCTGCCCTGACGCTCCTCAAGAGGGAGTACTACAGGGCCAGGCGCAGGTACCAGGAGTGCAGGGAAGAGGAGAGGAGACCGGCACTCCGAGAGGAATCAAAGGCTAGGTACAGGGCATACCGAAACGGCGTGCGTCACCGAAAGAAGGTATCCTGGGACGAGTTTATCGTCCAGGAATCGGAGAAGAATCCCTGGGGAATCCCATACAGGGTGGCACTGGGCAAGGTGAAGCCGCTGACCATGATGGCGGCTATCAGAGTGGGAGATGCCCATGCAACCACCCTGGAGGAGTCTGCGGATATGTACATAAACTATACATACCCCAGGGATGATCCGTCCCAGGATACGGAAGATGATAAAATGGTAAGACGCACCACGGTGTGCCCTCCAGGTACCGAGATGAGTCCACCATGGGATATATGGGATCTTCGTCTTGCCGTGGATAGGCAGAGGACCGGAAGAGCTCCAGGACTCGACGGAATAGACGCCGCGATCTTGAAGAAGAGCGCCCCCCTCATTGAGGATGCTTCTTGGCATCTTCAAAGAGTGTCTGGACCAGGGGCGGTTTCCGAGAGAGTGGAAGATCGCGGATCTGAGACTCCTCTACAAGGGAGGAGGCAAGGATAAGGAGACGCCTAAGGCGTACAGGCCGATATGCCTCCTCCCGGTGATGAGTAAAGTCCTGGAGAGTCTGATCGTCACGAGCATAAGGCCGGTCCTTGATGCGGCGAGCCATCCACGGCAGTTCGGCTCGACCCGTGGCAAGGGAACGACGGATGCACTGTTGAGGGTGCGCAGGGACGTTGAAGAGAGGGCGGAGAAGTATGTCATGTTGGTGCTGTTTGACATATCCTCCGCCTTCGATAGCGTGTGGTGGCCCTGCGTACTTCAGCGGCTGCAGGAGTTCGACGCCCCCAGCAACCTGTACTCCCTCGTAAGTAGCTACCTCAATGAAAGGAGCGTCAGGATTAGAGGTAGCTACTACGAGGTCGAGAGAAAGATAGAGAGAGGATGTCCACAAGGGTCGGTCCTCGGGCCGGCCCTGTGGAAGCTCGTCTTTGACCAGCTGCTGGGGGAACTGGAAGAGGAAGGTTTCCTTGCCACGGCCTACGTCGACGACCTGGCAGTCATCGTGGCCACGAACAGCAGAGCCAGAGTGAAGACGTAAGCAGAGAGATGCGCCAGTCTCGTAGCGGAATGTTGCGTGAGGAGGAAGTTGAGTATGGCCGCTGCCAAGACCCAGACCATACTCCTAAGAGGCTCCACTGACAGGGCTCACCCTATCATATTGGAGATTCAGAGGGAGAGGGTTAGACTAGGCGAAGAGGTGATGTACCTAGGCGTGAAGTTTAGGAGAAACTTCGACTGAGGCGGTGCAGGTGCTTGCCGGAGCCATGCCCCTGGACCTCCTCCTGAAGGAGGATGCCCTTAAGTACGAGGCGAAGAGGCAGGGGCTGGAGACGCTCCCGGAGGGACTTCGTCAGAGGATCGGCGAGACCCCGAACCTGTGGAAGAGGATATTGAGGGAGGACTCGATAGAGCAGTGGAACGGACGGTGGGTGACGAGCCAGAAGCGCTCTACGTTGAGGAAGTTCTTCCCCACCGTCCAGTCGAGGTTGTCTGCCACATGGGTCCTCCCAGACTACTGGGTCTCGCAGATGCTGACGGGACACGGTGGGTTCCGGGGAAGGATCAGTGAGCATAGAAGAGAAGTCGACCCCCGGTGCCCCACCTGTGGAGTCCCAGAAACGGCGGAGCATGTGATGCTCTCCTGCACCGCGATGGAAGGACACCGAGCCTGGATGTCGAGAAAAACCGGGATCTTCGTCCTCGCCGAGGAAGACTTCCCCCGCCTGGTCGAGGAGGACAATTACCCTCACTTCAGGGAGTTTGTCCACGGGTGGAAGGAGGTGGTCGGTCCTGCACACTTCACCATCAGCAGGATACGGCCACCCGGTGAGCCACCAGAGCAGGAGTCACCAGAGCATTCGCCGGAGGATGAGCCCCCAGGAGGACAGGACTGAGGGAGTGGACTGGCCGGATGCGGACCGGACGGATGCGGCGGACCAAGAGGGCTGGACGGCAACCGGACGGATGCAGACCGGCCAGGAGGCCTTAAAGGTGCTGCCCCATCAGTAAGTTGCACATCCGTGCACCGGGCAGCACCACAGACTTTTATTTTGTTTATTAATGTGCCCAGGAGATAAATGGTACCCCCCACTTATGTTGTAAAATAAGAGTTTTTTTTTTAATAAAGTGTAGTTTTTTGGCAGTGGTGGGCGTGCGTAAACCCAACGTATCAACCCGCCACTGCCGAACCCCGTATGCCAGTGATGGCAGGTAGGGGAAAAAAAAAAAAAAAAAAAAAGGTTCAGAGACAGGGCCGCGACGACAGTTAGAATGAGGAGACGATGCTGGGTGGGGCAACGGTTCAGGGGGAATAATTATTAATAACGCGACGAAAAAAGGGGAAAGAACACGATTGCCCGTGGCGAGAATGAGAGGAACGGGGGTTAGGTTCCTAGTAGATACAGGGAGTACTAACTCACTAATTAGCGTAAAAGGGGCCGAGAAATTAGGAGTATGGGGAAAGCATGAGCAATGCCAATGCATTATCGCTACCGTTAGCGGGCGGAGCCCGACCCTGGGGGAAGTATATGTTAATTGTAAAGAATTAGCAGGAGGAGATACAGAAGTTAAAGTTCACGTAGTAGAGACGATAATGCCAGGGTATGATTTTATTGTAGGGGGGATATTCTGCGATTAGCGGGGTTAAGTTTGACGGTAAAACTGGATAAATGGCATTTTAATTTGGGCAAACGACCATATCAGGTCATGGTTATGAACGGTGTTGGTGTTATCGAAATTGGTGCGGTAAAGTGTGACAAAACGCTATGTAAGGATATAGTGGAACGGAATAAAGATCTCTTCTATAGGGAAGATGAGGTTTTACCCACGACGGGGAGAACGGTCCACCGGATCAAATTAAAAACAGACGTACCAGTGTATGTCGAGGACAGACGTTACCCACAGGCACTGAGGGACATCATACAGGGACAACTAGACGATCTCCTACGTCAAGGAATTATAAGACCGAGTAGTTCCCCGTTTAACAGTCCGTTATGGGTAGTGGAGAAAAAGAAGGTCGAGAACGCGCAGACGGAGAAACAGTATAGAGTCATGGTCGACTATAGGAAACTTAACGATGCTACAGAGGACGAACGTTACCTGCTTCCCCGCGTCGAAGACATCCTGGACAGACTGGCAGGGGCAACAATTTTTAGTACCTTAGACCTCAAAAGTGGGTACCATCAAGTAAGAATGGCTCCCGAAGACATGGGAAAGACCGCGTTTTCTTGGGAACGGGGTCATTACGAATTTGTAAGAATGCCGTTCGGGCTGAAAGGAGCACCAATGACTCCAGCGGTTAATGGATGAATTCCAGAGAGGGTTAGGAGAAGACTTCGCCCAAGTCTATATGGACGACTTAATTATTTTTAGCCGTTCGGAGAGCGACCATGTAAGACATCTTGGGCGAGTGTTCGACAGAATCCGCGAGTTCGGGCTTAAGTTATCTAAAGAAAAGTCAAAGTTCGGATTACCTGAAATTCGCTTTCTGGGACACGTGGTTTCACAAAAAGGGGTACAACCCGATAGAGAAAGGGTAAAAAACATTCAGGAAGCACCGTTACCCAACAATGTTCGAGGGGTTCGCAGGTTTTTGGGGATGGTAAATTACTATCGGCGGTTCGTCCCAGGCATTGCTGAATGGACCCAGCCGTTGACAGAAATTCTAAAAAAGGGGAAACGTTTCGGCTTAGGACCTGCTCAGGTCGAGAGTATCTCTAAATGCCGAGAAATATTAACATCACAAACGTTGCTGGCTTTTCCTGATTTTCACCTTATGTTCCGGATCACCACGGATGCGAGCGAGGTTGCCATCGGGGCGGTCCTGTCGCAGAATTTCGTAGAAGGAGAGAAACCGATCGCTTTCGCAAGCAGGAAACTCAACCCAGCCGAACAACGGTATAGTGCAATCGAGCGCGAACTGTTAGCGGTGGTATGGGCGGTAGAATATTTCCGACCTTATGTATATGGGCGTCGGTTCGAGTTACTGACTGATCACAAGCCGCTCGTATACCTAGCGACCCTTAAGGAATCTTCGGCGCGCGTCTCCCGATGGAAAGAGAGATTAGCACCCTACAACTTTCAGGTCATTCACAAAAAGGGGTAGAGAACGCGGTGGCGGATTGGTTGTCACGCGACCTATTCATTAATGCGGTAGAGGAGGAAGGCACTTCGGCCGAACCATACGCTATTTGCGAGACTGGGCGGATCACGGACCAGAGATCCCTTTAGTTCGGCAACAATCAGAAGAAAGCGCGGCCTCACCGGATCGAACTGGGGAACTCCCAGAAGTCGACGAAATTATCAACGATAAGAAGTTTCAGATGGTAATTCGGTCGAAACAAGGTGGAGGTACTGAGACAAAGGCATCGATGTACGAAGGGCTCTCAACAGTTACGGTCCGTATTACACCATCAGTAGATGATGTCGAGGTAGAGCGACTATTTTCAGAGTTCTGTGTGCCGGGACGCCGGAGTTATATTTGTGTCGGCAATAAAGTGCTTCTCGACAAAATTAAGCGGTTGTGGCGTCAGGAACGAATAGGGGTGGGTTGTTCCCTAGTACGTTACCTTCGACAAGTCGAAACTGTACCTGACTCCACAGCACAGCAGCGGGTCATTAGGGATCACCACAGCGGCAAAACGAACCACAGGGGGACTGACGAGACCTTACGTGCACTGAAACGTCTCCACTTTTGGAAATCAATGGGTCGTACGGTGATAGAGTTTATAGACCAATGCACCATATGTCAACGCGCAAAATATGACCGACAGCCGCCGGTGGCAGAACAAACCGTCACCCCCACTGCGATGGAACCTCTCAGGTCGGTGCAGGTAGACATTTATTCTAATGAGGGACAGTCCTGGTTCACTATGTTAGACACCTTTAGTAAACTTGCCATGGCGTATCCTATCGAGGAGAAAACCCCGAAGGCCGTTTGGGAAGGAATTCTCCAGTGGTGTGCAATTTATGAAGTCCCTGAGGACGTAACGTCTGATTGTGGTCGTGAGTTTGACAACGCATTAATTCGCGAAGAGTGTGCCCAGTTAGGGTTTACGTGGCGGTTTAATACACCTCACCATACTAAGGGCAGGGGGGCAGTAGAAAGACTACATAATACCCTGGGGGAACACCTGCGATTACTGAAGTTGGGAAGAGATCTCGATCCATACGACGCCATGCCGAGGGCGATAACTGCTTATAATCACACTATACATTCGGCAACAGGATTGTCACCGATTGAAATTGTATTCGGGCAGTCACGGAGGGACAGGGGCGACCTCATCACGATTAACAACGATGAATTAAGTACCCTACTCCACCAATCACGAACCACTCGTAAATCTACATGGGGAAGAGTGCACGAAAAAATGATCAAAGAGAAGACTAGCAGAGTGCACAAAGCTAACGCTCAGGCCGGAGTATATACCAAGGGTCCCCTACCATTAGGCACGATTGTCTACCGGCGATTACGAACGGCGCGTACTAAGTCCGCGGCTCGTTATGAGGGACCTTACAAGATCGTGACGATCCGCGAACACAACCTTTACACGATTCGGGATGAGCACCACCCATTTCGCGTCCGGACCGTCCACCTGGAAGAACTTCGGGTACCTCGTGCTCTGTCACCTGTTCCGCCTGCGACGGATACACCTGATCACAGTTAATTCAAGCCTGTGGCCAATAGTGCAAAAGAAGTTGTTTCGTATTCTTTTGTGTTTTGTAAGTGCTTTTATTACTTTTGTACAAGTGTTTTTTTTTTTATTTTTTTTATTTTTTAGTTTGTAATAGTTCCTCCTGTGTAGGAACTGGAAGGGGGGAGTTAAGTGTATATCAATGGACTAATAGGATTAAGTTTAGGTTAAGAATCAAGCTATTGTTTTTATTTCTGTATAAACATCAAATACTATATATAGAGCTGTAGAATAAATAAAGAGTCAGTTGATATTCAAACGCGTACAGTTACTCTGCCCTAATTTTATCCTTTTTTTTACGTTATTCGTTTAGTCTTACTTAACGAAAAAAGTTAAATATATTTTATATATTATATACCTCACATATGATATCACTATCACTCATGCAAACACTATTTTTAATTATAATCTATTTTCTTTTCTTTTATTGTTATATGGTATATTTTTTTAAATATTTTATTTGAAAAGAAAAGATATGACCAGGACCGGAACTCGAACCCGGGTCTCCCACCTATCCGGGGTTGTGCTAAGCCACCTCAGCCATCCTGGTTCGCTTCTCGGTCAGTCATATCCCTTCTTTTCACTGATCCTATATCTCCGTGTTCTCGCAATTTGCGATGCATACACGGGGAGAATGTTATTTAAACATTTCTTTTAATTTTGGATCTCGTTGACTACAATATTTAATGACGTAAGCCAACAAGATCCAAAAATAAAAGTAATGTTTAAATAACATTCTCCCCGTGTATACATCGCAAATTGCAAGAACATGGAGATATAGGATCAGTGAAAAGAAGGGATATGAACCAGGATGGCTGAGGTGGCTAAGCACGACCACAGATAGGTGGGAGACCCGCATTTGAGTCCCGGTTCTGGTAATATCTTTTCTTTTCAAATAAAATATTTAAAACTATTTTTAATCTTTGTTGCCATTTTTAATAGCCCAGAATCGATTAGGAATAAATAACATGCTTTAAATTGTGCATTAATTAAAATAAAAATACATCTTATCATTCCCACCACTCTGGAACCCACTGTAAGATATCAAGGTGAAGAATGTAGAAATTATGAAAATTAAAAACAGGACATCTTTCCACTTTTTGTCCAAATTTTACTATAATTTCATTTCAACATCCTTTTAGATTAGTAGCTGTATATTAGTCATCTGAATAAAAATATTGTATCTTACACTAGTAGATATGTGTGCTACTAATATACAGAATTTGCAGATTTAGTTGAAACATAATCATGTGAATAGGTTATAGTTCTGAGTAAATAAGAAGTATTCTAGAGTAGTGTAGAGAGATAAGCAGGTCTCAGTAATTTATATTTGGACGGAATGAATACAGGGGTCTACGATGAAAAAATTGTAGCAAATTTAACTAGTGGGTTTAACAATATTTTTTGTGCTGATTACAGAAAAAATTCCATCACCCCTAGATAAGTCACAAATTTCAGCGGAAGGTTTAGGGTCTAGACTTAAAGAAAGACATATGTTAGCCTCCGGTGTTTCATTTTCATGGTACCGATTTAAATAAAAGGAATTTGTCCCTTTTTTTTACAAAAGAGGGTGACCTAGTCATCATCATGGAAATGTTCAAAATCACGCTGGACACTCAGTCCATTTGAAAGAATGCTACGAAAATCTTGAGTTTGTTCTTAATAAGCTCGGCTACTCTGACCATAAATGGACTGTTTGTGGGGATTTGAAAGTTATTTCCATGTTATTAGGTCAACAAAGTTTTCATATTTCCTCTGTGAATGGTACAGCCATGGTAGGAAACAACACTATGTCAAGCAGACATGGCCAATCAAAAAGGCTTTTATTCCTGGAGTTAAAAATGTTGAAATACTAAGTTTGGTGGATCCTAAAAACATCTTACTTCCACCACTTCATATCAAATTGGGGCTAATGAAACAGATTGTGAAAGCACTATACAAAGAAGGAGAGTGTTTTAAGCATCTTTGTGAAGTTTCCTGGTATATCCGATGCTAAGCTGAAAGAGGGAATCTTTGTTTGGCCTGACATTCGAAAACTTTTAAAAGATAAAGCTTTGTTACTAAAATGGAAATGGAAGAAAAAAATGCCTGAAATTCATTTAACCTTGTTGTAACAGGCTTTCTTGGAAACAAAAAAGACCCAAACTACATAACTTTGGTTGCTGAATTGTTACAAAACTACAAAATGTTGGGCTGCAACATAAGTGTCAAAGTTCATTTCCTTCACTCACATCTGGACTAGAAAATCTTGGGGCTATAAGTAAAGAGGACGTTTCCATTAAGATATAAAAGAAATGGAGCGCAGATACCAAGGTCGATGGAATGTCAACATGATGGCAGACAACTGTTGGATGTTAAAAAGGGAAAATTCACAAGAACACAGCCGAAAAAGTACCAAAAGAAGCTTTGTACTTTTTCCAAAACCTTCAACTTTATTTTGTAGGCAAACCTTACGTGATAGAAAAAAACCAATGTCATTTTTTTAAATCAGCACAAACTATATAAAGATCGTTTATCTACAACAAAACAATTTTTAAAAAAGTTTTTTTTTGCAGGCCTGTGATATTTGAGTAAAAATTTTCCAATGCTACAATTTGTCCTGGCTAAGCCACTAATCATAATGAAATTTGTATACCTACTATAATTTTCTTTTCTACTCTTTATATCATTAAAGAGTAGAAAAGAAAACACATGAATTACTGTTATTTATTTTATAGATAAAGAAATTTATTTGTAATTATTTTACATGTTTTTTAATACATTTATCCACTACATTTTCTTCCAAATCTAATAAATAAAAATATTTTTACACCAAGATTATTGGAGAAATGTTAATTATAATGTTAGAAAGTTTAAAATAAGAGTATTACACAATGGTTCAGAATTATTTAAATTAAATTTTAAAATATATCTAAGAATTTATTTTTTTTATTTACACAAATAAATACAAGTTTGATAGGTTTTATGAAATGAGATATTTCACTTGACCAGTGGATATTTATAGATCTTGCATTTTATAACCAGGACCAGGAGGCTCAGAATTAAGTGAAGTCGGTTCACCTTTTGGTTCAGCAGCAAATCTTCCATTTCTAAAACATTAAAATGCTTAATAACAAACAGACATGAATTTGTGGTGTTTTAAAATCTAAGAAATAAAATTAAAAAAAAAATATTATGATCTAATAAATAAATAAAAAAGTTATTCAATATTAAAGAAAATAAAGGGTGGGGAAATGACTGTTTAAAAATAAAACAAAGAAACAAAAACTTTTGGGGCCTGCCATATCAAAAACATTGTAGACTAATGTTTAGTTCATTTCTCTCCACTTTCCCTTAATCAGAATTCAGGCATTGGTAAAAATTATTTATAAAACGGACTAATTTTTAGGTTTTTTTTTTTTTAGGCATTGGATGGAACCTTACAATAGGATATTTATTACTTTAGGATCGTCTTGCTGTTAGTGCGTTCCGATATTCAACACCACTTCATGCAGGTGCCAAAATTAGAATTTACCGAAGCAGTAGCCATTAATACAACAATAAATAATAAACTTACTACAATCATATCAGTCTATATACCTCCAAACAAAGTAAATATTAAAGATATTGCTAAATTGTTTAGGTTAAATAAAAACATATTAATATACGGTGATCTGAACGCCAAAAGCTTACAGTGGAACTGCCACAGCACAAACAAAAATGGTAAACTCTTATTAAACTATATAGTAAACAACCAAATAGAATTGCACAGCCCTTACGAACCAACCCACATTCCCACGCAACGCGATTACAAACCAAGCATAATAGACCTAGCTCTCACCAAAAATATACATAACGTATCCCCACTCATCGCATTATCATGCCTTAACTCGGATTACAACCCCGTGATTTTCTGTTTAGGGTCATCTTTATCTAATAGCCCGAAAAGAAGTAAATTTGCATTCAAACAGGCTGACTGGCAAAAATTTCGGAAAATAATAGATTCTAAAATAAACCACAACCCAATAATTAATAACTCTCAGGAGATTGACCGAAATATTAATAATTTAAACAAACTAATTAAACAAGCCATGATAGAAACTATCCCTCAACATTCCTCATGTTGCTCATACAAATTAAAAATAGACTTAGGAAAAAATACCAACGTAACAAAAGCCCTTTAATAAAGACATTTTTTTATAAATTCAACAACTTCTTTAGATCCCGTATCAATCAATGGAGAAACGATAACTGGGAAACAACTTTAAAGTCATGTAAACCTGGTGAAAATAAAATGTGGAAAATACATAAAATTCTGACCAAAAATTCAACTAAAATTCCCCCACTGAAACTGAACAATAGTTATGTCTACACGGACAAACACTTCGAATTTTGGCTCTAACCATCACAATAAAAAAATAAATAAATCTGTCCGGAACTACTTAAACACGTCATACAAAATTAATTTTCCCACCATTTCACCCAAAGAAACCGGAAAGATTATAAAAAAATTAAAAACAAAGAAAGCCTCTGGGGACAATGGCATCCCTGTACAGGTTATAAAAAACCTGAGCAGGAAAACCATCTGCCATATAACGATAACATTTAATTCAATATTAAGGCTTAATTACTTTCCCTCCGCTTGGAAAATTTCCAAAACAATCGCTATCCCGAAACCAAATAAAAACCCAAACATTTTTACAAGTTACAGACCAATTAGCCTCCTAAACATTTTATCCAAAATCCTGAAACGCTTGCTTTTAAAAAGAATTGTTCAGCATGTAAATGAGAACAAACTGATCAAAGATGAACAATTCGGTTTTAGAGAACACCACTCCACTGTAGACCAACTAGCTCGTCTTACCGACTTCATAACACAAGAATTTAATAATAAAAAACATACAGGCATGCTTATGTTACATCTGGAAAAAGCTTTCGATACAGTATGGCATTACGGTCTTATTTATAAATTAATCTTGTACAATTTTCCTCCATACCTAATACATGTCATATATTCCTTCCTCTCCAATAGACAATTCTATGTTCAAATAAACACTGCTAGCTCCATAACACTTCCCCTACCCGCTGGACTTCCTCAAGGCTCCTGCCTATCCCCAATTCTATTCAATCTGTTCATATCAGATCTCCCAAAACACCCAAAAGTAACCACATCGCTTGACACCGCTTTGTACACAGCATCATACCGAATCGATACAATAGTAAACCGATTACAACAAGCTTTTAATAAAATCCATAAATTCTGTCAAAAGTGGAAACTAAAAATCAATCCAACGAAATCGGCCGCCATAATCTTCACAAAACGCAGACCCAACATAGATCAGCATATCATCTTAAATTCCGAGCACATCCCCTGGTCTAAATCCGTAATATACCTCGGTTTAATTCTAGATAGGTCCTTAACATTCACTGAGCACATCAAGAAAAAGCGAAAAAAGACATCTACAAAATGTTTCCCTATTTTAATAAAAAATCCAGGCCATGCCCCAAAAACAAGCTAATCCTTTATAAAACAGTAATCCGCTCAGTGACCTATGCCTCACCTGTATGGAGTTCAACCTGCGCTACAAATTATAGAAAGTTTGAAAGGGTACAAAATCTATGCATGAGAATTATTAATAATTATCCCCGCTACACGAAAATACCGACTGTGCTCAGAGATCTTGAACTTCCGCAAAACAATATGTTTCAGCCCAAACAAAAGCATACTTCGAAAAAACTCCAGCTTCCGAAAACCTATTAATCCGAGAAATCGGTGACTATGATAACTACGACGGTACATGCACAAAAGAAAAAAACATATACTTCTCACTTAACCAATCACTATTCGTAGGTATCATAATCTAGTTATCTGTATTTATTTTATAGTTATTTTTAATTGTGTATTTATTATCTATTTAATTATTCTTGTGGAGTGTAAAAAAATGTGAGCATATTAACACAAACAAGTTTTAAGAACCTCTTCAACAAATTAGGAATTAACATTAAAGACAAAACCATTTATCCTATACCCTGGTCAAAGTTATTCTAAGACAAAAATAGTTATTCTATAACAAGGAACAACATTCTTTTAAATATATTGAGAAATACAAAACAAAGACCCCTAATCATCTGTAATTAGAAATAGTTTATTTAATGTTTTAAAAAAACTTTGACATGATGATAAACATGAATTGGTTTAATGGCCACATAAGTTTCTCATAGATCCTTCTATAAAAGACAGTACCTTTTGAAGAGCAGAATATAGAAAAATATTAAGTAGGCTTTATAAGAGGAAAGACCACCATACAAGGCTATGTTCACTTCAAGAAACATACAGTAAAACCTCTATTATCTGTCACTCTCTGTTAACCGTCACCTCAGTTTGAGAAAAAAAAAAAGATGTATATATATTGTTTGGTTGCTGGTCATAGACACTGGCTAAGAATCAATCGTTGTGTCAGGACAACTTCGTTTCCTAGAATCTGTTGTTCACTCAAAACCTAGGCTTCCTCACACACATTTCTCAGAAATTAATTATTTCCTCATCTCTACCTAATGTAGCTTCCGCAGTTGAACTACCTTCAGTCTTAATTCTTGCCTTATGGGTACTTTTCGTTTTCTTAACCCTGGGTAGGAAGCGGTGAAGGATCCTCAAGATTGGGTCGCGGTGTGCCTGATAGGCACATTTTATAAAAAATACATAATAACTATAAAACAGCGTATTAAATTAAACCAAAATTTACCAATAATCTTTACAATGTAGCAAATAAGAGGAAAATAAAAAATAAAATATAAAAACATTATGAGTATTTATTTCTTTAAAAAAACCAAACCAAGAGAAATAAAAAAACCGCATAACATGGAAATAGAATATAATACAAAAATGTCACATTAAAATAGAAAAAAATAACTAAAACAGGTTATAATTCACTTCAGGTATGTAGTGGCAGAAACCAGTCAGATTCAACATCCATAATTGCTGAGGGAGGTGCGCATGAGCATGCTGAAGAGCAAGCTGTACAAAGAGGTTTTGTATGGGTGAGGCATATTCCTCTAATGCATTTCACACAAGAATAGTTTGAGAGTCGACGTATCCCTGTTTCCACTGTGCAGTCACATGTGGACCTCTTGTAGGAGCAGGGTGGATGTGATTTGGACGATCATCAGCCGGAAGGAATCTTTTGAATCTTTGTGAAGGCCCAATGATTGCTGGCTCCTTCGCTGGAGTTGACCAATAGTTAGTTTATGTGCCAACACTCTGAAGAAACTTCTTCTGGGCATTAGGTCTAGTTGATTCACGACATGAATAACCAAGGAATGCTCCACCCCAGATTCAACATGGTATAAACGTTTGACGTTCATAACTAGAACAAATTTTTCAATACCATCACCATTTTTACCCCTAAGTTCTTCCAAATGCTAGTTTGGCTCTTCCAATTGGCTAGTTTCTTCACTAAGGAGCTTGATGTAACAGAGAGAAGTGACATGGAACATCAAGAGAGGAAGGAGTGCAAAGAAGACGAGGTAGATGAAGAGGTACTTCCCGTTAGGGAAGAAATTAAGGAGATAATCGTGAATCTCAAAAATAACAAATCCCCAGGTCCAGACAATATAAATTCAGAAATAATAAAGTATGCCGGGGAGAACCTATGGGAAGAAATTTACCAGAGAATATGGGAGTGCTGGATGGAAGAGAAGATGCCCCGTGAGTGGTCAGAATCAGTCATCTGTCCAATATACAAGGAAGGCTGTAAGCGAGATTGTAGCAACTATCGCCCAATGTCATTGCTTACTACTGGGTATAAAGTTCCTATCCATAGCCTTGTGCAGAAGAGGGAATGAGTGGGCAGAAAGAATACTGGGAGAGAACCAATGTGGTTTTAGGCCAGGGAGGTCAACAGTGGACCACATATTCTCTGTACGACAAATGCTGGAGAAGTCCTATAAATTCAATGTGGACCTCCATCACTTATTCATTGATTTTCATCAGGCTTATGATAGTGTGGAGAGGAATGAAATGTACCAAGGACTGAAGAACCTGGGACTGCCGTCAAAATTAATTAGGCTCGTAGGAATGACTCTGAATGATAATAGGAGTAGAGTAAAGATCCAGGGAAAGCTTTCAGAAGAATTCAAGGTAAATAAGGGACTAAGACAAGGAGATCCTCTCTCACCTGTGATATTCCACCTGATTCTGGAAGTAGCAATCAGATGCATGTACGAGCCCAAATGGCACAATTTTCAATAGATTGACTCAGCATCTAGCATATGTCGACGATGTGCTTATATCGGCCAGAACAATGTCAGCTTTATCAGGGACTATGCAAGAGTTTGAGGGGAAGATAGGAGACAGCCTCGTTTTAAATAATGCCAAAAGAAAATATATCATAACAACGAGAAGCGGGATATTTAGGAATGGACCAGTAAAGATCGTTGACCGGGAATTGCCTGGATGCGAGTCCTTCAGATACCTGGGAGGGATGTTGTCAAGAAACAACGACATGACAATGGAAGTCAAAGCAAGAATTACAGCGGGCAACAAGTGCTTTTATGCTCTAAGGGAGGTTTTGAAATTTAGCAATCTATCCCGGAAAAGTAAAATATTAATCTACAAGACAGTCATACGCCCCATTGTGACATATTGCAGCGAGACATGGGTCCTAACAGAAGCAGCCAAAGATTCCCTCAGAATTTGGGAAAGAAGAATACTATGATCAATATATGGCCCTAATAAGGAAGGCGAGCAATTCAGAATGAGAAGCAATGCAGAACTGATGGAATTGCTAGCGGAGTCAGACTCAGTCACGGTCATTAGAAAGAGAAGGTTTGGCTGGGACATGTTGAATGCATGGATCGAAAGAGACTTCCTCGAAAAATGGTGTACGATAATCCGGGAAGAAGGAGGAAACGCGGGAGACCCCAATTGAGATGGATGGAAGATGTGGAAGAGGATCTGCGTAGGATGGGAGTGCGGAGATGGAGGAGGTTTGCTTCGGATAGAGCGGAATGGAGCAAGCTGTTGGAGGAGGCCCAGGTCCTGCAAGGACTGTGAGTGAGTGAGTTCTTCCAAAAGCAAGCGATTAGATTTATAGACCCCTGCCAAATATAATAAGCCAATGAAAGCCTTTAACTCAATTGGTCCGTGCATGTCACTGTGGTTTCTAGCATTTCATCAGGAAACAGATTCCCCCAACATTCAGAAATAGTTTTTGCATTCTTGGCAGCTCCTTTCACTCAAGAAAGGTGAGTGATTATGTTATGATTCGCATGGCGTTTCTTTACTGGTGGGTTTTTGTACCAATTTGTAGAATTGTCCCGGTACATAAACTATTCTTGCATACCTCTATCTTCCTCTTCACTGGATGACTCAGTTTCTTGTTCACCTTCTAATTCTTCTTCCCGTTCCTCAATCTCATCTTCAGAAGAAACGTTGCTCTCTGCTCCAAGATCTTCACTCATTGAAAGATAGACATCATTTCCATCCACCATCAGATTTCTTATTTCTTCAAGGTGAAGTGGGTTGGACAATCCGTACTGCCTCCTACTCATTTTTAAAGAACCTGTTAGAGAAAAGCAAAGAAATATTGAAATATTTTGTAAAGAATATAAAAGAATTTTTTTTCCAGCACCAAAGGCGCGGTGAGCCTGACAGGCACATGCTCCTATCATGCATCGTAATACTAACTTAGAGGAAGAGACCCTATAAAAGGGTTAAGAAAACTTAAATTAAATAATTTTTGTTATTTAAAGAACAAAAACACTAGCCTTGGTTGATAACGTAATTGGGCGCGGTGAGCTTGTCAGATCAAAATGGCTATTACCCTGCTCTCTGATGACTGGCGACAAACTGACTGAGGGCATTAGAATCACTCCAAGAGGTTAATTGACTACAGGCCGGGACGTGCTCTCCTTGATCCTTCGTAGAGAGCAGTACCAGTAAAACATATATGCTTATTAATATTGAAAACTAAACAGAGACCTTACATAAATGTTAAGACCGTGGAAAAATTCCAACGAAAAGCCTTAAGTCTCCAAACTAAAACAGAAATAGAAATTATCTGTCCACACAGGACAGATAATTTCTATTTCTGTTTTAGTTTGGAGACTTAAGGCTTTTCGTTGGAATTTTTCCACGGTCTTAACATATATGCTTATGTATATATGAGCCTGTGCCTATCAAATCAGCCCCGCCTTACCCAGGGTTAAAACTACATATAATAATGTATTGTAGAGTATGTCCCTTCTCATTTAATGATTATTAAGAAGGGGCATACTACGCTTGTGCAAGAGGAAAAAGCTTAACTCCACTTTTAAATTGATATTAATTTCTCAAGAGGAAAAAATTGGACATACAATGATTGTGCTTTTAGCCATTGATGTACGTAATAATTATAATTTTAAAAAAATATTTTTATTACATATGTATATCTTATTAGTACATAAATAAGTTACGAGTACATATATAACGTCGAATGTTTGAAATATATTGTTCAATTTATGTGTGTACATATATGAGACATATGACTCACTCCCATATCCGTCTATTTCCTAAATCCATCACCATCTTGGTCCCGTACCCTGACGGATAATCGAGGTTCTACAGTACAAGTAAAGCACAGGGAGTATGACTATTAACACTGCCTACTAATCGAAGTTATATATTGGTTATTTATATATTTTGGAAGTTATACATATAATTGATAATCGAACATGCAAATGTTTAAGCAAGCTCCTGCTAAAACATTTGGTATTTTGTTATTATGTTTATTAGGAGATTGAATTGGGCACAATGTTATACTCAGCAATGATGTATGAATAAGATTTCTTAACTTTTAATTATGCTCCAAGATGGTGGTCATTTGCCTGTCTTATTGTTGTGCAATTATGACAATTAAATTATTTTCTTAATCATGGTATAAATAGTTCTATAGGGTTGGCAACTAAGTCATTGCCGATTTCAAATAAGAAGGCAAATTCAGAATTTTTGTTTAAAAATATAACTTTATTCAATTAGATATTGCCCGTTCTTGTCGATGACCTTTTTCCATCGTTCTGGCAGCGTAAAAATTCCCCGTTCGTAAAATGTCTGGTCTTTGCTATTAAAAAACTGAATTAGGTGTGATCTGACATCATCCGCATTGTTAAAAATTTTACCATTTAAAGAGTTTCGCATGGAACGAAACAAATGGTAATCCGAAGGCGCAAGGTCAGGGCTATATGGTGGGTGTGACAAAACATCCCAACCCAGTTCCAATAATTTTTGCCGAGTAACCAAAGATGTATGGGGCCTTGCGTTATCATGATGGAAAACAACACCCTTCCGATTTGATAATACCGGCCGCTTTTCTTCAATTGCATCCTTCAGTTTGTCGAGTTGTTCAACATACACATTTGAATTTATCGTTTGGTTCTGCGGCATGAGTTCAAAATACAAAATTCCTTTGTGATCCCACCAGACTGACAGCATAATCTTTTTTTGGTGAATATCTGCTTTTGATGCTGTTTGGGCTGGTTGATCTTGCTTCACCCACGATCTCTTGCGAGTAACATTGTTATAAACTATCCACTCTTCGTCGCCAGCAACTAGGTTCTTCAGAAATGGATCATTTTCATTGCGTTTCAGTAGCGAATCACAGATGCTAATCCGTTGCGTCTAATGAATTTCCTTTAGCTGGTGAGGGATCCATAAATCAAGTTTCTTGACATAACCAAGGGTTTTTAATTTTTTTTCAATGCATGTATGCGACACATTGAGCTTCTCTGCAATGTCTCGTGTTGTGCTGTGACGATCTGAATCGATAATGGCCTTGATATGGGTTTCATCCACTTCGACTGGGCGGCTAGATCGTTGTGCATTTTTCAGTGAAAAATCACCGGAACGAAATCTTTCAAACCAATTTCGACACTGCCTTTCTTTTAAGGCTTTATCTCCATATACGGCACATAACTTCTTTTGTGCTTGCGATGCGTTCTTGCCTTTTCGGAAGTAATACAATAAAATGTGTCGGAAATGCACGTCCTGTTCTTCCATTTTTAAATTGGGATAAAAACAAAACTAAAGAACTAATCAAAAAAATTTTTTTACTAATTAAACGTAGAAGTCCATACAGTAAGAAAAAAATATAGGTTAGATGCTCTGGCCACGTTAACAAAACAAAAGAAAGTGTAGAGTGAATCTATCGACAAAAACGGCAATGACTTAGTTGCCAACCCTATATTATGCAAGCATGATTGCAAATAACTTGGCCTCACATGTGAATAAAAAAGAAAATTTGTTTTTGCTTTTTTGCATAACTGAGTCAATGCAGTCAATAGAGTCAATGAATCTCTCGCATAGTGTAAGAGCAACACCTCTCTGCAGACCACCTTTAAGTAATACTTTAACTAATGTTGGTTTTTACAAATGTATGGAGAAATCATAAGCAGTAAAATGAAAATTGGACAATGAACTGATTATGTGTAGGCATTAAATTCTAAAGCAAGTTTATCTATAAAAATAGCGTGCAAATTTGAATAATTAAAATACAAACTGTGGTCCAGGGGGAGGTTTTTTGCCAGCTTTCAGGTCATTCAATATTTTAAGTGTTGTTTCTGGAGTAAGATCTTCCTGAAAATTAAAAAAAAAATCGTTAAAAAAACAAATAACAAACAAAACTATTTGAGAATTTATTTTGACCTAACCCTTGACCATCTTCTCTTTCTTAAAATGATAAGTAAAACAGATAGTAAGTAATTGATTTAAAAAGTCATGATCAATTTATTTTTCAATAAAAACGTGATTTTTTAAGGCAGCAAAGGTTTATTGTTAACTTTATGGAATATTCAACACATTTATTGAATTATTTTGCAACAGCCAATTACCCTTCAGAGTGAAGAGAACTTTAAATCTATAGCTTAGAGATAGTCATAGCTACCTTAGAAGAACATTAGACTCTCAATATATTGTGGTATCAGATTGAATGTGAGTTAAGCTACGTCCACACTATGAGAAATTTGCTAGGCAATAGACGAGACAAACCTTAGTCCATCTCAGCAATGGACTAAGCAACGGTCTAGGAGCAGCCAGATTAGTCTCGAAGGGCTCCAGACTACTATTTGAATTTCAAAACCAATCTTAGTCAATACACCATGAAGAGCATTGCTTGGTACAAAATGAGTTCTTTCTTTATGCTTATTAAAAATGAAAGAACGCGAAAACGTAAACGTTATTAATAAAATAAAATAAAATATGGCAATTCGGTATTAATACACAAATACTGAAATAGTTTTCCTTACGCCATTACACTGACATCTAGTCACATGGTTTGCCTGATTTAAAAATTCATTAATACAAAATAACATATTTATACTTGTTAGTTATTACTTGTATCAATCAACCTTCTTGCATTTCCCAAAATCAACGAATATATGATATTTTTTCAAATTTCAGTAAAAAAAAAATAACAAATGCAATAAATGAAGGAAATAGTGAAAATCAAAAACAACCTATTTTAAATCTTGTTAGAGAAGAATTGGTCGACTGTATCTTCTAATTTAAGGAAGAAATAGTTGGGGGTGCAGTCAATCAAAACACCAAAATAAGCATAACTTATTTTGGTGTTTTGATTGACTGCACCCCCAACTATTTCTTCCTTATATTTTAAATCTTGTGTATTCATGAAGAACTAGTGCAGTTTACTCGCGTTTCTAAAAAAAAATATTAAAAAATTACAATAAAAGTTGATTTTAAAATAAATATGCTATATAGAACGGTTTTTTATATACAGCTTCTCAAGGAACTCAGAATAAATACAGAATTACATTTTAAAAATCATAAGATACATAAAATTATACTTAAAAATTATTTCTAGGAATCCCGGTTTATTTGAAACAATATCATAACCGGTATCACAGATAATTGAATTTAGCACAGCTTTCACGTCCAAAGCATTAACAAATTAACAAACTTTTTTTCGGCTCTTATGACATAAAATAAGATAGCATACTGAAATAAAATAAATATGTTCAAGAAATATAAAAGTAAAAACAGATGCAATGATTAAATAAATCATAATCATCAATAAATCGCTTATCTGACAAATAAAAAAAAAAGCTAATAGTAATAGTCTGGATCTGTAATAGTTTGGATCAGGTGAAAATTCAATTTATTTGCTTGTTTAAATTATTAATGAATGAAAAATTTTACATTGCATAATTAAAAATGAGGAAAAATGATAAAAAAACCTACTTGAATTTACGTATTCCTCAGATACACAACACTTTAACCTGACTGTTTATTGTAGGAATTTTCATCCAAGACTGTGTGGTTTGGTTGGGTCGTGAGATGAGGGAAATATTAAAATCGACAAGGATCAAAGAAAGTTAAATGAACATTTCCACTGCATATCTGACAGATAACCCATCGTAATGTTAAATAAATGAAGACAGGTCATTTTAATTAAATTATAATCAACATAATAAGTTGTTTTTTATAAAAATTTTATTGTTTCTTTTTGTTGTGTTTAATAAGAGGTTTTTCTTTATCGAAAAGTGTTAAAAGTATAAATACATATTCTATCAGAGTTGTAATAGAATATATTTTAATTGTAATAGACACTTTATAGTCGATTAGAGTTGTAAAAATGCATCAATCACATAAATCAAATGAAAAAATAATTGGTTACACAAAGTAAGCTTTCAAATTATCAGAAAACATTTCCCAATTACAGCTTTTATTATATTCGAAGAAGATGACTCCTTTCAAAACTCATAATCTAAAAACTTGATCTCGCTAGGGATTCAATAATTCATATTGTTCGGTCGCGAATCAATCAAGTAAATTCAGATTAAAATCCCGTTCACAGTTCTTGTCTTGGCAACAGATAGAGGGGAGTTTATTTCCCCCACTCCGTCGTCTAGCACTTATCACTTTGCATCCAGACTCCAACCTAACCACATCTCTCTGCTTTGCTCAACTGAAGCTAACCTCCCCTTCCACCACCCCATGGAGACGATATAGTAATCACAGTCACCCATGGCCAAGAGACGCCTATCACCAGACAGGAGATGCATGCCCGCTATATTATCACTAGATCACCAAGCAACCAGATATTGCCAGAACAAGGGCAGTAAGTCTCCGCCTCCTACTATAAGTTCTCTTTCATTCAATCATCAAAAGACAATACCACATCAATATACAATATAACATCACAATTCGAGATAAAGACTCTACATTCCATCGCCATGTGGCCCTGTCACCTAGTGTTGGTGTTCTGTTTCTAAGAAAAATCATTTCGAATTCAAGATTAATATGTCATATTTTCTTTCATAATATAATTCAAAATCATTTTCTACTGTAAAGAATTATCATTCCTTTTGTACATATCTATAAGCAATAATGTCTTTTTTTCTTTTATTGTAAAAAATACCTAACTTTTTAATTGTATTTAGATTAATAAACTCCACATGTTTCAGTATCTGGCCTAATTTATTTAGTTCTCCGACTCTATTTTACTAATCTATTTTATTGTTTGTTTTCTACTCAGTCTAATTCATGATTGAACACATATTCTTTATTAAAGTATTCTCAATGAATGATTACAAGCAAAACATCAGATAATATTAGTGGTGTGCTATTTCACATAGTCAGTTTATGAAATCGGAGGGATGGTTGTTTTGACCTGTAAAATATAGTTATGTAGCCCGGTAAAATATTGCTAATAACTTTCATTAAATGATTAATCATAAAGGCAAAGTAAAAGGGCCCCAGGCTTGAGTGCATAGAACATAAGCATGATTAGTGAAGGATTTAGAATAAATAATACATTGAAAGTATACATGCAAAATCGTAGAACTTTGTACCTATTCTAGAACCACTC
Source organism: Arma custos (assembly GCA_037127475.1). Lineage (NCBI taxonomy): Eukaryota > Metazoa > Arthropoda > Insecta > Hemiptera > Pentatomidae > Arma > Arma custos. The sequence continues at coordinate 41,271,635 of CM073760.1, forward strand.
ATTTGATTTTTCAGGTAAACGTTCAATATAGAAACTCATTTTAAAATGAAAATTTAGAATTACCCAAAAACTGATTTTATTTATTTAAGAAGTTAATGTTTTTCCTTAGTGAAAAATGTTAGTGAATAAATGTGTTACTTAAATAAAACTTAACATTTATTTGTGTTTAATAAAAACAAATAAATGAAGTAGCCATTAAGTTGACAGAAAAGCTAACTTCAATTTAAACCTTTATCAGGAAAGAACTTTTAATATTTCTTGTTAAATAATCCTTACCTCTTTCTTTTAAAGAAGTAAAATATAAAACTTGAATGATAATAGTTGACCTTAATTATATATGTGGAAGAAAATGGTCCGGGTGGAGGTCAATAAATTTCTCTTAGATTTGGAGATAATATAATTGTTTATATTACTCCATTTAAAGCCAAAAATTAAGAGAATGGTGAGATTCTGGTTATCTGAAAGCAGTTAACTCTCTCTGGACCAAACCCGACTCAACCACTTATTCACTGGGGCTGTAGATATAATGTCGATAGTTAAAAGGGACATGAAGTTACCGGCTCAAGATGTTAGGAGAAAAATTGTGTACAAATCGTCAATGGCAATTTCTCACGTATATTTTGCAATTTTGTGACTAGTAACCAATTTTTATAAATGTATACTGCTATGATGCCCTTGAATATAACCAAGGTGGGTTCCTTTCCCAATGTAATATAGATGAGTTCTAGTGAGGGTTCAATAGATGATAAAAAAATTCATACATTTTAATGTTCCAAATCAGGTCAACAACCTGAGCAGCAATATCTAAGTTAATTTTTTTCTACTTACAAGCAGAGAATATTTAAAAGATACTTACAAAGTAATCATCATTCACTTGAATCATAGGGGCATTAACGCATGCACCAAGACATTCAACCTCTGATAATGTAAACATCCCATCTTTAGAAGTTTCTCCAACACCAATTCCCAATTCAGATTTGCAGCATGACATGACTTCATCTGAACCACGTAACCAACATGGAGTGGTTGTACAGATTTGTACATGGTATTTTCCAGTTGGCTTCCTATAAAACAAAAAAATTGAAAACCCCTTTAATAAAATTTAGTGAAGTATACATAAAAAAGCTATTTATCATCAAACTGGTGTAAGTCAACATATCTATTTTAAGACAAAATGGTTTTCCAAGAATTATCATGAACAATTCCTAAGACCTAATTTAGTGCATGGAACCAATAGTACATTTATATGATGATAAATTAAATCAGATTGTTCATGTAAAAGTGATATTTAAACTTACTAAAAAGGTCCATAGGATGTCTAGATAGTTTCTCTTCTTTTATTATGGGATCATACTGTTTACACAATCTTTTTATACCTTGGACACATCGTTTATGATGTTTTTGATACTATTTCTATTATTTTAATTTTTAAGAAACTATATATTTTTTTTTTATTTATGAGGAATTTGTTTCATTTTTCAAAATTTTGGAAATGGACTACATTGTTATCGATGAGATTATTATAATTGGTACTTGTGTATTAGCCGGTATGAAAACCTACCTACTTATAACTTGTCTCATTTGGGTTATTTGTGTGTTATTAAATTGATTTCTGCATTATAATTTTGTGGTTGTGTCTTGTTAATTCTGTTTATTATCTATTAATATTTCTGTATTGTTTATTAAAATTAATTTTGTGCTTTTTCTTCTTCCTTTTGTTACTGCCATTTAAAATTAGCATAATAACACTTTGGGAATAGCCGTATTTAAATGAAGGAGCTGTGCATGCCAAGGTCATTAATTCAAAATGTTTTCGTCAACAGTGTAGTGAAAACATTTATATAAGAAGAAGATCGTGAAAATGTCTAGAATTAGGGTTTTATTATTATATTCTGTATATTTCATTTTCCATTAATATGAATACAAAGGTAGGCGTTATCAGTATTAGAATTATCATTTTTCAGGTTATAAATAATGGTGGATAGCAGTCCCTGCTGAATAGCTAATGCACAAGTACATTAAAAACTTTTAACTTTGCAGCTTTTCTTTTTTCACACATGTTTAAACATTCATTATCTATACACAGCTTACTCTCACCTTCTGCATGATATAACTTACCTGTCTTTTTAATATTATCGATAATCTCTACCGACACTTTGTCTACAATTTATGAACATCAGATGATGACACCCATATTGTCATCATTTAATTTACCTAAAGCTTAGCTTGATCTGATCAGCATATCATTCTGACCAACGATACGCTATCTTATAACTTATACTACTGCCCATCTATTTTGTATGAATACATGCTCAATTTGATTTATTATATGGCTTTTCGAGATAGGAAAGTTTATAAGTCGAATGCTATTATCGTTACTAAAGGGGTGTTAACTTTCTTAGCTGATCGTTGGGGTTATATATAAAAACTTCTTCCCTTTCCATCTTAGCATTCATGTCCCCTACTACTATTTACCTAGCTTTGCAATATTTTTCTTAATATTGCAAAGTAATTAATATTGCAATATTTTTCTATAAACCAAGTTTATCATAAAATTCTGATTTTATGTCAATTCTACCTTTGGAAGAATATGTTCATAAACACAATTTTGAACCAAAGCCACTGAAATAAAGCTACCAATATCCTTTCACTAAAAACTGGCACAGTATTCATTATATTCTTTAAAAAAATATATAGAATGCTAGGAATCATAGGAAGTAGGTTGGAGAGATGAGAGAAAGATACAACACTGAATGAATAAAGAAAATGTGGAGGAGAAGGTAGGAAGAAAAATACGATAACAACAGAATTGCGTGTTCCTAAGTTTTGTGCAGTTAGAAAAGGAAATAATAAAATGAAATGTTCATTGTTGTAATCATATTTATATTGTTAAATAATTATGTTAAAAACCCCTTACAAAAGCAATAAAAAGCTTTTGTAAAATATTTTTTGTACAAAAGCTATTCAATCCCGCACTTGATTGTATCTATCTTTGAAAAAATCCAATTGTGTACCATTTGGGGAATTTCTTGACCTTTCTGGGACATAATACTTTTTGTATCCGTTTATAGGAATATTTTCCAGCTATAATGCAACTATTTCAACTTCATAATAGAGATACAAACCTCATGAACATTGTGTAAAAAGTAGCAACTTCATAAACTCTCATCTTAGGAAGATCAAGAATTTCAGCTACCTTGTGCATTGCAGATATAGGAAGCCAACCATGCTGCCTTTGAGCTAGATCAAGAAGAGGGATCATGGCAGCTCTTTTATGCCCATCTGGGTAAATGGAAAGAATGGCATCTGCTCTCTACAAGAAAAAAAATTATACTGAGCTTATAGCGTAACTGAATATAAACAACTTTATCACAGTGTTGTTAACTATATGTGGCACCATCAACCTATTTCTTATAATCCTGAGCAGATATGTGAAAATAGGAATTGTACTATCATGTCAGTCAATTATTTGGTTATAACATTTTCTTAAGAGAACTAATATTCTTTCAAATACAAATAGTTTCTAAAATAACAACCATTCATTACATTTATAAAAGCTAAACCAACATGTTTTTGTTTTCAAGTAACCACTTATTGTAAAGATAAAATCATTCAGGCCAAAGAAAAACAATACCTTTTTGTTTTCTTCAGTGAATTCAAATTTGATATCAGGATTATCCTCAGCGGAGTCTCTATGCTATAAACATCAAGAAAAGAAATCAATACCACTTTTAAAGGGACACAGAGAATTTTGTTAATTTAATTTAAATCATGACTAAATATACACACCACAAATAGGTTTTCTGATAATGATACACGGGAAGTATTTATGGTTCTCTTAGTTATCTGAAAATTAATTAAGTCATTACATAAAATAATTTGTAATCAAAGTAAGTTATAAAATATCGATTAACATGTTGAGCATTACTGCACAAATCTTAAGTAATAATAGTTTAAATAATTTAAATTCGGATACCAAATTTTGTCCCAAACGTCGAAGGTTCGGTAACAGATTCATTTTATAAAATTTGCAAATTTATGTTGAGGTAGGTAACCTTACTGAAAACCAATTATTTGAAGATAGTAAGGGCCAGCTGTTTAGCAATTACATATTCGACCATTAGATATTTATTCGACGAAATACTATTTGATAATAATATTTTTATTATTATTATAATAGGATCGTAGGTATTTCTCTATAAGCAGTATATTTATAAAGCAATAATTATTTTAATAAACTACAGGCAATAATAATATAAGCCTTGGACTAACTGAAGTAACACTTGTGGAGGTTTCAAACCAGCCCGGCTCCTTGTTTGATTTGACCTGTGGTAAGTAAATTTGTTATGTATTAATTGTATATTTTTTTCCAATTTCATTTTAATATTCAATAGAGTAACATATATGATCTTTTGTAGGTATCAGTTACATCAATTAAAAATGGCTGCTACTATGCCTATTAACCCCAAACCATTCCTGAACAGTTTAACTGGTAAGCCAGTTATGGTGAAATTAAAGTGGGGACATGAGTACAAAGGATATTTAGTATCTGTAGATGGATACATGAATTTGCAATTGGCTAATGCTGAAGAACATATCGAAGGTACCTGTACTGGCAACTTAGGAGAAGTTCTTGTCAGGTGTAATAATGTTTTATATATTAGGGGTGTAGAAGAAGAAGATGAGGAAGGGGAAATGAAAGACTAGAACTATGAAATTTGTTGACAAGGAGTTGTTTTTTTTACTTTTTTACTGTTCATTCAATTAAATAATTATTGATTGAAAAATTATATTCAGAGGTTAATAAATATGAAGTGTCAATTGGTTTGCCAAGATTTGGAATAAATGTGTTCTTTATATAATAATTTTACTTCTTCTGACATTGTATTTAGGCCACAGTTTTCTATTATCATTTTAGATGATAAATTTACTATTTTCAGTATCTGTTCTACAGTTGTCACTTTGAGTTGAGTTACAAGTTTTAACTGTGCATTCATTTCATTTTCAATATTTCAATCCAAAAATATTTCGTGAGCAGTAGTATGGTAAAGAGAAAGTAATTATGAGTAATAAATAGATTTACATAAAAATTTCATTAAGAAATAAAAGTTTCAACTATAGATAACATTTTGAACTATAGATGGTATATTTTTATTGAAATGTTCATTTCTAGATGAAATTATTTCTGGATTATACATATTTCCCATAATTAAATTCTCTTTTCCATTCTACAGCTCATGATAACTTGTATTTTTGGAAAATTTTAAATGGGAAACCAATGAAAAGTTATAATTTGTGGTGACTTAACTCGAAGCAGCAACCTGCAGAATAATTACTACTTACCATACTTACTGTTTTGTAGTAAGATGAATAATTTTTTATAAATTGTGTTTAATACCTTTACTTATAAAATGTTAAGATAACAATACATTTAATGGTGCAAAATTGAGAATTATTTCAACCATTCTTACATACTATTTTATTTTAAATTATATTGTGTTAATATTTAATTAATATCAGTATGTATTGGTTTGCCAAGGCAAATTTTCGACTTTTGAGGTTGTATTCGCTTGATTTTTAAATTTCAATTGTGTTATCCACTTTGTTGGAGAAAAAATCTAATAATACAGTATTAATTGTAAGTAATGAACTTATAATTATGTGCCGACGTTTCGTTTAGTATTAATTGTAATTTGAAGAAATGGATGTTTCTGGGTTATAAAAAATTGCATGTATACCACAATCTATAACTAAATTAGTGATCATTTATTTATAATTTGTATACTTAGACATCACAATCAATACAGAAGTTTGTAAGATGTAAAAGTCCAGAGTTAAGATAAGAACCCCATGTAGTTTATTTTATTATTAAGAAAGCTTAACTAGGTCAAATAAATATCCATTGAGGCAGAAAAAATGTGTATTAGTGTCTAGATCTGATTGACTAGGCAAAAAAGATTATCAATATGATAAAAAAAGGGGACAAAACACCACACTACTTTTTTAAAAACAAGGAGACTTCTTAATTTAAAGCTTACTTCTAAAACCTCCAATATTTCAAGTCTGTTGATAAAATATTAATATTAGAGGCTTTTATAATAACCATTGGCTAATTAAATGACTCATTAATAATTTTATTTCTTGGTGCATAGTTTACAACTTACTAAAGAAGTGTTGCATTTACTATTAGTGACACACCATACCCCATGATTGTTTTTGTTGTATTCCCCTCCATTTTTTTTTTTTTTCGAGTTTAGACAAAGAGAATTAGAAGAGAAAAATAATTATTCGGAATAACCACATTTTGAATGAATAAGTTAATATTTTTCATCGAATAGTGCTCTTCTTCCTCCTTGGTGCCTTTCAGCCTGGAGGGGCCTCTTACATCTATTTACGCCAACTAACACATTCCTTCACCTACACTTTCATTGCATTCAACTGCTTGTCTCTTTTTTTCTCTTAGCTTGGTGATCTCATCCAACCAAGTTTTTCGAGGTCCCTGAGGACTGACATTTAGGAGCCCTGTGGAAGTCAGCAGCATGGTTGGCGAAAAATGTATCTACACGGTCTAAACCAGAAGAAATAAACAAAGTCTTTTGTAATTTAGAACATATCGAGAAGTTTATGTTATTAGGATCTATAATAACAAGAAAAAATATAATTAAAGAGAACATGAAGGCAGGAAATACTTGTAATTTTTTTCGTCCTTTCATTACTTGGCTAGCGCCTGTTCTGTAACTTAAAAATTAGAATTTTTTCTTTAATCTTTAAAAACTACTCCTATATGGGTGTAAAACATGGATGAGTCCACTAGAGACTAGAGTTATGCAATGAAAAATTGTAAAGCCTGCACCCGGTTAGTACAATACAATTGAAATTGTAGCATTAAGAAGATTGGGATAGACTTGGTAACTAACAAATAACCAATAAATTTGTAAGCACTGAGCTAACTGATAAACAACCAAGGAGTAGATTGGTCTGCAAACAGTTTGATTTTAAGGGTTTGTGCCTTTTGAGAGGTAATACTAGACAATCATTTATAAACACTAATAGTTGGTAATGGAATTGAGACTTAGGATTTGCTAAACCTTTTATTATTTATTTATTCAAACAAAAAGAAAATATCAAAACAGTTTGCAAGTAATTGATAATAGTTTTATATATTAGTAAAGTATAATGGTTCATTTGGAGAACTTATTAAATGACTAAGAGCGTGTTTTGATAAAGGGTCCCAATCTCAAAACACCAACACTCTATAATGATAAAGGAAGAAAATAAAGCATACTAAAAAATTCCATCACTTTGGTTATCTTGTTTGACCGATCCAAACATTATCTTTTCGCTTCACCATATCTTAATTTCCTATTACTCCATTTTCTGTGATTTCTTAAACTCTTGATTGTGATGACCGTTTCTATTCTAATACTAATAACATCATTTCTCTCTCAGTAAAGCTGAAAAACTATTACCTCCATAAATCTTAGCCATTATATATATTTTTTTTACTTACGTAACATATGTATTTTAAGGAACTAAGGGTAATTTATGCCATTACTACTTTAACATACCAACAGCAGTAGCCCAAAACATTAATACTAAATTATTTCAAATTAAAGTAGTAATAACTTGAATGAATCTAAATTTCCATTTAAATGCAAAGCAGTTAGTTAGTAAGAATTCTGCATTATATAGCAATGGTGTGGTGCCATGGTTGATAATGTGACAGTATTCTGGAGATGCTCTATTCTAATGATTAAAAATTTTACTTTAGAATCCAAAATAATTAGTTTTCATAAATTTCACTTTTTGGATGTTGTTTGTCTTCTAAATTGATGCAAGAATATTCCAATACAGCTCTACACATTGTATCCAAAACCAACTTACTTTGAACTAGCTGCAACTGTACTTGAAAAATCAATGTAGTCTGCAAAAGCTTATTCACCATTATCATTACCTGATTTTTATGACGACACCCTACTTAACTAAACTCTCAATAGGCTAACCTATATAGATTCTTTTTCCTATATCTGGACCTCAGAGGTAACCTGCACTATGTTATTTTAACCAATTTGAAATTCTAATTGTAATAATTTAAAATATTTTTTTTCCACCAGCAAGACTAAAATTATTATGTAATATATAACCAACTAAGAAGCGGAATCCATAAATCTAACTTGTAACGTTGAACTATTCCCAGCATAGTAGTTTACTTCCTAAGTCTAAATATCTATACCTCTACTCTGAAATCTTAAAGAAATCCTTTTTTCATATAACTTTAATTTATGACGACTTTAGGGCCTGCAAAAAACTTTTCATACAACAAAACTCTAATCACAATAGTAGGGGCCAACAACTATTGAGTATCATTTAAAATAAATTTCTTCTTCCCATACCAGTCCAAACTTTTGGAATAACTCTTTCAACGTTGATAACACTCCTATCCTACTCATATTTGAAAATTTATTTTTAAATCTATTAACATCCTTCATGAACATAACGCTGCCAATAATAAATAAAAAAATACATATACTTACATAATCCCAGATTATGATTTATTGCTAAGTATCCATTGATGAACCCTTAGTATTACTGTTAACCTCATGATTGAAAATCCTCATTTATCAATTGTAAGTTTGTATTAAAATTAGTCAGAGCTTTATTATTTACATTACACTGTTCTGCATCAAAATTCTCCCTTCAAAATGTTGTTTTTTAATGTTTTGGAGTGTGCTTTAGACATTTTGAAAATTTTTTGATCACTGCAAACTTTAACAACTGTTTAATTTTGAAGCTTTTATAATGTATTACAAAATGAAAAAAATTGGAGAGCATAAATATTAGGCTTCAGGAATTGTGGGCTAACATTCACAAAAGAAGGGACTGTTGCCTACTGACGGGGCTGCCCCAGGCCCTCCTCTTAAACTTAACTGTTCCCCCACCCTCTATGTATTATTCAGCCATCTGGCAGACAGGTTACTCGCCACCATGTGTACAGTCTTATTTGAACCTCGATACCGGCCAGAACTTTTTTAGTTTCAAATATAATATGCCCCGACAATGTAAAAAAGATCCTGACTGTTTCTATAATATTTGTGGCGAAGTATTTCACAATTGTTATTGAATGTCTCAATTGTAATCAGAAATCACTGACTCCCATTGATAAAGAAGGCGTATGAGTTATAATTTGGATGCCAAGTAAGTGATCAGGATAAACCGTGTGGACCTAAAATTTGTTGTACTTCATGTAGCCACACTCTCAGCGGTTGGCTGAAAGGAACACAAATCAATGCCTTTGGCTGTTCCAATGATTTGGCGAGAGCCAACAAATCATGATTGTTACTTCTGAATGACTACTATTGAAGGTTTCACTTCAGCCGAAAGTAAGAAGAAAATAGCATATCCTGACCTTCTTCCATCTGCCATGAGACCTGTTCCGCATGATGAGTCTATGCACATCCCACCTGTGCTCCAGAATTGTTCCTTGAGTGATAAGGAAGAGGCTGATTCTGAGAATATTTCACCGGAACCAAGGAAGAAGTACAATCACCAGGAAGCAATGAAGAAATGCAGTCTTAAAGTGATTCTTGTGAAAATAATACCAAGCCAAAACTCATTAACCAGGCCAGATTGAATGACCTCGTCTACGATTTAGACCTCCCAAAACGTAAAGCCCAATTACTTGGTTCCAGGCTAAAACAATGGAACCTTTTGGAACCAGGAGTGAAGGTTTCTTCCTTTCGAAAGCGGGAATCAGAGGTGCTCAAATTTTTTTCAACAGAAGGCAACCTTGCATTTTGTCAAACTGTGTAATATTGTAGGCCTTGCCTTTCTATTTACTTACAGAACTGGGTCTTCAGACCAATCCAGATGAATGGAGACTTTTCATAGACAGCTCTAAATTCAACTTCAAAGCAGTGCTCCTTCACAACAACAACCTACATCCAAACATCCATCCATTCCTGTTGCCTTTTCTACCCATATGAAGGAAACTTATAAAGATTTGAAACTCGTGCTTGAGAAAATTAAATATAGCGAGTACAAATGGAGCATTTGTGCAGACCTTAAAGTTTTAGCAGTCCTTACAGGTCTCCAAAGTGGTTAAATTAAGTTTAGCTGGTTTTTTTTGTGAGTGGGACAGCAGGAAAAAAGATCATTACATAGTGAGAAAACATTGTCAATCCTCCCTTGGTTCAAAAAAACAAAATTCTACTCCCACCACTCCATATCAAATTAGTAGGCCACACGAAGAATTTTGTGAAAGCAATGGACAAGATTGGAAAGGAGAAGGTTTTTTCTACTTGAAAAATAAGTTCCACAGATTAAGTGAATCAAAGATTAAAGAGGGGATTTTTGTGGGGCCTCAAATTCGTGATCTTCGGGACAACTTTGAATTTAAAAGATGATTAAATGCAACAGAAAAAAAGAGCCTGGATGCATTTGAAAACGTGTGTCAACAATTTTTGGGAAAAAAAAGAACAACAAAATTGTGGAAGAATTGCTTTCACCATATATGCCATGGGTTCATTTTTTGCATTCCCATTTGGATTTCTTCGCACCCAACTTGGGAGCAGTTTCAGATGAATACTACAGAATAAGGTACAGCGGTAAAAGCAATGAGAAGATGCTTGCGGACTTCTGTTGGACACTACAACGGGAGACAGGTGATGAAGAGTACAAAAGGAAAACATATACACATTAATTGAGTACAGAATTAAATAATTTATTATTTTATGTATTATTTATTTTCACAAAAAAAAGATCATTAAATTTATGAAAAAAGAGTTGTTTTTCCCAAAAACAACCTCCAATCCCTAAAAAATGGTGCTTGGTAGAATTTCTTTTACTTCAGATTCGAATTCAGCACACATGAAAATATAAAAATCAGGAACAACTTCTCAAGGGAGCAAAACTTTTTTTTTTGCAGAACAGTGTTATCACTCATCATTGAGTTTCTATATTATATTTAATTGGATTTTTGAAATGGTTTACCATATGTATTTCAAGTTGTGTTGATCATGAGAAACAAAAATAAAAATACCACTACACTACTATGTTGAGTTCATTATATTGCTTCGAATACTCAGATATCACTGAGCTTATTTTGAAGTCATTTCTATTTTTCATTCATCTTTAATTCTACTTTGCCCAAATTTGTGCCATTGGATCTGGAGCCTCAGATTAAGCCCTGAGGAAGCTAGCAGCATGTCTTGTGAAACGTTGGTAAAGAATTTGACAAGATCGAAACCTGAAGAATAGATTAACTTTTATCATTATTTCGTGCAATAAAATAGCCTAATGCTATTTAAAACATGGACTTTATTTATGTAGAAATAAACAATACAAAGTTCTTAAGGGACATTATTTAACCAATTTATGGCTAAGGCTAGAATAAGTTCAAAGTTTTGATATTTTTCCAAAGAAATATTTTTAGGGTAGTTTAATTTAAAAAAATAATTTTTTTGTTCAACCATAATGGCGGTAGAAAATGTTGCGCTCACGCAACATTGGCCTGTAGAGTATTTATATGTATATATAATATATAAACAGTAAAACCTCTATTATACGAAATTAATTATCTCCTCATCTTTACCTAATGTAGCTTCCGCAGTTGAACTACCTTTAATCTTCATTCTTGCCTTATGGGTACTTGTCGTTTTCTAAAAGGACGTATAGTAATGTTGGAAAAAAGAAAAAAGAAGATCTCACTACTAAGTTCGAAATTGTAAAACATTTATGAAAAGGTGAAAGTGCTTCAATCTTAGTAAAAATCTATGATATTCCTCAGACAACAGTAAATGATATAAAACATGCGGGGGACGGACCCCTAGAGTATGTCCCTTCTATATAATCATTTAATGATTATTAAGAAGGGGCATACTACATTTGTGCACGATGAAAGAGCTTAACTCCAACTTTAAATTGATATTAATTTCTCAAGAGGGAAAAATTGGACATAAAATGTAGCCATCGATGTACATTAATTATTATAATTTAAAAAACATATTTTTACTACATATGTATACCTTATTAGTACGCAAATAAGTTACAAGTACATATATAATGTCGAATGTTTGAAATATATTGTTCAATTTACGAATATATATATATATATATGTATACTAGCTGACCCAGCCATGCGTTGCTGTGGCTGTTGTAATAGTTTTAAAAACTATTAGTTAAAATTTGAATTTCAAAGAAACAATGAATTAAATAGATTTTTGATTTTACGTTTTATTCATTTATATCTCACTATAGTATACAGGGTGTCCCAAATTAAAATGGCAAAACTTCAGGAACTTATAGGGGACCGAAAAACTAAGACAAAAAGTCCTTTAGAGATTTGCTCGTTTTTGCTTAGTTTTAGAGCAAATCGCAAAATAAGAAACAAAACAAAAATGTTACAAGTAGCAATTATCACCTTTCAAAGTTCGTCAGGTTAGGCAGTGAGATATGTAAACACTTAATGTTATCCTTCACATTCTTTTATTTGTTAACATTTTGGCTTCCTTCTAGGATTATAATAACTAAATCAGTCTTCAGTCAGTTACTCAGATATTTTTGTGTGAATAGCATCAGCCACAATGCCGAATACATATTCTAATGTTGAATGCGCTGCGGTAATGCTTTAGAAGCGGTGCGGGAGTATGTGTGCTGATTTCCAAATAGAAGAGTGCCTAATTGACGAGTCTTTTCGTTAACTTTTAATAGACTACGAGAGACTATATCCATTCTTAATACGTAATGAAGGCGACCAATTCCAGGCAGCAGTAAGTAGTTTTTCGATCCCCTATAAGTTCCTGAAGTTTTGCCATTTAAATTCGGGACACCCTGTATAATAAATAAATAATACATAAAATTCATAACTGATAAAATATAAACATGAGTTTAATGAATGGTTGATTTTTAATTATGGCTAATAATATTGTCTTAAATTATAAATATTCATTTCAAATTAATTGAGAGCTAATCGATGCACAATATTTTTTGTTAATCTATCCATTGCTAATACAAATATATTAGATAGTTTAATAATACGCGAGCATGCTACATATAATTGCCCATGGGAGATACATGGTTTTCTAAGTCCAAACCGCAAATGGACATTGTCTGGCCTTGAGACTTGTTGATGGGCATAGCAAAGCCCAATCATATATCAAATTGAAGTCTTTTGAACGGTATTATATGTTCTGATGGTATTATTGGAATAAGTGGAAACAGGACGATTTCTTCTTTAAAGATTCGAGACAAAGAACATGGCTGCTTCAATAACATTTCCGATATTTTTTTAGAACAAACGTGTACCATTGCATAATTTAGATGGATTCAAATTATGCAGAAGAATAATAGGTGAGCCAATATTCAACCGAAGAGTGGTGGCATTCCTGGTATATCGAAAGAATTTAAAATTCAGTTGGATAATTTACATCTTGATTTTCATCAACAATAGCATCGATAGATTTAAAGGACATTTGATCACCAAGTAACAACTGTTGTATTTAAAAGTAAATTTCGTCAACATCAGCATTTTTCGCTGCCAAAATAAAACGATTACTGAGCCGATTATAGTCCATATAACTATTTGTATAATTATTTTACAAAATTGGGAATCATACTACTCAGACATGCCCTTAAAACATATAAAAATTGCAGCCGGTTAGAAAAAATTATAATTTGCAAAAAAATATCGCGGTCGTTAATCAAAATAAGATATAGCCTATATTTTAAGTTGGACAATGTTACGTATCTGTGCCAAATTTCATTAAAATCGGTCCAGTAGTTTCGGAGATTAGCCCAGACAAACATCGTGACAGGAGATTTTTATATATATAGAAGAAACATGACTCACTCCCATATATTTCCACCGTATATTTCCCAAGTCCGTCACCATCTTGGTCCTGTACCCCGAAGGATAATCAAGGTTCTACTGTATGTACTTTTTTTTTTTTAAGAGATAGGTAAGTTGATATGTTTATAAATGACAAAAATAATACTGTTTTATGAAAAATGTTATTACTATTGTTTATATAATAAACTCCTTCAAAGAAATAAAAAATTACAATTTGCGCACAATTTTCACAAAAAAATCACAATTTTCATTTTTTATTCGTGGTATGATTTAAACAATCTGGGTATAATTTAACATTACATCTTTCACGAGTATAAGTAGTTTGGCTTTTACACACACTACACCTTTGCTTTGTCTCATCCCTAACGATCAAATGTCCGATTTTGTTCTTTCTCACTTCATCTAACACCTTGTTCACAGCTGTTCATTGATTGGTATTTGATTGATCATTGATTCCTCTTCTCAGTTGTTCATTGATAAATCTGGCTATTGGGCCTTTGCACTCAAATTGCAACAAGTTCTTAACAATATAGGATTTGAAATCCAGCAACGGCATCTTTCTCTCATTTGCTATATTATAAATTTTCCAAGCACTTATCGCAGCACTGTCAATCATATTTATAAACAGAGGCCGCCACCATTTTTTTCCACGGATTTTAGTTCTGTAGTTTGCAAGTCTACTCTCCCCATGAATTTTTTGTATTGACAGATTATATTAGGTTGGGGTACAATCTCTTCTTGTATCTTTTTTCTATTGTAGCCTTTTGCTTTCTGTATTGCCAAAATTATTACTTGATACAGTGACAACTGACTTATCATTCCACCTAATCATACAAATTTCGTTGATTTCATCAAATGTGTAATCATATGCCCCTCTAGCCTTCTTAGCGATACTTTATACATCTTCGATTAGGCACTTTGCAGTTCTATTGTCCCTAATAGTTCCTGTTGCAAAGCGACCAATTTTGTTAAGTTCTTGCAGCAATGAAAAAAATTTGTCCAAGAAAATGAGATGCTTCTTTGGGCTAGGTATCAGATTCACAAATCCCAAAACAACCTGAGCTTCAAGACCTAAGGGGCGAGTTTTTTCAGTTTTCATCCATAGGGTTAAAATTGAAACAGATACCCGTCAGCAGAGCACATGCACCATATTTTAAATCCAAAGCATACTGGTTTTCCTTTGATGAACATTTTTGCAGAGTGCCTTCTAAAATATGGTACCATTTGCTCGTCTATAGATATATTATTAGAAAAAAAAACTATTTTTAGGAAATTTTTATGCAATATTTCAATCACTGGTCTCAATTTAGATAATTTGTCACTTTTATCTAACTGATTATTGTCTGATAAATGTAAATATCGTTTCAGCTGTCGAAAACAACGGCGACTCATGCTGTTTTTCACAACAGATACACCTTTATCATCATCATTTGACCAATATAGATCACATTGAGGCAAAGTGTGGTCTCCTGATAAAATCAAGATTCCAATAAAACGTTTTAATAATTTTACTTTTATTTCTACGTCATGAGCATTTTTGCTAAGTGCGTACAGTTGGGAAAATGTAATGATAGTGTTGAGTAAATTATCATAAAAAAAAGTTGAACATTTCAATGGGTGATTTGCCTCCATACAAACGAATAATGTTTTCCCGACAGGTTTGTTCCTCAAAGTGAGGACTTTCAGAAAAGTTAACTGAAACTGTTTTTTTCCACTTGGGCTGCAAACTAATTGTTCTTTTAGTTGGTATTTCGTCTTTTTCATCGTTAGAAATTGATGTTGTATCATTATTTTTATGAATTCCAAATGTACCTGCAATATCTATTTCCAAAGCTTCCTCGCCAATTATATTTTTATCCAGTTGTTCATCATCAGTGAGTGTGTCTACTTCTGGAGGTATATAAACTGCATCCAAACAGTCTTCAGGAGATGATCACTATTTGCCTGCAGTATTACTAGCAATTCTTTCGATGTCCATGCTTTGTCTCAGGATTGAATAGAATAGACCTAAAAATAAAACAGTATTCTAAATAAATAAAATTTTGGGAAATATAATGTTTGGTAAAAGAAATACTTGATAAGAACAATAAATAATTCACTAAGTGGCCAAAAAATAGAAGATTTTTACTTACATTTTATAAGAAAAGATGAACTTTCTTTTAGAAGTACTCTATTTTCTTATGAGAGTTTCCTTTTTCAATCAAACTAATGTAGAACTGAGAAGAAAAGGAGGGAAAGCAAGGAATATAGGTGGGGATCACGAACATGTGCTATGTATTGTATAGTCGGCATCATGAAACGGAATGTGTTTTGCAAGAAGTAATTCACACAGGTAGAAGGGTGTCCCCTATGGTCAAGGTGACTGGAGAGATAAGAAAAAGTGGGGGTCGCAGACTCTCATAAATCATATATTATTTATGAATAATATATTGAAGTTATAATAGATGAGTAAATTGGTAAACAGAAGAACAGACCTCTGGAAAAGAATCCAATTAACCCTCTGTCGGGGGCACCTCCAAACGAAACAAAATCGGGCACAGCCGGCCTGAGAGGCCACCCACATATTTTTGTTCCACTCACTCCCCTAATAGTTTGTTTAGGACCTAATCACTTTACTAGGATCTAAGGAAAGTAAATTTACCATAATTAACAAAAAAGCATGTGTTTATTAATGAAATGAAGCTTAAACTAAAATAACGATTATTGCTAATTTAACATACATTATTTTTTTAAATTGGAAAGATTAATTATTTTAAAGTAAAAAACTCTATATATGTAAAGATGATAAATGATGTCTTCTGCTATGGGGTCATCATTCTTAGCCGATGTCGTGGACAGAAACCTATGTTGCACCTTCCTTATCAGCAGCTGAATAACAGCTCTGGCACAGGGGTTTTATGTGGCTTAGACAGATTGGATCGTGACAAGTTTGACATTCGTAATTTGTCATCCTTCTAAATCCAGTTTCATTAATGCAAGTACCACATTTTCTTCTTTTGGGAGGTAGAGTGGAAGTAGTATCACGTTCTTCTTGAGGTAAAAACCTTTTCAACCGCAATTGCAACTGAGTCGGCATTCCACTTGTGTTCAGACTTCGCCGGACTAGTTGTCCAATCATTAGTTCATGAGGCAATCTTTTGAGGAAGATTCTCCTTTTTAGAGGTTCCAAGCCGTTCCCGATTGAAATAACGTGGGTATTTATGCCGGCCACATTCAGACAGGTAAAAAAATAACCATTGGCCAGCGTCTAGTATTCCGGCTTACACTGAAAGTAGCAGACATTTTATCTGCTGTATCAACTCCACCTTTGGTCGCATTGTAAAATGTGATTACCTCTGGCTTCTTCTGGTCTCCAGTTGATTCATCAATGGCATCAGTTTCGCAGAGTGAAGAAACGAGAATCACATTTTTCATTTTCCTTGGGACGTATGAAACCTAAGCGTTGCCATTATTGAATCCAAATAAACTGCTGTATTGAGCCCTCCCTTTGACATTGACAAAATTAACTGGTAACTGTCTTTTATTTTTTCTAATAGTTCCAACAAATGACAACTTATTTTTTTTTCAATGCATTTAACAAATCAACATCTGTAAACCAATTGTCACAACTGTCTCAAAAATTGGCTCAGCCATTTGTTCCACCACATTAATTGGCTTATTGCTTACAAAAAATGATCCTTCTGGCTGCTTCCCTGCGTAAATTTCCATGTTGTACATGTACACCCTTCTGGAATCGACAAGAGAAAATATTTTAATTCCATGCTTGGTGGGTTTTGAGGGTATGTATTGTCTGAAACCACACTTCCCACTGAATCCAGGCAACATCTCATCAATTGTGACATTTTCTCCCAGAGCATAGTTCTTTTGACAGTTATGAACGAAACAGTCAAATAATTCCCGGATTGGGCAAAGTCGATCGTATTCTTTCCGTTGTGATCAGCTCGTTCGATCATCAAAACGAATGCAACGCATGAGAAACTTAAACCGTTTAATGCTCATCACCAGGCTAAATTTTTCAATTCCGTCTCCATCTGTACCCCACAGCTCCTCCAAACTCTGACGGTTCCCTCTATAAGCTTCAGCTAAGTACAAAAGGCCAGCAAAAGCCTTAATTTCAATTACGTCGGTTTCTTTGGCATCTCTCTCTCTCTCTCTCTCTCTCTCTCTCTGGCAAAATTGGCTTTTACTGATTCAATGTATTGGTTGGTATATTTGACAATAAATTCTAAAATATCATTACTGAATAAGCATTCCCAACATTCCAATATGCTTTTAGCATTTCTTGCATCTCCTTTTACACCTGGAAGATGGGTAATAATATTATGACGTTTTGCACGACGGGCAGCAGCCGGAGAGGGTTTCTTGGTCCACTTTGTCTGTTTATTTTTTCCAATATAAAAACCGTTACCTATGAATTCTTCTTCCTCCTCAGCAGCCCCTTCTCCTTCTTGTTCAATTTCTGTGTCCTCTTCACGCTCTTCAACCTCGTCCTCGGATGCGATGTCGCTTTCTTCACCTAAATCTTCTACCAAAGCAGGATCATCAGAATCATCCTCAAGAATGCTCCATATTTCCGCAACATCCTTAGGGTTGGAAAAATCATAAAGTTTTCGATCCATTTCAGCAGGAAATCTAGAAGAAAAGATGAGAAAACTTAAGTTAGCTAAGGATGTAACGTATTCAGGCGCACCCGTAAAAGTCCAACAGTAAAATGAGGTGAGGTTTTCCACGCACTGTCATGAGACAGGAAAATACTGGAGGGGAGGCTCTTCTGAGAAGCGAGGAAAAGGAGGGGTATGTAAAAATGTGTTTCGCTGGCTTCTCAGGCCAGCTGCGCCCGACGGAGGGTTAAGACTAAGGCATAGAAATAATAATTTGAGTAATCATCCTAAATGATACTCTGATCCCAATGTACAATTGATCCCAAATATCAATCAAATATATTCAAAATATGTTTAAGAGTAGAAACATAGCACATGCATGAGCACATCTCCATTAGATAGGTGGGGGAGATGAACATGCAGGGTCCTGTCTTTTTTGTAAAAACTTCATAGTAATGGCCAATGATGCATTAGGGTCAATCCATATGAAGTGATCCAAAAAAAAATAAGTTGGTTGCTTGAATGTTTTAAAAAAGATTAACATTTTTATATGTTTTTACCAAACATAACAGAAGTTCAAAACAGTAAAAAAAATTTTTTTATCTCACATCGTTTATGTGTGGCGGCCATTTTTGTTCTGGAGCGCGCAACGTTTTTTGGCTTTGAAAGCATTAGCGATAAATTGATTATCTCAGGCTGGGTTAGTGCTACAACATTGCAAATTGTACCATTTTTTTCAGAATTTTCTGCTCTACAGCATTGGTTCCTACACTTTAAACCATATATTCATTATTTACACCTCAAAATATTCTTTAAAGTATAGTGATTAGAATTCAGAAATTCCAATTTTTAAGACTACAAAAAACCATGAAGGAATGATTTATCAGAGTTACAATTTTTTTTGTAGCTAGATAACATAAAGTACTTACTGAGAATTGAGTTTGAGCTTCAGCAATGTTGTCCTTATTTTTTTATGAATTTTTAAAATTTCATTTTTTTGATATTTTTGGAATTTTGAGGTTCAATATCTTTGGTGGGACTGGATGAAAAGTCCCCATTTTTGCACATTATGTAGACCTATGTGATGCCAAAGTGGGGTAAAAATTTTAACTTTGATATCTTACTATTAAGCAAGTTATGAATTTTTATATTTAAGAAAAAATGACGCGAATTATACTGAAATGTTTGGTACAATAGGTGATCTAGAATGTGTTTTTACCCATTAAAATGTTGGTTTCTTTAGTTTTAGCATTTTTTTGCCTCTTGTCATGGCGAAAATGCATGTGATGGAGTAGGTGGCACTACAAAGCGTGAAGTAAGCAAAGCTAGTCTACAAAGAACAATTACAAACCAAATTCTTACAGTAGAGGATATGTACACTTTTTGCAAAGACAAAATTAAAGGTATTACCTATTTTCTCATTAAGAAAGAAGAAATTATTGAACATATTGAAACACTCAAAAGTAGATTTGAAAACTCTGTACCAGTAAAAGGAACAAGGCAGTTTCACAAGTTCCATGGGATCACAGAAAACTTAATTCGGTGCTACACAACATCAGAAACCAACATTTTTGAAGATCACTGTGTTAATAAAATTACATCTTTGACATTGAATGTGAGGGACATAGTAGCTTGTGTGTACGATAATCAATGGTGGCTTGCAGAAGTTGAAAGTATGAGTTTAGAAAATGCAGATGTATTTGTGCACTTTTATCACCCTGCTGGACCGAGAACATCATTAAAGAAATCGAACAATGACCGAGTTTGGATATCTTTGAAGAATGTGCTCAGAAAACTCTCTGTTCTAGAGCTTACTACTGCAACAGGAAGATCTTATTCCATTCCCCAAAATCTTTCTGAAGAAATAAGTGTGCTTCTTACTAATCACTTGGATTAAGAAATAAAAAACGTGAAGGAAAATGTCCTGTAAATACACTTGTATATGTGACAATTGTAGATATTACAAAACAAATATTAAATAAAAAACCTGCAAAGTTTACAATATAGTATGTTTAAAAATGTTTCAAATGCCTTAATAACTCAAAGCCTATTAAACTTTAACAATGACACATTTGATTAAGTTTAACGCAGAAATTAAATCAATTTGTAGCAAAAGTGAACATTTTTTAATTTTCAAAAAAATTTTATTTTTATATAGGACATGTCAATAGTGTGGGTGATTTGTAAAATTGCCAATATGCCCTTTAAAATAAAAAAAACCCAACAT
Organism: Arma custos; assembly: GCA_037127475.1. Classification (NCBI taxonomy): domain Eukaryota; kingdom Metazoa; phylum Arthropoda; class Insecta; order Hemiptera; family Pentatomidae; genus Arma; species Arma custos. The sequence continues at coordinate 41,292,309 of CM073760.1, forward strand.
TTTAATGGGTAAAAACACATTCTAGATCACCTATTGTACCAAACATTTCAGTATAATTCGTGCCATTTTTCCTTAAATATAAAAATTCATAACTTGCTTAATAGTAAGATATCAAAGTTAAAATTTTTACCCCACTTTGGCATCACATAGGTCTACATAATGTGCAAAAATGGGGACTTTTCATCCAGTCCCACCAAAGATATTGAACCTCAAAATTCCAAAAATATCAAAAAAATGAAATTTTAAAAATTCATAATAAAATAAGGACAACATTGCTGAAGCTCAAACTCAATTCTCAGTAAATACTTTATGTTATCTAGCTACAAAAAAAATTGTAACTCTGATAAATCATTCCTTCATGGTTTTTTGTAGTCTTAAAAATTGGAATTTCTGAATTCTAATCACTATACTTTGAAGAATATTTTGAGGTGTAAATAATGAATATATGGTTTAATGTGTAGGAACCAATGTTGTAGAGCAGAAAATTCTGAAAAAAATGGTACAATTTGCAATGATGTAGCACTAACCCAGCCTGAGATAATAAATTTATCGCTAATGCTTTCAAAGCCAAAAAACGTCGCGCGCTCCAGAACCAAAATGGCCGCCACACATAAACGATGTGAGATAAAATTTTTTTTTTTACTGTTTTGAACTTCTGTTATGTTTGGTAAAAACATATTTCAAATATCAATCTTTTTTAAAACATTCAAGCAACTATCATTGGGCCACTTCATATGGATTGACCCGTTAATGTAACATTAAAGGAAAACGACTATTCTAAAAGCAGTATTTGAATTGAATACAAAAATTTCATCCCAACAATTAAAATAAGAAATGTTTTAAACAAGGAATCTGATAATTTAATTGTAGCAACACTTATTTGGATGAATTTAACATTTAAATCTTAGTACTCATTAGTGCTGAAATATAACCTACTGTAATATCATTTTTCAATGGGTTAAAAAAACACAAAACTAATTAAAAAAAAACGTAAAAATGATATTTTTAATAATTACAAACCTTAAATAATAAGCTGATGTAATAAAATAGAAAAATATTTGAATTTATAAAAATAAAAAAAATTGTTAGATTAATTACTCTTTCAAGTTTCCATGGCCACGATTTATACACAAAACTTAAGTGGTTTCTGGTTTAGACCGTGTTGTTGAATTTTTCTTCACCAACGTTTCACCAGACATACAGCTTCTTCAAGGCTAGATCGAGAATGAAGACGCTCCGGTAGCTCGTGGCTTTATATAGCCGTCGCTCGGGTTCACTCGTAGTTCGTCGGGTCCTTTCGCTAGTCAATCGGGTTTTTTCGTGTCCGTGGTCGGAGTCTGCTCTTCCATGACTGTGATTGAGCTGTTTCTGGTTTTTCGGGCTCTGCTTGGCTGGAATTAGATTTGTTAGATTCTTCTTGGCTGATTTATTGTTTTTTCTTTCCCTTTATGGGTATGTTAGGAAGCCATAGTTTGCTTAATTTGTATTCGTCTTCCCTGTTTAAGTTTTCTGGGCGCTTGACTATTTCAATGGCTTCCAGTATCCTCCTTTCTTTGGTATTGCTGCATTTCTGAACCACTTTGATTTTTTCCACTTTGAAAATGGATAGTAAAATATCAGCTTTGGCGGAACACTTCACTACCACGAACCATCTTATAGAATTTGAAAAAATCAAAGTGGTTAAGAAATGCATCAATACCACAGAAAGGAGGATCGACGAACTACGTGTGAACCCGAGCGACGGCTATATAAAGCCACGAGTTACCGGAGCGTCTTCATTCTCGATCTAGCCTTGAAGAAGCTGTATGTCTGGCGAAACGTTGGCGAAGAAAAATTCAACAACACGGTCTAAACCAGAAACCACTTAAGTTTTGTGTATGTTAGATTAATGTTGTGTAGACGCATCAGTGGCCGTAAATGGGTTAATATCATCAAAATCCAACAGGTCATTGTATTATTTTCAATAATTTATATTCACAATAGATGATAAGAATAAGCAAATTAAAGTTTTCAGCTAAAATGGCAATGTAAAATGATTTTATTGGCTTGACTAATCCCAAACCAAAATACACTGAATATGCTACCTTAAAGTAATGACAATCTTTGAATAATTTTTTTTATTAACAATTTTTAACAACTTGGTTGTTTTACATCTCTAAAAGGTCTCGTCACAGATCAATAATTTTTTTTTAAGTGGACATTGCCTGCACTGCGACCATAACTGATCTATTGTGCGCCCCATCTATATGCGATTTATTAAAATCTTAGGTTAGTCGAACCCACAAATTTCAGTATGCTTGCTGGGTTGATAACTTCGTGCTGCCTGGGATCGGTGACTCTATCCAGACCAAAAGTCTCAAATCTTAGGTCGGCAAACCTATCACATAAGCAGACAATGTGGTAGGGTGATTCGTCCGCTGCATGACAAAAGCGGCAAGAGGGGACACCCGCCAGTCCCAGCCTATACATGTGGGCGTTGAGCCTGCTATGCCCTGTAATCACCGCTATGATTGTCTTTAATGCTTCCCTGCCCAGCTCCAGAGCGGCTTTGCTCAACTTCTCATTGAAGCTGTCAAGGAATAGATTAGAGTGTTTTAAGCCACCTAGTCTGCACCAATGCTGGTTCATTTTCCGAAGGTGGATTTCCTTTATTCTGCGCTTTGCATAGCTGAGACCAATGCCGCAAACCGGTTCAGGACTGCACGGAACTCTATCCGACCCTAGTCTAGCCAGCTTATCAGCCTCTTCATTGCCAGGGATACCATGGTGTCCAGGAACCCATTCGATGCTAACCCTGTTACTCTCAGCCAGTTTGTTAAGAGCTGCATAGCAGTCCCACACAATCCGTGAGTTGGTACTGTGTCCACTTATCGCACCTATGGCAGCTTGGCTGTCAGTGAAGAAAGTAATCCTTCTACCTGACATCCGCTCATCCAGCAGTGTCTGCGCATAGTAATTAATGGCCAGTACTTCAGATTGAAATACTGAGGAGTACTTCCCCAGGGAGATCCAAGTTCCTTCCCTAGGTTTGTCCCTCCTCCAGAACCCTGCTCCCACACCAGAAGCCGTGAGCGAGCCATCTATGTAGCAATTGATGCCGTTGCAGGGCCTGTGCCTTTTCGTTGTGTCAATATTGACCATATACTTAGGCGACATCACGACGCCAACCTGAAGATCAGACCGCATTGCTAAGATGCGATCTGCCTCAATTTTAGTGAACAGTTCCCTCGAGCTACACAGATCAGATACTCCAGGGATTAAGTTCTGTTTAAGCAGCCTGTACATGGAGAACAAGGCTTGGTGCTCAAGTTCCAGTGCCAATGGCCTGAGCCCAAGCACCATCTCCATTGTAGCAGTAGGAGTTGTCCTCATCGCACCCGTCATCATTAGACAGGCCAATCTCTGTAGCTTCTCCATCTTAAGTCTGGATCCACTTTTACCTGCGCTTTGCCACTCCCACCAGAATGGCTACATCATCCGCATACCCCTGTGCATAGAAGCCTGCTCCGTTGATTGCTGACAGAAGTGAGTCCGCCACCAAACACCAGAGCAGTGGTGAAAGTACACCTCCCTGCGGGCAGCCTCCTCTGGGCTTGATCCACTGTTTGGTGGCACCTAGTTCAGATGTAAGAGCTCTCTGCTCCAGTATGGAATTAATCCACCTGCAGACAACAGGCTCAATCTCTTTGCTCCTCAGCGCCCTACTTATGGTGCTGTAAGGTGTTCTGTCAAAGGCACCTTCTATATCTACAAAGATGCCTACTGTAGTTTCGCCCTGTTTCATGGATCTCTCCAATCTTGTAACCAGGTTAAAAAGAGCATGGTATGCGAATTGAAGCGAGTGTATTGGATTTGCTACCAAGGCACTTTCCCTAATGTATCTATCTAAGATCTTTTCTAGTGTCTTCATCAAGAATGATGACAGACTTATTGGTCTGAATGCTTTGGGGTCATCATATGACTCCTTGCCAGGTTTTGAGAGGTAACATAGCCTGGACGTTCTCCACTTCTGAGGAATATATCCAAATGCTAGGCTTCCTCTCAAAAGTTCAAGCAGGTAGGTCCTGATCGCCGTAAATCCCTGTTTCAACAGGACCGGCAAGACACGATCAGGGCCCCCCGATTTGTAGGGCTCGAATGAGTCAATAGCCCATTTGAGGGAGCTCATATTTATGATCTCCCTAGCCTTCGCCAGATGTACACCATCCGTTCCTAAGATGTGTTCCTCCGGAGCTACCTCACACGCCAAATGGGATTCACACCCCGGAAAGTGACAATCAGCCAACTCCCTCAGGGTTTCCTCCTCATTCTGCGTGTATCCGCTCCTTGTCCTGAGCGTACCCAAGACTGTGTGTCCCACATCCCTGGACATTATCTTTTTGATGCGACAGGCAGCAGGAATATTGTCCACATCACTGCAGTACTTCCTCCATGCCTGTCTTTTGGCCTTCCTTACCTGTTTGTGGTACTCTGTAGGTCTCCCACTTACCCGTTCTTTTAGCAGCATTGAATAGCTTCCTGGTGCCATTCCTTAGCTTATTAAAATTATCATTCCACCAGGAAGTTTTCCTGTTGGAACTGACACAGCACACACGATTACTGCTGGTATAGGCATCCATAATGGCTTTTGTCAAAGCATCATTAAGGGATTCCAGTTGCCATGTGTTTTTAATGCCCTTAGGGCTACTTTTAAGGTTCTCCTCCAGACTGCTGCTGAAGAACTCCCAGTCCGTGCGCCTGGGGTTTCTGTACAGCAAGGTCTGGGGATCACTAATGCAGAGGTCAAATAAAATGTATTTATGATCTGAGCATGTCTCTTCACCAGAGACATGCCAGTGTTTGATGTAGGTACTTACCTCGTTAGATGCTATTTTTATGTCTATCACCTCCGACCTCAACCTATTATAGAAGGTTGACCTATTCCCCCTGTTTAATATATCAAGACCAGACCTTATGATAGACTCAAATATTTGCTCACCTCTTGGGTTATTGTTGGTGCTTCCCCAGGCCTCATGGTGCGCATTAGCATCCAGGGCCGCCAGTAAATTAGTAACCCCCTCATCCAGCATCCTCTCCACATGCTGCAAGGGGTTAACTTCCTCATAGGGCAGATATGCGGCTATAATAGTGATGTCTGCCCTCATCACCTCCCCAGAGGGTGGTAGCACAGCTGCTGCAAGATCTCTGGAACAAAATTGCCAGAGGGGCAGCATTTTAAATTTGTTCTTGTGTAGGATGCAGGCCCTTGGCCGGTCCGACCCCGCAATCAAGCCGTAGCCAGGCCAACCAAGCCCCGCAATCCTACCATTTAAAAGATAAGGCTCTTGTATTAAAATAACATCTCAATATCCTTACCTCTGACATACTGCTGTAGCACATAACAAGCCGCTACGCAGTGATGCAGATTTATCTGCAGCAGCTTCATGCCTGGTCGTGTTCCGAGCCCGCCAACAATGTGAGCTCATCAAGAGCGACTTCAGCTTCCGGAACCTGCACAAGGGGTTCCATGGCTGAGCCACTGGCACTGCCCGACTGCGGCTGGTCCTCCTCATCTCCACCTGGAGGAATCTCAAAGTACCTTGCAGTCCTGTCTTCCATCCTCTTCACATCTCTGGGCTCAGCCGGCTTATTCTTCAGCACCGTCAGTGTTACTCGATGCAGGCTGAAATGAACCTGCATTCCGCACCTCCTGAGGCTGCTGAGACTTGTCTCAGGGATCCTGAATATGGCATAAAAGCCATTGTCCAGGGCCCTAACATGATGTACCTGCCAGCTGAGCACGCCATCGATGTCGTCAACATTCTGCACCTTCAACCTCCTGAGGATGACCTCATTAGAGATCACCCGATCAGAAGGGAAGGAGGCCCCTACCTTCACCTGCTGGATCAGTATACTGATGCTTCCCACACGAAGGGATAAACCCCTCTCCAGGACAACACCAGACATGACCCCCGCAAGCCACTCCTGTGTTGGTTGATTGGCGCAGGCAACGACGCAGCCGCCCATTCTATAGCTAACGCCACCAAACTGTGGCCGCACCGTACTGCCCACCTCAATCTCATCTAACTGGTCCAGAATCCTGGTCTTAACAACGTCACAGTCACCCGGGGTCAGCCTATCCTCCGGATAGTTACTGGGCACCACTGCCACCAGCACATCCCTGGCTGCACCCGAATATGACTTAGTAATGGTCCCAGTATCCTTTGGCTTCTTGGCTACTGGAGCCGTGCTGCCAGTCGATGTCCTGGCCTCTTCTCAGCAGTGGCGGTCCTCTCCCCGGCCCGCGCATACGGTGCTCCTGTACTAGTGGTCGGCTTCGATGAGAAACCCGACCCACCAGCAGTGCTCCTAGGAACAGGCACAGACCCAGAGCCCGCCTCAGTGTGCCTCTGCGACCCACCAGCACGTGCACCCGACCTGTCAGCCGGTTTCCTAGGAAACCCCGCCTCCCTGCCAGGTGCCGCCCTCCGGTGTACCTCAGCCACGACACGCCTCCCCGACTTTGGAACCCCTTTCCGAGCCGCCGACTTGGCTGCCGGTTCTTCAGGGAACCTTGCAGTTTCATCGGCAATCTCATGAAACGGCTCCGCAGTCGAGGCCCTAGCCGCGTCTGTCTAAGAGGTCCTTGGCCCTTTTAGCGCATCTACGCCTGTTCCTCCTCTGCATGACAATAAGGAAAGGACCTGATGTACCTTCCTCACCCACAAGACTTCCAGGGGCCTGTAGGTTAGTCAAACCTATATTATAGAGGTCCACCCACAGGAATCCGGACGGGGCCGCCGCAACTCCAGTATGTGCTGCGACAGCCTCCCCCGTTCCCGCGATGACTCTCAAACCTTGAGACTCCATAGTCAGTGCCTGCAATTGGGCTCCGACAGAGGAGTCACCTATCGAATCCATTGCTGTATTCGATAGCAGCGAAGTGTCTAAGGAAGATTGCTCTTCCTCAGATAAGGGTGTTGTTATAAAAATCTAAAGATCTAAATACACTGCAGGTACTACCTCTTTTCCCTGCAGCGGGCTAAATACAATGGGGTGCGCCAGGTGTCCCAAGTGGGTCGATTTAAGACAGTGTATGTTTATACACCCCCTGCCATCCAGCCACAGCTCGATAATAATATTTAATATAATAATAATAAGATTTAAAAAAAAAATGGATTATTCTAATAGAACCCACTAACCACTGTTTTAGGAGGAAAAAAAAAAGTTCACAATAGACAAGCTTCAGCAGATATATCATCACTAAATTAATTTAATCTTGTGGAATAGAATGTGATACCACTGTGGCCAGCCGAGCTAAAGTTATTAATGACAATATTGTAATAAATTCATATTTTAACATTTATAATTCATTCCTATACTTAGCAATCCATGTATGTTTCTACAACCAAATGTCTTATTTGGCTGTATTGAATTGTTGAAATCCATTCAGTCAAGAGATGCACTTTTTTTTTTCACCAGACAGAAATCATCATAAAAAATTCGCTAATTGGACTTGAATACATAATTAAAAATACTTTATTAATTTAATTTTAGGTATATTTTGTAATCAATGATATAGGAATAACTGCTTTATTTATTCATATGAATTTACTTACTGCTTTGGAAATTCTTTTTATATAAAAGTTATTTGCTATCTGCCAATAAATGATCAGATTATAATTTTTTTTTAATTTAACATTATATGACATTTAAGTCTTTTAATTTATTCTAACACTTATTTCTTTAGCATACAGAACTCTCTAATGTGCAGCTTGCTTTGAAGGAAACAGTATAGGATCGAACTTAATGTTAGGACAAATAGAAGTATTATATATTTATTTGATTACTAATGCCAAACCTCACAGTAATTATCAATGCCAGCTTAAACATTTTAACAGTTGAATATTTTGAATTTTTAATAAAAAAAAAACAAAAAAAACAAAGGGAAATAGTAGTATTTATTTTTGTATTCACATTAGATCCTTGTATTATCAATAACTAATAAATCTAATGATTTTTTCAAGAAGAAGTAGACTGGTTTTACCTTGAGAACACATCTCCTTGTCACAGATTTTTAAAATTATGATGATACCAAGATGCATAAACTATCTTCATTACTACGAGAGCACATCCCCTGGTCACAGATTTTTAAAATTATAATGATACCAAGATACATAACTATCATCCTTACTATGAGAACACTTCTGTTAACTAAAACAATATATCTATTATATATATTACTAAAATGTTTAAAATTTTAAATTTATACAAGTAGAATCAAATATCTTTTCTTACATCACAATTAAGAAATATTCATTACACACAATTATACTAAATTTAAAGATAAAAAAGTAAGCAGAATATTTACACTCAAGCATAAAAATGGATTACTTCCCCCATTTAGAAAAAGTCATAGACTTGGAACAAAACCAGTCTTGATTATTATTTTTCTAATGTTCTGTTCACCCCCTCAATGTAATTGAGTCATTATCAATCATTCAGCATCCATATGATATGATCCAATCAGTTCTCCAAAGTATGCAGTCACAGCAATCAGTTTTTTTCCGAGAAAGTTTTGTTCTAATTCTATACCAGAGCCATCTGCAGCAAGCTTCAACAGCTAAAATTGAAACATGTTTTCCTTTTTTACAATTTTGAAGTATATTATTTTTTTTTTTTTAGTTCAAAAAGAACAAATAATCACCTAAGTTTTGATAATAGGTCAATATTATAAGTAAGGATAGAGATAGTTGGGGGTGCAGTCAATTAAAACACCATAATAAGTGCATACTTATTTATTGTGTGCCGACGTTTCGACCTACAATGTAGGCCATCTTCAGGGCTATGAGAGAGAAACAAACAGAACAAAAAATATATAAAAACGTTACAGTAACAAAAAAATAGTGACAGTGTTGTCAAATTTTGTTACAAATTTCTTTCAGTTTTCTTATGTAACCTCTAGAAGTCTGTTATCATACATTTTATGTCTATAATTAAACTAGTTTCTTCTAAATCCTTCATATTCCACTTTTTTTATGTTTTAATCTTCTCATTTAGTATCTTTCTGTTTACCTCCTCATTTTTCTTTCCCTGTATATTATGTTTACTTTTTTATCCTTTCTGTACATTTATTTCCTGTATTTTATATTAGTTATCTTTAATTATTATATCTGTCACTATTTTAATTTTATTACATTCGGTCACTATTTTAATATTCGTTATCTTTAATTATCATATCTGTCACTATTTTAATTTTCTACATTACATGTCACTATTTTCTTGTTACTGTACCGTTTTTATATATTTTTTGTTCTGTTTGTTTCTCTCTCATAGCCCTGAAGATGGACTACATTGTAGGTCGAAACATCGGCACACAATAAATAAGTATGCACTTATTATGGTGTTTTAATTGACTGCACCCCCAACTATCTCTATCCTTACATTAGAATTTCTAGTCAACTAATTACTTCTCTAACGTCAATATTATAGATAGAAATTAAATACAGTGGAGCGTCGATTATCCGAACGTCCAATTAACGGAACTGTTTTTTTTCAAATGTAATTTTATTTAATTTGATCAGATGGTCCAGTTACTTATTTGTATTGTTAAAATTATTGTTATTTTAAATAAAATTTGATGAGAAATAAAATGATTTTTTCCATGAATGTCAATAAGAGGATCCTAATCATTTCTCGGGAACAGCAAAAAAATGAACTTAAACTTCAATACGCATTTGTTTACTAAGAACTGTAAACCTAATTAGGTAATTTCATTTGTTTCTCTGAATCCTTTCCTATTCATTTGGTTGGTGTTTATTTTTTAGTGAATTTCGATTTTCCGAATTTTTTATTATCCTGACAACACTAGTTCAGATAATTGACGTTCCACTGTACTATCATTTGTCTAAATAAACACTTACCTCATCTGTATTGACGTTTCTTGGGAGATACATGGCAACATTAGGTGTGATGCTAGATGCGGAAGAATAAAGAGCTTTTCCACCTATGGGATGTATTATCCTGTCAAGGGAGTAGGTCGGTTGAGAAGCGTAATCAGGGCCGCCCCAAGGTGGCGATAAAAACACAACATCAGCTTGTAACATAGGAGCTAGTTTTAAAAAATCTCCAACAATGAATTCTATTCGATCTTCTACTCCATATACTTTGGCATTATGCCTCGCAAGTTGTATCTTTTGAGGGTCAATGTCAATAGCAATTACTAAAATAATGAAATACATTAATCCATATTTATATTCAAATAATTAATTGATATTAAAATGAAACTGTATAATTATTTACAAGCCATTAGGTATTTGAATCTTCCGAATAACACCAAAATGATACAAGCAGAAGTAGTTGTTAACAAATTGATAGTGACAGCAAGATTTCCTGGCTTTTGTTAGACTTAATTTTCTTACAGAAGTTAAGTTACTAACTATTATCTCATTTTATCTGACTTGACTTATATAACAATAGGAGTACTCATCCTATAGTATTAAATTTAAAAAAAAAGTCTTTCTGAGAGGGAGTCATGAACTGTGTCACAATGGAGAAAATGAATTCCCAAAAGGAATAGTTGGAGTAAAGAGTCATTCCAACTGATTTTGAGTATGATGGAGGAGAACAATCAATAGCACAGTTAATAATATGTAATAATAATTATAATAAATTGTCGGCACATAATAAATAAGTTTTGCTTATTTTGGTGTTTTCTTTGACTGCACCCCCAACTATTTCTTCCTTATAATAAATTGTATATAATTATTAGACTGAATAATTACTGGTTGCATTATTATTAATTACATCAACCCAAAGGTGGTGACAGTGGGTAGAAGTTGAATTGATGTTCCTTTCGATCTAATGAAGTTGCTAACCAGAAAAGAAAGTAGGCTAAAAATTGTGGCAAATGCTATAACCTCATATATTTTTTAGTTCGGTCAATACCATCAATAGTCAAGGTTCTTTCTTAGGTAAAATACCTTATGTCTAAGGTCTAATGTTTAGGTTCAGGTTTTTTTTTTTAAAGAATAGATTGACACATTGGGGGAAGAGGTGTTTTTTAGTGGAAGGATATTAGTAGCTATATTTATATTCATACATTTTTCACCTTAAAAAGCTTTGGTTAATCAACATTTATTTTAATTGCATTCAAATAATTGACATACCAGATGGAATTCTTTTGATTTAGAATTAATTATTGATTTATAATTGATTATAAATTATAAAATTAATTATGTAACGTTTAATTATATAAAGTGAGGGATATTAACCCGGGTAAGTGTTTTATTCGACAGTATGTGTATACACAGAATTATTAATGTAGCTTTTGAATAACATCTTATAAACATTATTTGTTTGAGAAGTAACTACCTTGTTCACAAGTAAACGCAAACTGAATGGTATTCCCTCCGGCACCACAACAAGCATCAATTATAACATCACAACGGCACCTCTCTGCTGTATGACTAGACACTTTCTCTGGGGTGACCGAGTACCAGCTCTCTTCAAGAGGAAGATATCCAAGAAAGTGAAAAAAAAAACAATTAAACTTTTTTTTTAATGTAAACAGAAGAAATCATTTTTAAAATAAAAACTTAACAAACCTTCATCAAGCTTGATTCCTTCGTCAAATCTACTGAACAGACGATATCTTTTGTACCAGTACTTTAACAGCTTTTCATTTTCCAACACTTCTTTGGGCAAGCCTTTTCGTTTCTTTTTTCTTTTTCTCTTTTCTTTTTTGGTGATTTCTCCTTCTTCCGAAGCAGAGAAAAATTCACTATTGGAGCTGTCATCTTTTTCAGAGAAGTCTGACTTAACATCTCCTGAACCCGCTAAATGCCAGACTTCAGAATCTTGGGATTGGTCTTCTTTATTCTGATTTAAATAGATAAAAATAGTTAAACCTAAAAGTCTTGGTGAGAATTAACTAAATTGACATAGGATTTATTGAACATTAAAATGTTGGTTAGGTGAAAAAATTGGAGAAGTAATCAAAAATGGGTTATCGATTTTTCAAATGCTTTCTAGATACACCCAAATGGTGAGAAAAGCTTCTTAAAATGACTGGAGAACACTGAGATAGATGAAGGAAATATTCACGATACATTAACCCAAATTGCTCTTCAACAGCACCACAGAGTGGCTACATTAAGAACATAATTTTATAGTTAGTACAGATTATAAATGATGGTTCATCATTATTGAAGTGTCTGTAGCACAATTAGAACAAAAATTTCATCTTTTTTCAAATATCTTTTACTTACATGAAATGAAGCAGCATAAAGCGACGTTAAATGAACAAACAACAATCAAAAGAAGAGGAGAAGAATAAATAAAGAGCGGGTGAATGTTTTTATAAGTCTGAGCTAGTTAAATAGTACTATTGTTCACCTTTAACTGATTTTATTTTAATATAATTTGATATTTCAGACTTACAAAAATCATTAGCACTTTTTTCACATAAATAGTCCAGTCATATCTACCACTTGGTAGATCATCAAACAGATTTTGGCCCACAGGAGCATGGGTAATAAAAATAAAAACTCTTGGCGCATTGTGCTTAGATAGTAAGGCAATTTAAATAAATTTTAAGATAGTTCTATAATCTCAAGAGTTGAGATAACTGAATAATAATAATGATTAAAAAAAAAAAATATATATATATATATATATATATATATATATATATATATATATATATTTATATAATTAAATATAACTGATATTAAGAAAAAATGAATAATTCATTTTAAAGAAGAACAGCTTTAAGTTTAATTGTTGTTATTTTAAAACCTCGCATTTCATTTTAGATACATTTTCAACTGATTTTCTAATTTAATGTGAACAAGGATATTTATAATTGAATATAAAGAATATTTTAAAAGACTACTATTTTCTTTCAAAATTTGTTATTGTATTGGCCTTATCATAAACCATAAATGAAAGTATTTACCATTTCTTTTCCAAAAGCTGATTTTTTAAAACAGTCAAATCTATGTCTCAGGTTTAGAGCTCTATTTTGCCACCTTATATTTCTTTTCCTAAATATCACAGATCCACTTTTAACATCTTCACCACTATAAGCCATTCCAATAAGATCAAATGCACACTTTACTCTATTGTCTTCTCTTTCATTCCTAATTGGACAAATGATTTAGCAGTTTTAATAAATCGAATCCACTAAATACATGGAAGTAAAGATTCTATTAATGGATCATATTAAAGAAAAAGATCAATACTTGTGGTTTTTTATCGTGAATAAGATATAAACATAAATTTATATAATTTTTTTTTCGAGTAACTTATTGCATTAAAACAGGATTTTGAAAAAAATATACATAGATTAATAACTTGAAGTTGCAATGTAATTATTAAGTTTATACTAATCTATTAATTATTTCCTCTCTATCTATATAAATATCATTACGTTTTCTTGATTGCACAATCTAAAACTTTTTCCATTAAAACTTGTGCGAGGTATTCACATAAAAGATATTTTTTTGCTGAATTATACAAAAACACAAACAAAAAAACATTGGTACTAATTTGTTATTTTTTGTATTGACAAAAAATGAAGCTGAAAATGATAATTGTGACTAAGACAATAAATCTGAACTTCGGGTGTAAACTTTTTCATGGAACGAGTTTTCTATAAATGAAGGCCTATTTCCAAAGGGGAGGGGAGAATCATATTTTGTCTTCTTATTTTAAAAGAGTAAAGCCTGGCCATTTTATGTTATCATCAATTTGAACCACACTTGTATCATAATATGGAAAAATATATCAGCAATGAATTTTTGCTTCATGATAATCTACCTTTACAGACTTCAAAACAGTCAGAAAGGTAAAAGAATCTTATGTGGGAACTATTAATCTCCTTCTCCCATTAAGCCCAATAATGACTGAATATTGCTTCATCAGATTACCACGAAATTCGATCAATTTCCAGGCAATGTTTCAAAATTATCTACATAAATTTATTTTATACAGTTTTCTACGTTTGTTTTTAAAGAAAACAAAATCAGCATAAGTAAACAAAAAACCTGGTATAATGGAATGAACACAATTTATAAACAAGATATCAAATCTAAAATCAATGATTTTTATTGGGATCAGTTTTACCTTCCTTTAATTCTTAACCTTTCGATATCTTCACTCTGTGCAGGTAATCCAGCAAACGAATTGTCCAAAGAGTTTAAATTAGTTAATGTGGAATGTTGTGAAGAGTTAGTATTCAATGAATCAAGGTCAGCACAATTTACTGATTTTGAACTAACTTCAAGTGGTTCTTCACCAACATCATCATCAGAATTATGACTACTAGCATCACCCTTAACACTTGTTTCCATACTGATTGATTTTAAATCTTCTAACACATGCCTCAATGAGTGATGTTTTCTGGAATATGTAGCATGAATTATAGTAGAAATAAGGTAAAATTAGTAATCAAACAATTTAAAGTATAAAATTGATTGATTTTATTTTATTAAATTATTAAAAGTGTAATTACATTTTTAAAATAAAAGTTTACAATTAATTTAGTATATCACCATTAAAACATATTTATTCAAAGGTTCAGTTGGTGTTACAACAGGAGCGAGTGAGGCCATGAATCTCTTGTAGTTCATATTGAACACTTCAGGAATGACTATGGAGGGTGACATTTCCTTCATCCGGATTAGTGGTGAACTCTCAAGAGGCTTTTCCACTGGGACAGGGGTTCGGCAGGGAGATGGATTGGCATGCCTGATCTTCAACCTTGCTCTGGAAAAGGCTTTTAGAGACTCTGGGATTCAAATAACAGGTACACTCATTAACTCCTGCGTGCAACTCCTTGGATTTGCAGACGACATAGATATTGCCGGCAGGTCGTTAGCAGCAGTCAAGGAAGCATTTATCGCACTGAGAAATGCTGCAGCGAGGATGGGACTTATCATCAACTACTGCAAAACGAAGTACATGTGAATAAACCCTCAACAAATAAACCTTGAAAACCCAAAATGCCCAAGTTGACGGGCAGAATGTGGATAGAGTTGAGGAATTTGTGTACCTTGGATTCCAGGTGAACCAACAAAATGATATTGGGGCAGAAGTCGAGAAGTGTATTATAACAGCTAATCGCTGCTATTTTGGTCTCCAGAAGCATCTACGTTGGTAATCTCCTGTCCAAATCCTCTAAGACAAGTCTCATCCGACCAATTCTCACATATGCCTCAGAAAACTGGACCCTGACCCAAGCACACGAACTCTCACTATTGAGATTCGAAAGGAGAGTCCTCAGGAGAATATACTGTCCAGTTTTGGTGGATGGAGTGTCGAGGCGTCGGCCCAACATTGAACTGAGACTACTTTATAAGGATCTGGATGTAGTACAGTTTATAAAGTTAGCAAAAAAAAAAATGTAAACAAGACTGAGGTGTGGACATGTGATTAGGGGTCGTACTACAAGGGTCGTAGCCCCGAATAATAATAATTGAACACCTCAGAACTTCTATTCTTTATTGTACCGTAATACCGGGCTACTTTGGCCCTAGGGTCCTTCTTTGGCCCAAATGTAGGAAAAGATAAAACGTTCTCTAAATACTTTCAAGTAGTAGTTGTTCAACTAGTTACTGCAGTTTCTGCTAAGCTGAAGCCCCAAGTCTTCATTGAACTGAGACTACTTTATAAGGACCTGGATGTAGTACAGTTTATAAAGTTAGCAAAAAAAAAAATGTAAACAAGACTGAGGTGTGGACATGTGATTAGGGGTCGTACTACAAGGGTCGTAGCCCCGAATAATAATAATTGAACACCTCAGAACTTCTATTCTTTATTGTACCGTAATACCGGGCTACTTTGGCCCTAGGGTCCTTCTTTGGCCCAAATGTAGGAAAAGATAAAACGTTCTCTAAATACTTTCAAGTAGTAGTTGTTCAACTATTTACTGCAGTTTCTGCTAAGCTGAAGCCCCAAGTCGGCACTGATGTACATGAAATAGTTCGATAATTGTCTGCAAGTATCAGGGCCTGTGGATTTCTTAACCTTGTGCAAACACATGTTTTATTTACTCTCAAACTTTCAACTTTCGAAACCGTTCCACATATGTTACAACTTTGGTAAGTACCTAATTAACTAATTTGTTTAGTACGGTAGGCAGTGGTATAGTTGTATTTGTCATTACGGTTTAGGTTTTTGGTAAAAAAATATAAAATAATAACAGCTCTAGTAACCTCAAAAATACGACCTACTTTGGCCCACCTGTTTTGTCGATCAAAGTAAGTCGTGCTTTTGAAAAATTATTTTTGTAGTTATTGCTATGCATTACGGGGGCGGCATCATGAAAGTAAATTTGTTTTGCACAAAGAACAATGTTGGTTTACGAGAAGTAGGTCACGCAAGTAGAAGGGTGTCCCCTATGGTCCCCTTATGGTCAAGGTGACTGAAGAATTAACTAAAGGTGGGGGTCGAAGACTCACTAGAAAGGGACTCTCTAAACATATCCCAAGGAGCTAGGAGGAAGCAGAAGACGGAGCCGAAGAAATTTTAAATTTTAAGGCTGGAATACGTCCTATTAATAAAGAAGAAGATTTAAAACGGTTACCTTCCAAGGATGTGTCTGTTAATTTGGATCTGGTTGGAAAAACTTTCATTCACCATTTGGAACAAAAAAGAAAAAAGGTTGTTCAGCCCAGAACAATTTAAAGACAAAAACTGGAAGTTGCTGCTGGTAAGAGCAGTCCAAGACATCCAATATCAAGAAATGCAAAAGTATCAGAAAGAACAACAGAAA